>LNGL01000038.1:437766-598138 GCA_001510565.1 Knoxdaviesia proteae
GTGCCGGCTGCGCAGGAAGTGCGTCATGGCCTTCGACTCGGCGCCCGACAGCCGCGTGCGGGTTCCCGGGGCGAGCGACAGGCACGAGTCGAGCGAGGTTGCGAATGTGACGGTGACGAAGGGGCGAGCGCGGCCGTTTGCAGAGTCTGCGAGTGGCGGTGGACGTGGTGGGGCGGACTGGGGGGGTAGGTAGGGTGCGAGGAGGAGTTGGGTGTCCGTGGGAAAGGTGAGCAGGTTTGACATCGTGGCGGGGGGGTCTTGCCGGCAAGGAATCAAGCGGACGTACGAGAGATATGGATGTATGTGGTTGAATAAAGGTTGCGATGTTGTCCAGATACAGTTTCAGTGGGGAGATACACAGTGTGGGGGGCGGAATACGTAAGGGTTACGCCGGGAGGACTAGGGTTGAGTAGAGTTTAGGCACGCTCTCTTAGGGTTCGCGTCGGTACGTCGTTGCACCGAGCAAGGCACACGGGACAACAGCCGCCGTCAGGAACGGGCTGTGCAGAGACAAAGCCAGTCGAACAGAAGGAGATGTATGTGTCATATGTTGGCGGAAGTAGCGTTTGAATACCGGCCAACCGAGCCCCGGCTTGTGTGTGTGTGTGTGTGTGTGTGTGGCTGAGGCTGATGGTTTGGGGCTTTGAGACAATGCACAAACAAAGAAAGAAACGAAGACGACTTTGGACGGGTTGTCACACAGCGGCGGGCAGGTGCAGTTCGAGCGAGGTGCTTGGTGAGCTCTTCAGGTGTTGCGATGGTGTCCAGGCTTGGTGTTGGTGATTTTCCCTCCGCCGATGTGATGCCGAGGTGTCTGTCCGCCAAAAGCGCCGGTTGCACACGGTCCCTCCAACAACCCTCACCTCCATAGACGAGCCCGGCTTCGGGAGCCTAGGTGGGGGGTGAAGAAGTCATAGGAACAAAACAAGCGTATTTGAGAGTTTCCGCTTGACTGCGGTGGCCCCCGATGATGAGGATGACGTGGACTTGCTGGTGGGCGGTTTGCGGACATCACAATAGGTGTGGGCGGTGGGATCGCCAGGACTCCGGCGATAGCCTGGACGTGGACTTCCGCGCGATCTGGCACTTTTGCGTCCCGACCATTCCGTCCTGTCGTGTTCCCGTGCAGTGCTGAACGCATTCTTCCTCGGGGGGGTTTCGCCCCCGTTCTCCAAGGCGGTCGTCGTCGGGAGTGCAGAACCGCCGCCACCAGGAAGAAAGAGGGACGAGTGGTCCGCATCCGCCCCGAGCGCCAGGGTGGGCAGCCACTAAAACAGAGCCCCAAAAGAATAAGGCCAAGGTGGGCGGGTGGCCTGGGCCGCCTCTGACGATCTGGCCTGGCCTGGCGGTTGAGGGACCCTGCGAGAGAAAGAGAAAGCCGTCGCCTAGTTCGTCGTCATCTCACGCTCTCTTTGTTGGTCGTTGGTCGGGTTCGCTGCGCCTTCTTTTTCCCGCCACCTTACCACAACGGCCAGCAGCAGCCGGCGTTCGTTTGTCGCTTAAGAAGATGAAATCTTTGGTTCAGTGGTTTTGCCAGTTTTTTTGTCTCTCCTTTCTGTCTTCTTCTTGGTTCAAATTTCATTCCTTCATTTTTTCATTTTTTTTTTCTTTTTCTTTTTCAAATTCTCATCCGCCTCACTTTCTCTTCCCCTCTCTTTTTTCTCGTCTTCGCGATCCCTTCGTTTTTTTTGTAATATCTCTCTTGTGTATTTGTATACCGCCAGCATATAAATTTCCACGTAGACACATTGGCGCCAAGACCAATACAGGTAAAGGTGTGGACATTCTTCTTCCTTCCCTATTGGGCGAGTCAGTGGCCTTCCACTATTTATCTGTTCTTCTCCTTCTCCTGGTCCCTCCTTCCCTGCCCGGCTGTTACCCATTTTCCTTCGTTCCTTCCCTCACTCACATTTTCCTCTCCTTCCCCTTTGCGCTGCTGCTCCTTCTGTTTCAGCTTCAACTTCTTTTGGGGGGGCTTAGCTACCAACATCATCTTGTGCACAGGTTCGTTTCCCGCGGTTTTGCCGGTCTCCCTGAATCAGATCGGCTCTGTGTTTCGCATTCGTTTTCTCTTCTGCCCTCCGTAGATGGAGCAGAGCCGCGGTGTTTTTCCCACTGTCGCAAATCCCTTTCCTTCTTCTTGTTTACTTGCACAATCTGACTCTCCCACAACCACACCCTTCCATTTCGTCTTCCCCTCGGTCTTTCACATCTGCTTGCCATCCTCTGCTTTCGTCTCAGAGACTCTTTTATCTTCCTCTCAAGCATCCTGCGCTGACTGACTCCCTCTCGCACCTCCAGATCCCCGAACCCACCGACCACACAACCTTCCCACTCCCACCACACACTCCGACGTCCAGCCATGGCCTCGACGAAGCCCGAAGAGCCTCCCGCATACTCCGCGCCCACGGGAGCGCCCCCCGCCATGGCCCCGCAGCTGCCGCCGGCCGCCTACGGCTCGTACCAGGACCCGTACGCCCAGGCCGGCCCGCCGCCCGGCCAGGACCCCAACATGTACTACCAGCAGAACCCGCAGATGGGCTACGCTCCCCAGCCCGGCGCCGCCTACCCGCCGCAAGGCTACCCGTCTCAGGGCTACCCGCCTCAGGGCTACCCGCCTCAGGGCTACCCGCCTCAGGGCTACCCGCCGCAGGGCTACCCTCCGCACGGCCCGTACCCGCCCCAGCAGGGCTACTACCAGGACACCCGTGCCCAGCAGCGCGGCGGGCCCGGATGCTTCGAGGGCTGCTTGGCCGCGCTGGCCTGCTGCTGCTGTCTCGACCTGCTGTTCTAAGCCGTCGCCGCCCGAGCCCTCTCGACGAGTCTTCGCGCTGTTCTCTTCGCTTGCCTTTCTTCGACTCCCACGCACCCTGCCTTTCGGGCCCGCGACGTGTTCGGCGCATCACACCATCCTGCGAGCGAACTACACAACAGAAAGGCCGCGAAACTCGAAAAAAAAACAGCAACACGAAACCACCCAGTGGTTTCCTCTCTCGGCCTGTTCTCCTCAGAAGACATGGTCCTCAGGGGGCACACATACAAAAACAATTACATACATATTCTTGCATGTGCTGGACGGACCAGGCGCACGGCGTTCTACTGTGACCTGAACTTCTGAACCGGTGGATAGACGAGATTCGGATTTCTTTCTCTTTTCTCTTGGGTGGTCTTTTTCTTTTTTTTCCTTGTGTCTGGAACCTGCATTTTGCGTTTGGAACTACTATCTCACTTTTAATCATTCTTTCCCTTTGTCTCCTGTTTTTTTGTCTCTGTTTTCTAGCTTCGTCCTGCTCCCGTGCATACCCCGGGTCTCATCCAAAGTTTCTTGAATTTTGAAGGTTTTTTTTTCACATCTCCTCTTCGGTCTCCTTGCGTCATGTGTCTAGTGTTTACCGGTGATCGTGGCGAGATGGGTCGGAAACAGCGGCCGTTTCTCTCAGTCCGTCACTAGGGTTAGACATCCCGCTTCTTCCTGATAGATGGGAATTAACGTCGTCGGAATTCCGCCTCCTTTTCACTCTCAAACACTGGTGCCCGTGGCTGTACAGGTCTCGTTTTCCTTTTTTTTTTTTCTTAATGCTGCCGCTAACTAACTACACGGCCACCCGTCTTTCGTAGGAGCACTACTCGTCTCTAAGACAAAACTAAAGACGGATTTCAACAAGGTGAATACAATGCATCCACTCTGAACTGCCGTTGACGGGATACATGAAAAGAAAAGGTAACGTGAACAAAGCTTCAAGCCAACCAACTTCCAAATTCAAGAATCCGCGAAAAAAAAAACCTGAAAATCCAAAGACCGACACAGAAAGAAAGCCCAGAAATAGATATATTTGTATCCTCGAAACAGAAACCCATAAGAAAATTTACGTCCCGCTTTCTATGATATGACAGCAACCCCCACACACCCTCCACGTGTCGGAAACAAACATAAAATGAATGTCACGAACTGTCGCTGCCCTGGAGACAATTCGCTGCGCTAGCTGGCTGATTGGTGGGTGATGATGATGGTGGGTTGGTTGGTGGTAGTGGTGGTGGTGGTGGTAGTCGGTTCCGCTTCGGTGTGCACACCGATTACAAGCGAGAGGTGACCCGTAAACCCTGGACACAGAAGAAACGAAAGAAGAAAGGAGGAAAGTATCAGTAAGAATGAAACAAAAAATTACATTGGGATAAGTTTGGGAAGAGAGAATAGTGGAATCAAAAAAAAAAAAAATTTTCAATCCTAAAAAAAGGAAGAAAAATGCAAACGAACAGCCCACCACCCCCTTTACGCCACAGCAACCTCAACACCCACATTCGGAGCAGCTGCCTCAGAGGCGCTGGCACCGGCAGCCGTCTGGGCCGCCTCGGCACCGGCCTGGGCAAACAGCACGTCAAAGTCGCGGGCCACATTGGCCACGCAGTCGTTCGAGTAGATCATCTTCTGCACGTCGGGCGACGCCCACTTGTCCGGGACGGCGGCCGTCGAGCCGCCCGACCGGTGGGCCGCAAACTGGCGGTCGCGCTCCTCCTTGGCCGAGCCGTCGCCGAGGTGCAGCGTGCGGCCCGAGAAGTATGCCAGGTTGACCAGGCTGGTGCACCACTCCTTGCGCGAGAGCTCGTACACCTTCAGGCAGCGCGCCAGCGTCTCCGGCCGCGTGTCCGGCGCGCGCGCCAGCACCTCGGCCACCACGGCGCCGTCCTCGATGGCCATGGCCGCGCCCTGGCTAAGATGCGGCAGCGTGGGGTGGCACGCATCGCCGAGTAGCGCCACGCCGCCGCGCACCCACGTCGGCAGCGCCTTTTGCATGCGCAGACGCCACTCGACCACCTCGCCCTCGGGAACCATGTTGAGCATCTTCTGCACTAGCGGGCAGAAGTCGCCAAACACGTCCATCATCACCTTCTTCGAGCCGGAGGTGGTGTAGGTTGCCGACGGGGCTGCGGCAAAGTGGGAGTCGGGCTGGGTGGTGGAGAGATTGTAGATGGTGTGGCTGGACACGGGGTAGGCGATGATATGGCGCTTCTCACCGATCCAACGCACAACGGTATCGCTATCCAGCAGCTTCAGCAGCTCCGGGTCCGATGCCATCTCTTCGCGGGTCAGCATGATTCGGTAGGCAGCCTGGCCGGTCTCCTCTTCCTCCTCAACGGCGCCGATCTGGGCGAGAAGGGCCGCTCGGCTGCGGCTCTTGATTCCGTCGCAAGCCAGCAGAACGTCAGCCTCGACCTCAAACGTGGCACCCTGTTGAGGCTCGACCACGAAAACGGCCTTGGGGGTGAACGACTTGATCTGCAGAAGCGTGCAGCCCATGTGGAAGTGAACCGCGCTCTCCTTCTTGCATTCGTCGTACATTCCGCCGGCCAGCGAGGCGCGGTGACCGGTGCAGTGAGGGAATCCGTACAGCTCGGCGATGTTAGGCATAGCAACGTGCGTGAGCTCCTCGTTAGTCGAGCCCTCTGGAGCGTTCCGTCTTTGGTTAGTTGGGGAGTTGGCTTGTCATTTAACAAGATTTGTTCCAAACTTACGTCTGATGCTCGAGCCTTTCACGTTCGTGGCTTCTTTGTAGATCACATCCCAGCAGCCCAAGTTGGCGAGGATCCGCGCCATGTTGGGGGCCAACTGGATTCCGGCACCGACGAACCCTAGACCAGGGGCATTCTCATAGACGTGGATATCACGGAATCCTCTTTTGGCCAGCGACAGGGCGGCACCAAGACCTCCCATGCCTACATGCATGTGTCAGTACATAGCATCACAGCCTGCGATACGGCAGAAAAAAGGTGTGAGCGGTTAGAAATGTGTATCCTACCAGCGCCGATGATGGCAATCTTGAGATCCCGCGGATCATTGGACTTCGCGGCCGCCGACATGCTGAACAGAAATGATGTGGAACTTAAATAACTGAAGAGGGGAACGGACGACAGTCAACGGTATCGGAAAGCAGGTGAGGAGATCCCTGAGTGGGAATTGGGAGTTGGCAACAAATAAAAGCTAGAGGAGAGACGGTTCGCTAGTATATATCGAAGCTTCGGTAGTTCGGTTTTAGATATGAATACCGAGGTGTAAGTGGAATGGCCTGGATTAGGGTTCTGGTTAGTTTTCTAGGGTTAGGGTCTCGTAGAGTTGCGAAAGAACGAAACAAAGCAAATAGGAAATGGCACGGAGAGAAAAGGTCTGCGTGAACGTCGAAATTATACGTTAAGAATATGTACATCGACAGTCACCGTAACCGTGTTAGTGTGCCGGGACAAGGCGAGATTGGGGTTCATGTGATATTAGGGTATAGCAGGGCAGAGACGAACATGCAGCCACGAGCTATATATAGTGACTGAATATGGGGAAGGCAGATGCAGAGAAGCTTCGTACTTGGAAGAAATAAACGACGCCGAGCGGAAATAGAGATAGCGTGAAGAGAGTTGGAGAGGAAGAGCCAAGGGGAGAAGAGAACAGGAAAAAGAAGAGGGGAATTGGAGATTGAAATAAGGCTTGAAAGATTTGGGTGTGGAGTAGGAGGAGAAACAGTATAAGTTGATTGCATATATCATGTATGTACGTACAAGGGATTAAGAATGGCGATTGAAGCCGAATTCCAGGGTGCCCGGATATTAGCGAGCGGCCGGTAAATGTTTGAGAGAGCGTGTGGATGAGGATGAGAGGGCGAAAGAGGGAGAGGAGGACAAATCATGCAGAATCAGCTTTCATGGAATATAAACTCGAAGATGTTGAAAAGACAAGTCGAGACCGAGTGGGCGGAGAAGCATAAATCACATCACCGAGAGAGATTCAGAAGATGAGGAGAAGGGAGGAGAATAAGAAGAGGAGGAAGAAAAAAGGCGAGCGAAATATATCCCGAGAACCACTTTTAGCATCATGCTATTTTCCTGTGTAATGTGTCCATTATTAACACTTAAGTTGAGGAGAAAGAGCGATCGACTTTATTTCCTTCCCAATCTTCTTTTTTTTTTTTCAAGCTTTATTTTTTTTTTTTTTTTGGCGGCCCACGAAACGAGCCGTCGCCAGACCCGGCAATGCATTGAGGAAGGAACAAGCAATCAAGGCGGCTCGCTCACATGAGGGTTTAGGGTACCGAGTACAGAAAAAAAACCGGGGGTCAAACTCCGGGCAAATGCGGCTAGATGAAAATCTCAGATATATTGCATTGTACGCGATATGCAGCAAACGGGGCATAAAGAGAGAGAGAGAGAGAGAGAGAGAGAGCGTTTGTGTGGTGCTTGACTTTGTTCAACTTCTCTTGGGTGGTGGTGGTGACCTTGGTGTGACGGCTTGAAATTCCCGTGGCACCGCCGGCCATACAAGTGTTCGGGCGGTTCAGCTGGCGCTGACTTCACTGCTTGCGGAGGAGTTTCCCAAGTGAGTCCCCATGCGTGGTCCACCTAGATCCAAACGGCCCTGGAATGGTCCGGCGCATGTCCGTCTTGTTTCCCCCCTCCCAAGGCACACACACTTACTAACTGACGAGAGAGAGAGCGGAACCTCCTCTTTTTCTTCTGGTTGCCGTTGGGAATGTACCCGGCATGTTCTAAAGCTCTCACTTTCGGGCTAGATTCCTCCTCCGGTCCCACGCGACAGAAGAGAGCGAAGAGGGGAAGGACGAGAGGGGGCAGCCTGTCAAACTCTCTCTGTGTGTGGAGGACGACGTGCCGAAGTTAGACGTACAGGCCGGAGTTACACACCATCCAGAATCTCTGACACACTTCCAACACCTCTCACACCCTGCCAGCGAAATCAGGGAGACAAACCGACGCACAGGTACCGGAGACCGTAGTAGTACGGCCGGATTGAATCATCCGCGCTCTCTCTCTTTCTCCCTCTCTCACTCTCTCTCAGACTCTCTGTGTCTTTCTTTCTTTGATGCGTGGTATTTCGCCCCATCACATCTGCCCTTTCCACCAGCGACGGGTTCATATAACGTGAAAAGCAGGAGACAAACCCATTCTATGTTACACATACGGATCCTCTTGCCGCATCTGCGTATATGCACGCAGCGTTGGCCGGTTGTCGTCTGATGTGGCTGTGGGTGTGGGTGGGCTTTTGCTGATCGTTGGCTTGTTTGTCTCATCTGGAGAAAGAGAGGGTTTGGCTGTCGATGGATTTTGTCTGGCGGCGTCTAGCCGAGGTGCCCTCTGCCCATATCAATCCATGCCCAGGGAGACGTCAACGGCCGAATCCAACCTCTCGGCGGGACGGCACATCCTCCGTGCATGCAAGACCTGGATGGACAACTAATCACTGGCTTACCGAAAGCTGGCACGAACATTGTTAGTTTGATTTCTAGAGCGGCTAAACTAATCTATGGTGTGGCCGGCTCTGGAGGATGACTTAAGGCCCCCCATGACTCTTTTTTCAAGAGAGCACGGAAGAAGACTTGGCAGTTGCTGAACACAACGCTAAACATAAATCCCGGGGTATGGCGCATTGGGTGGCTTTGTTCCCCCGCGTCTACCGCTTTTCGACTGCCACCGGTTTAGGCGGTGATGTTGGGACACGCCACTTCAACTGCCGATATCAGGGTTCAGGCCGTGCTTTTGTGCTCGGCGCTCGTTGCTGGATCTTGACAGTCGACCGGGTCCGTACCAGGAAATGCTCATCATGGGGAGGGTGTATCGCAGGGACTATGGGGTGCACCCATAGAGAGTGGTTCTCGCAGTAAATCCCTCCAAAAACTTTAAGGAAAAAGAAATAACTACTATATCGCCGAGGGTTCTCAACTCTCTAATCTGGAGACGTTCAATATATGTACACACTAAATCGAGAGGCTCTGTATCTCAACAGTTCTTAGTCTGTCTTGCTGCATCACCCACCCCAAACTTTAACTGGCTTCACCAGAAGAAACTAACTAGCACTTTTAACCTGCATAAAAGTCGCCTCTTGGCTGGGAATTTCGGGAGTATCTTTTTTAAGGCCCGCCCCTCTCTTGGCCCCATTTGCCCCATTCTCGGCAATTGTTGGACGACACGGTAGACGATGGACTGAATGGCAGTCGACAACGGCGAGGCATAATCTTACCGCGGTGACTGACTTTCTGTTTGGATTTGGTAGCCTTAATTTGAATCTTATACCTTTAATGTTCTCTTCCTTCTTCTTTGATTAAGCTGCTTGGGTTTGAAATCCCAACCCCAAGATTCGATTTCTGTTGAGCTTTCCTGTGCAAGCAGTCGAATGATGAGTCTGAGTCCCGGAACTCAGCCAGGAGCAGTTGGTGCGCTCTGAGCCACCTTTTCCACAGGCCCCGGTCTCCCTCACAACTCCTGCTATCCGGCCGGGACATGTCAACCCGGATTATCCACAGCCAGAAGCTGAAAGTGCCAGCCATTAACAAATGGAACAAGACAGGGCCGATAGCCCGGATCTCTAAACGCTGTGCGGATAGTAGCCCTCAATATCCGTGGCAGGCATACCAAACTGGGAGTCAATCGCCACAGCTCCAGCGACAGCAATAGTGGCTATCACGACAACAACTTGGGGAGTCGTTCAGACCTTATTGGTTGTTTGGTGAATGAAGGAGCCAACTCGTTTCTTGTTATGCCCAGTTCAGCCTTTAAATGGGGCGGCTGGCCGCCTAAATGCCACGCGTGGGCTGTTAGAGATTGTTGCTCTGGAGTTAGGCGAAAGAGGAACTCACATAACTCCCCTAAAGGATAACGCCCAGGTATGTTCCCTATCGTGAACCTAGTGACTCTCTGCGCCGCTTGAGTATATCGAACCCAAGTAGAAGCCTCGAAGGTAACACTATCTGGCTTTCTGTGGTCTAGTCCCTGAACGGGCGAGTTGATATATGTCAAGACTGCCGATGAGAATAGGCCGTTGCTATTATCTAGCCGTGCTTCCTGTATCATCTTGTCGAAAGCTGAATGGATGTGCCTTAAGACTGATTTCCCGAGCAGATCCTTTCTGGACAGGATACCACAAACAGCGGATGAAGAAGCTGAGTACCGAGACAACCGCTAGGAACAGGCAAATCCCCTCTTCCGGCAGTGACTAGAAGAGCCAGGCCATTGAGCCCCAGGATTTGCGGTGGTGGTGGCCAGGCCGGTGGTGGCCAGCTCGGCGGCGAGCTTATTGGTAGTCTGCGGGCCGGCGGTGGGAGGGTCGGCAATGGGCCGGCCTGCGATCGACCGTTTGTGGTCCCCGGCCCTGCGAGACAGGCCTTGACTTCCTGCAGCTCCTTACGAAGCTCACTGAGTTCCTTTCTGTGGAAGTCCTGGAGATCACGGAATTCTGGTTTTTCGAGGTCTATATTCTCGTCGTGAGGCTTCTGGGCTTTCTGTCCACCCTTTGCCGAAGAATTCCTCAACTCCGAAGGGAGAGACAAGCAACCTTGACACTGCCGCACCTGGCAGCAACTCAATGGCGGGTTGGATTCCGTCTCGAGTCTCAAATGCCGCATGGGTAGACATGATGAATGTTCTCCAGAATATGCGGCAAAGCTAGCATCTGAAAACAGTCTTGACCTTAGATAGTGTTACACATGCAGAGGAGGAAGACCACTGTTGTGCTATGGGAACTGGAAAAGGCGATTTAGAGGGTCGTGGAAAAGGCAGCAATCGAAAGGCTGATTGGGAATGAAGGGGCTATGATGAAGCATTGGTCGAAAGAGGTGGTGATAAGACAGAGGTAGAAAAAGAGGATGAAAAAGAGGAAGATGAATCGTGAGGAGAAGAAGACCGGCGAGGTTGAGGGGGGAGAGGTCGTGATTCACCCCCCCACCCCCCCAATCGGAGTTTTCTCACCGATCACTTTCTGGTTTATATCTGAAATCATGTCCTCTTTTACTCTAGATCCGGAGACACCTGGTGAGAACTCTGTAAGGAGCACTATACTCAATTGAATTCTGCTGGGCTAATACCTTTACTTGGTCTCCGTCATTCCAACTTTCATGAGATCAACACTAGAATATTCAAGTGAGCTATTCGACCTTTCAAGGATCTGCTAGGTTGCGATATTATGAATCTAACAGATAGCAGGTATTATTGAGATCTCTCAGCGTTTAGAAAATCTCCAGAATGATGGAACCAGATTATGCCACACTTGGGTAGATCTCACACCAAAACTCATATGGGGGTACCTGCTCAGTACATCCATGACTTTCGAGTGCTCGCGTGGGCGGCTCTCTTGGCTAGTGGGCCTGAAAAAGATGGCTTCCTTTTTATGCAAGGCGGATCTCCATCTTTCACCCCGCGACAGTTTCAAGCCATAATGCATGCCTTTCTCGATGTCGTTATCCTGCGTGGCATTTTCCGAACTCTTTACTTTAGATCCCATATCGAAGGCGCAGATCACATTCGACGTCATCCTTGTCACTGTCGTTGGGCTATCTGGCTAACTAGAAGCTGAGAACACGATTACACCCACATGGATTCTTCTTCTGGGCAGCTGGATGTGATAGCTTTACAACGAAAGGTGCATTCATCCATATATCCAGGGTGAATTGAAGGCTATTTGTACAGCAACGGGCTAGCCTTTTCTGTTTTCATGCAGCCGTCCGATCTAGATATTGATTGGAAAACGATGTCTTCACCGTCTGTTTGCTGCATCATCAAGAACGTGAGTTGTTCGCACTGTTCGTGGGTAGTCTATTCGCTGGAATCCATTTCCAAGACCTAATTATAATCACTTGATAACTCTTAGTAGCACCGACATTCCCCATCGTGGTTCAACGGCTCTACGCTTCCTTATGTGGCCGACCTGGTTGATGGACTTGGTGATGGGATCAGTGACCAATATTGAGCCGCGAGTCCTTCTCTCGCCTAAAGTTCAGACACCTCAACTGGCCGGATCAGGAGCCGAGAGAGGTTTTGGAGATGAAGTCCAAAACAATGGGTTAACAGAGAATATTAGCCTCATATCACATCGAACCCACCACAGGCACTACAGGGTCAGCCGTCGTTCCAGCTCTCATCTTTCGCAGCGGAAGGTCTGACGATCGCAGGCCTTTCATCTGGAGGGGCTTTTTGGAAGGATCCGGTGGCTAACCAACAAGACACAGAACGAGGCAAGGGTTCCAGATGTGAGGATGTGATTGTGATACTCGCCGTCGAATCAACATGCTAGACATGCCGACTCAAGATAACCACCGTCTTAGCTCTATGTCGATCAGCCGATCACCACCCAGGGCAACAGGACACTTCAGCTCGATTCGCACTGCATGGACTATGTTCCAGAAAATCTCAGCACTTATTTACTTTTTCTGTTGGTCTACTATGCTAGCTTAGCAGCGATCGCTTGGCCGGTTTAGGCCGGGTGATCGCGAGAACAGATGTGACAGAGCTCCCGAAGAACGTCGTATCACTGGCCCCTAACTTTATCTCCATATGAGGCACTGAATGTTCAAGTGCCTCCATTATCGCCGCACAAGCAAAATCAAACACCACACGTCTTGTGTGCGAGATCTCAACGCTAGTGTTTTCAAGAGCTATTGCCCTCCTAGGAAATGCTCCTCCGCCAATGTAGACACAGAACACCGGTATCAAAGGCAACTTCAGTAGTAATTCCCACCAAGCATGAGGGTATCGTGAACGTTAGCCAAGGGAAACAAGAAAGTCTGGGGTCAGATGTGCTGAACGAGGCATATTTCGCAACATTCCAGGAGGTGAAGAGCATGTTTACCGTAACCGTCGTTTCTGCCGGCAGTATCACAATCTGGTCAAGACTTCTCGCATTGCAGAGAGCCGCAGATATGGAAGCAAGAGAACTGCGCCCGCCGCACGAACGTGGACATCTGACTCTCTATGAGCGAGACTAACTGCCCCCTCTCGCAGTATTAGGTTATGAGATCTCGTGTGATTGACCGAATAGCAACCCTATTTCTAGGTCGTCGGGGTTCAGCATAAGTTGTTCGCTGGTCTGCTGTTGAGCCAATTGGTTGGAGATGCCGCAGAGGCACTCCGGACCGGGGAACAGCAGAGGGACATAGGCAGGATCCTCACCCGGTCCGGCCAGCATACCAAGACAACCACCCAAGCCGACACCAGTGGAGACGACTGACAGGCGCCAGAGTTCGTCTTTGGCAATCGCTGCAAGAGCCAGTCTTTGTTGCACATGCACGAGCATAGCGTCGACATGGTGGCCGAGAACATGTAGTAAGGAGGAATCATGGCCGTTGCTGAGCGATGGCGCCTATGGAGTTGGTACTGGTAACGGCCATCCGGCAGTTCTAATAGGCGACGATGAGATTAATTATTTCCCCGAACAAAGAAGGCTCTAAAATGATACGTCTCAAGGGGGCAGAAGGTATTTTAAGCTCTTTTTATACCTGCCCCAACCACGCAAATCAAAGTTGCGCCAGCCATGATTCACGCTTTGGACATTATTCATGGTTGATGACTCCCTCAAGATGACGCGAAGCGTGAAATAGCCCTCGTCACGCTACAGGCTGTTATTAACGAATGGGAATACCAGCTGGGAATAACCTTTGCTCTGTTAGTGTCCCAGGATTCAAATGCATCAGATACACGAGGATTTGATGCGGAGGAGGGCACGTGGTCTGTACTCGGTGAAACCAACTATTTTATTTTAATAATAATCAGAAATGAAAAATAAAGATAAATAAACAATAATATCCCTAACGTTCATACGCCAGATGCGAGAAGTATTGTTTTAGGGGAGGATCGTTTGAGCTCGCTGACCCTCTTCCAAACGTGGGCCATCGTCAATATGACGACAAAACTGGAGAGAGTATGACAGCACAAATCCATCACCTAGGAAGGGTGACCACTGTTGAAAACGCGGCTAATGCAAAGGGCCACGACGACTTCAATTTGAATAAATCCCAGCTGGTCTAAAAGACAGTGCCAGAAATGGTACCCAACGAACTGCAGGCTCCACGTGTGTTATCGTGTGGCAAGCAGTGCAGTGCGGTACAGAGCACCACAACAGACTCCAGCAGATGATCTTGAACTGATATATGGACGTGAGAGGCGCTGTCAGAGCGTAGAAGATGTTTCTCCCGGAATACAGTTGTCCTTAATCGCTAAAGCCAGCAACGGCGTCGCTTAGACAAGCCTGCGGAAATTGAGAGCCAAACAATCACGAAATGCGGAGGTAATGCCGAGAAGCCGGAATAGGCCTCCGGGTTAAAGTGGAGCAGGTTATCCAGTGGTTCAGGCACATCGTTGGACGGCTTTTAACGGCGCGCATTTTATAGGCGCCTCTAAGCCCCATTTATGGTCTCTGGAAATTCTATAGGCGGCCCTGACGCCTAAGAACTTTTTGTTTTTCAGGGTCGTGTATGCCGTTCTGCCGTGGGAGGCCGTTTCTTCACCAATCATATTAAGCGCCACAGCCTGACTCAAAACAACCCCTGTGAAGATCTTAGGGTCCACAATAGGAGAGAAGAGGCATGGAAAACCCGAGACGGAAGGAGGGAACGAGCAGTCAGAGTTGGCAAGTACGGTCGGTACCTGTATGCAATGCAAGCACACGTATGTGCAAAAGGCAGGAACGCCGTCTCCGAAAAGGGGCGGGAAGGTGCAACTCTGATGCGCACACTGATGCATCTATCGAAGATCACTTGTTCTGTTTAAGGACATCTCTTCGTGATCTCTTTTTTTCTTTTCTTCCTTTTCCCCCCCTCTTCTTCTTATCTTTGAATCTGTTGTCGAGAGACAAGACAAATCCGCCCTTTCTCCAACCTTTTGGTGGCCGATCTCCATCAGAGGTCGGTTTTCTGTTTTTCCTGTTCTTTCTTTCCTGTTGTGCTCCCAGATTTCCCTATAAATATCCCATACAAGATATCCCACGCATATACAGTATATTCTCGGATCCGCGCCCTCCTCCGTCCATTGAACTGTCCTTCTTTTTATGTCGTCACATCCCTGTGTTCTCGCTTCTTCAAGCCGGCTTTCCGTCCATTTATACTTGCAAGGCCTTAAACCAGATCTTGTATCGCGCCAAAGCGACCCACCCGCGAAGTACACCTTCGCTGCGATCGCCATATCACCGATACCTCAGGACCCCTGGTTTGGACAGCGAGGCTGGGTTTTTGTTTCAGCACGCTCGGTTCACGACTTATCAAGATACACTGCATGTAACGACGCGCACTGTGAGATCCACATGCATCCACCAGGTTTTTCCTTTGTTCCCTTCGTATCAGTGGCTTTTTGGGAGGGTCCGTCGTCTCACAGTTTCCCTCCTCCTTTCATTCTTCGTCCTCCTCCTCCTCCTTCAACTTCTTTGTGACTGTCGTGCATCTTCTATCCAGTCTGACGTCTGACGTCTGACTGTCTGTCTCTCTGACTCTCTCTCTCTCTCCCTTTGTCTGGTCCTCACCGTCTCTCTCACATTTTTGTTTCTTTTGGTCGCCTCCGTTCGTTTTGGCGCTGTTTTTCCCGCCCCTTGTCTCGTCTAAGTGTCTATCTGAGCCAAGCCGCTGTTTGTTCTCCAATCATCGCCAAATCTTTTGCCATATATTGCACTTGTTTTACCACTAGCCCTTTTCAAGCATCTCTCTCCACATCTATTCACCGATATATCTGGATCTCTGAGTCCTTGCGCCTTTTCCTCTTCTTCTTTATTTCTCTCTCTTCTTGGATTTCTGTTTTCCGTCTATCTAGACATCCATATTTTGATATCGAGTGGCCTTCATCTTTCTGCCGTGCCTGCTGTTTGTTCTCTTTCCAGATTATCCCACCTCGTCGACCTTTCTCTCTCCTACAATAACCCCCTGACTACTACTGTTCTTCTCCCCAAGACCCCCACCAGCTTTGCCTTCCATGCGGTTAGGTTTAGATGTCGAGGACAGCCTCACCACTGTCCTCCTCAAGCTCCCTCCGGTTCTGCCACGGGCCATGGAGCGGACCCGGTCATTATCGTCACGAGATGACGCCGATGATGCCAAAAAGTTCGAGGGCATCAGTGTGAATGCTTTTCTTACGGCACTGGCAGTCTCGTTGGTGATTTTTGGCGTCCAACTGGGAATTTTCTTGCTGCTTCGGAATAAGCTGGCCAGAATTTTGTAAGTTACACGGCACTACACAACACTGGCTGGTCTCACTCATGCATTCTGTGTAGCCGACTAACTCTAATGCCACCCTATCTTCTGTGCTATAGCAAGCCTAAAACCTACCTGGTTCCTGACCGCGAACGCACCGATTCTCCCCCACGATCGCCGCTCGGCCTAATCTACCGCTTGATGGATTTTGAGGACCGTGAAATCATCAATAAATGCGGACTCGACGCCTACTTTTTCCTCCGATATCTGAAAACGCTTCTCGTCATTTTCGTCCCCATTGCCACCGTTGTCCTCCCGATCCTCGTTCCTCTCAACTATGTCGACGGCAAAGGCCGCAGCCTGGCTGATGTGGCGCAACCAACAGATGGCACCGGCTCTCCCGCCAACCTTACAGATGCCGTTACCGGCCTCGATACTCTTGCCTGGGGTAATATCAAGTCGACCAACACTGACCGGTACACTGCCCACCTAGTCCTGGCCATCCTCGTCGTTATTTGGGTGTGCACCGTGTTCTTTTTTGAGCTGCGCGTATACATCAAAGTTCGCCAGGACTACCTCACCAGCGCCGAGCACCGCCTGCAAGCTTCGGCCACCACTATTCTCGTCAACTCGATCCCGTCCAAGTGGCTGACCGTTGAGGCTCTGCGTGGCCTTTTCGATGTATTCCCCGGTGGCATTCGCAATATCTGGCTCAATCGCGACCTCACTCTTCTTCTTGACAAGATCAATCGGCGTGATTCCATTCACTCCCGGCTGGAAATGGCTGAAACCGACCTGATCAAGGCCGCAAAGAAGCGCCACGCTGCCCAACAGCGAAAGGACGAGAAGACTAGACGTCGCGAAAACCGGGGCCAAGGACCTACCAAAGAGGAATTGGCCCTTCGTCAGCAGCGTGAGGATGAAGAGGCTCAGCGAAGAGCCGAAGCCAGCCAGGAGGACCCCGCCCCGGGCATTGCCGATATCGTTGAGGGTGAATCTCGCCCTGACTCGCGCGGAATCGGAAACACCATTGGTGGCTTTACCAAGGTGGTAGGCCACGGTATCACTTCAACTCTTGGGAAAGCCGGCCAGGGCATCGCTGGTGGAGCTGGAAAGGCCGGTCATGGTATCAAGAGAAGTGTTGGGGGAATCGACAGTACCCTCGAAACCACCAATGGCTTTACCGCCATTCCCATGTCCCCCATCGATGACAATTCGTACCAGCCTGATCGCCGGGTCCAGATCGTTTCCATGGACGACGATATGCAACGCAGTCAATCAGCCATGTCGCAGAACTCCACCACCAAAATTCGAGGAGGCGAGCCAGTATTCGTCAATACTGTGCGGCGCCAGACGAACATGGACGATATGTATAACCAGAAACGGACAAAGTGGTGGCAGTTCTGGAAGCCTCCCTCGGGTGGCTATGCCTCTCCGGTTCCCCAGACTGCCGATGACCCCGAAGAACAGCTCAGATCTCGGAAGCGCGACCATTCGTGGGTCTGGTCAATTCTGCTAACTCTGAAGCTTGTCTCTGAGACAATCGACCCCATCAACTACCCCGAAATCTGGAAGTCGGGTCATGCTAGTGATGCTACTGGTCTTGACGACGAGAACGGCGCCTGGTCCAAGTATCTGCGCAAGAAGGACCGTCCTACGCATCGCCTGGCAAACTTTTCTTGGACTCCTGGCTGGCTTCCTGCACTGCCTCTTATTAACAAGAAGGTCGATACCATCTACTGGTGCCGCGCTGAATTGGCCCGTCTGAACATGGAAATCGAGGAAGACCAGAAGCATCCGGAACGCTACCCCCTGATGAATTCTGCGTTTATTCAGTTCAACCATCAGGTGGCTGCTCATATGGCGTGCCAGAGCTCCATCCACCACATTCCCAAGCAAATGGCCCCTCGTTTCGTGGAAATCTCTCCCAAAGACGTTATCTGGGGCAATATGGCCATTCCTTGGTGGCAAGAATGGGCACGGACAGCCATCGTGTTTGTCATCGTTGCTGCCATGGTTATTTTCTGGACCATTCCCGTTGCCTTCACCGCCTCGCTAGCCCAGCTCGACAGTCTTGTCAACCAATTTGAGTGGTTGAACTTCTTGGTCGCCAACGACAAGATCGAGGCTATTGCGAAGAGTCTTGTCGGTGTCCTGCCTGCACTCTTGCTCACCCTGCTGCTCGTTCTCGTGCCTATCATCTTCGACTTCCTTGCTAGCTTCAAAGGCGCAAAGACCGGAGGCCAGAAAGCTGAGTTTGTGCAGATGGCTTACTTCTTTTTTCTCTTCGTCCAAGTCTTCCTCGTCGTTGCCGTGGCTTCGTTTTTCTCGTCAACTATTGATATCATGTTCAACCGGATAAGAGAAATTGGCGAGTCTCCGCTGCTCTTGCTCAGTATTCTAGCTGAAAACCTGCCCAAGTCTGCCAACTATTTTTTCAGTTACATGATTCTTCAGGCTCTGTCGACCAGTACCGGAACGCTTCTTCAAGTGGGAGCCCTCTTCTCGTGGTTTATCGTGGCACGTATCTTCGATAGCACCGCTCGCGAGAAGTGGACTCGCAACACAAAGCTCAGCGAGGTGAAATGGGGCTCGTTCTTCCCTGTGTACACCAACTTCGCTTGTATCGGTCTCATCTTCTGCGTCATCGCCCCCCTGATTTCCCTCTTCGCCATCATCACTTTCAGTCTTCTATGGGTGGCTCAGCGTTACAGCATGCTATATGTGACCCGGTTGCAAAACGACACCGGCGGTGTGCTGTACCCGCGTGCCATCAACCAAACCTTTACTGGACTTTACGTCATGGAGCTTTGCCTTGCCGGTCTTTTCTTCATTGTTTTCGATGCCGATGGAAACACTGCTTGCACCACCCACGGTATCGTGATGCTTGTGGTTTTAGCCTTGACTGCGCTTTACCAAATCCTCCTGAACCAATCGTTTGGGCCGCTTCTCCGATATCTACCTATTACTTATGAGGATGAAGCAGTTCTCCGAGATGCAGCCTTCCAGCGGGCTCAGGATCGTCGCCTGGGACTGGTCGATGCTGATGACGATGAGTTCAGCGCCCTGAAGCCAACCAGTACCGATGGCGAGGGAATCGAGCTCAAGAATATCGGCAGCTCACCTGGACAGAAATCCAACCTGAAGTCCATTGGTACTTGGGCAAAGGATTCCGGTCGTGCTCTAACCTTTGGTCTGGCCGGCCACTCCGAGCCCGCCGGCAATAGCAGCAAGGATAAGCAGGCAGCTCTGTACCGCCAGCGTCGCCGCCGCAAGGATCTGGAAGCGCAAAAGGCCATTGGTGATGCGTTATTCAGTGGATACCACGACGAAATCGAAGACTTGACGCCCCACGAGCGTGATACCCTTGTGCGCTACGCCTTCCAGCATTACGCGCTGCGAGCGCGTCGTCGCATTGTGTGGCTTCCGCGGGACGACATTGGCGTAAGTGACGACGAGGTCCGGCACATGCGCGAGAGCAGCAACTATCTCTCGGCAAGCAACGTGGGCACCGCGTTGGATCACAAGCTCCGCGTCTTGTATGGGCGCAGTCCGCCGGATTTCTCGGAGGTCGACCTGATCAACCTGTAGAAAGCCGCGAGCACCCAAAGGTGTTCTCTGTCTCCTTCCATATATCATCGCCATTTTACGACTTCACACCACACTGTTCTGTTCTTGTGTTCATTTTTTGCCATCTTCATCATTTCACTCAGTCCATGTTCATTTAGCCTAGATATCCCACATATTTCTTGTTATCTTCTCTTCCGCTCCTGATTTCATGTTTCCCACAAGCTGTTTCTTTTGCCCCGGCAATTGTACGCCGAACACGGCCTTTGCATAATCAACCAGAATCTACGATGTTCTCTTATTTTGTTTGGCGAAGTTGCATCCCAGTTTTCAGGGGATTGCTCTTCTTTTGTTCTTCTTGGATGTTGTTCCTGGCGAGCATACACGATTTGTTTTATAGCGAGGTTGGAAAATACCCTGAACTAACTATTCTTTTTAAACTTGATTATTTGTAGAAGGGGTATCATTTGTGTACCTGCCAATCTTGGTGGGTGAAAAGTTGGCCACTGCCAACCCTAAGAACGTCGTCCTCTCACCATAGTGCTGTTCACCCTCCGAGTCACCTTTTTTTTTTTTTTTACAGCAGAACATCCAGCAATCCCATGGCCCATATACGCAAACTAGAATATGGGGAAAAATATAATTATGATAGGGTACAAAAAGAGTTCGTCCGCTGGTTCAACCGCTGTTGCCGCCCAGCTTCGGTAGGACTACATCTCTTTGTCGTCGATCCGCAACCCAAATCCCCCGAGGGAATTCGAACCCGCGACTCGTCGGTTGTCGAGCGGGGTCGATCACCGTTCCACCAAATGCACGAGTTTGTCCTGAACTGGGTACTGCCCAGCCGCCTTCTCGGCGAAAGTCAACATTCCAAACGGTCCTTATAAGGTATACTCATGTTTGTTGTTGATGCGGCGTGCGTTGTCGGCACTGTACGGCACACTGTACGCCGTCTGCTGTCGTCTAGCGGCCTACTGTTGTCGGTCCGGCGGAAGGGTCTGCGGCCGGCACAGATGGCGGGCGGGTTTATATGGGATGGTGGTGATGACGCCATGTTCTTAGGGTTGTTAACCCTAGTCTAGGGGATAAAGGGGGGGAAAGAATGATACAATAAGGGGAAACAGGACGCCTCTATTGGTTCGAATTTCTTTAAAGCTCAATCATCTGGTTATCTTCGTCGTTGACCTCCTCTACATTCGCCCCATCGGTCTCGTCCCGACACAGAACCTGCACGATGCGCTCGCAGGCCTCCCGCACGCCCTCGTGGTTGACACGCTTATGCGTCTCGCGGATGACCGGGTACACGTTGATGCGGCGCAGGTACTCGCGGACAGGGCGGGTATTGGTGAAGATGGTGAGGGTCTCGACATGCGTCTGGATGATGTCCGGGTCGGGATCGCGCGCCTTGTCTGGCGGCAGCAGCTGCAGATCGGGCAGCATGTCCAGCGACTCGTCGTCGTCGTACTCCTCGTTGCCGATGATCGGCAGCAGCACGTACGGCAGCACGTTCAGGCCGTCCTCGTCGGTCAGGCGGTCGTGGGCGTCGGTGTCGAAGGCGATGTTCTTGATGGTGCTGGCGACGCCCTTGCGGCGCACGGCCGACGCGTGCTCGGTGAACACCTTGAGCTTGGTCAGCGGGAAGTCGTGGTCGTACTCCTGGCGCGTCAGGAAGTACTGCCGCACCTCGGGGAACTTGGCCAGGTCGGCGAACACGTACGCCAGGTAGTCGAAGTTGGCGTTCTTGTTGAAGGTCGTGTCGGAGCCCTTCTCGGAGCCCTTGACGAACACGTCCACCAGCTGGTTGAGCACGCGGTCGTCGGACTGCAGGCTTTCCGGGGCTTTTTGCTTCTTGTTTATTATGCTCTTTAGGCCCTCCCATTTTACTAGGTTGGCGAGCAGCATGGATAGGGCATCGGCATTGGGTTCCTCGGGGTTCTGTTACAAAAGATCTGTTAATCCAATGATTCCGGGCCTCACATGCCATATAGCGGGCAGTACATACTATTAATCGGGCCAACACCAAGTTGATGAAATCGTCATCAGTGGCAAGAATCTTCAGGATCTCTTCATCCGCAGACAAGTTAACCAGAATTAGAACCGCATATTGAGAAATTTGCTGTTTAAAGCCAATCTTGTTAGTCACACAAGACGATATACAGCCGGTTCTAGGGTTAGGGTTGGCCATAAGGGGCGCGACGTACTGGTCGGTCCCGTGTCAACAGTTTCAACGTCTGTATTGCCCGGAAATCGTCGATTTTGAAGATTGCGGGATCTGAAGATGAGTAGGGAACCAAGTTCACCACGGCCACCTGCCGAAGTTGTGGCGTAGGGTGGCTGATGAAGCCAACAAGCTGTTGATGGTGATGCGTGTTAGTCGATGATTCATGTGTGTTGTTTCCCTTGCTGCTTTCGCTGGAACATACCTCTTCGAGTTCTGTAGGCATTTTGAGATTTGTAGCTTTAGGATAAGTTATCGTGATACAATGAAGAACGAAAAGAGAATATCGAAATGAGAATATCGTCTCGGGAACAGACGTTCATTTCAAGAGTTATTGATAGAAGTTAATGGAAGAAGAAGAAAAAGATGATAAATGTGGTGTAAGAGAAAACGCTACACCCTAAAAAATTTGCCCCTCCAAATCCGGAGGAGGTATACAGTACGTCTGCTTGGCTTGTAAATTTGGTACATTTTGAAGTAGCTGGGACCTCGCTCAGGACTTCAGCATATTCTGCCAGTTCTGACCGCCAAAAATTCCCCTCCACAAGCAAAATATTTCCAGTGGCCGTTATCTTATCGCGAATTTAAACCCAAACTTTTTTTTCTTCTTTTTTGATTTCGGTTTCGATCGAGACAATAATTACTTGAGCTTCACGATTCCGCTATACTACAAGCCAACGGCAAACTTTCGACAATTTCACCGCAGAACCTTCTCTTTTGATTCAACGACAATTACATTAGTCCTCACACGCAAATCTTGCCCCCTAAAAAATGCCCAAAGCCCCGCCCACCCCGACGTCGGCAAGACGCCGCCATGATCCTCTCGAGTCCGACTACCTGGCCACCGGCCCGTTGCGATCACAGCCGCGCAAGAAGAAGGGCCGGTCGAAATCGACCGACGGGAAGTCCGACCAGCCGCAGTTCGTCGATGCGCGCGCGTCGCGGAGCATTTTGCAGCTGGGCCAAGAGCTGACGCACGAGGCGGCCGCCCAAGATGCGGTGGCCAAGGCCGCTGCCGCGGGGGACAACCACACGCCCAGCGCGTTCACATACGAGTCGAGGTTCGACGACTCCGGGATGCCGGGGGTGCACGATGGAGATGACGACGATGACGACGATGCGGCGTTCCCCGGGGACGAGGACGCCTGGGGCGATGAGGAGGAGGACGTGGAGGAGATCGACGTCGACCCGGAGGATCTCGAGGCGTACCGCAAGTTCCTGCCAGAGATTGACGAGGACCCGCTGCTGAAGCACGGCTGGGACCGCCGGCCGGGTGACGGTGAGAGCGGCGAGCAGGAAGAGTCGACCAACCTGGCCGATCTGATCATGGAGAAGATCCGCCAGCACGAGGCTGAGCACGACATGCGCGAGCCGGACTACGAAGATAACTCCGAGCTGCCGGAGAAGGTCGTCGACGTGTTCACTAAGATCGGAGAGATTCTGTCGAGATGGAAGAGCGGAAGTATGTCGCGCAGTCTCCAGCACCAGATGTTCTGGGATCTTTTGGGTGTTGACCTGGGCGATATGTTTTAACTGACACTCTTATGACCACACTTTGCAGAGATCCCGAAGCCGTTCAAAGTGTTGCCGACCGTTCCTCGCGTATGTCTCCACCCCAATGGATCCCACACAACCAAAAAAAGAAAAAAAAAGGAAAAACACTGTGAATACTAACCTGCATTTGTTTGTCCTGGCAACAGTGGGAGGAAATCATCCAGCTCACGAAACCCGAGGACTGGACGCCGAACGCCTGCTACGAAGCCACCAAGATCTTCACCTCGGGCAGAAAGGAGGTGTCGCGCGTGTTCCTGGAGATGATCATCCTGCCGCGCGTGCGCGAGGACATTTACGAGCACGGCAAGCTGAACGTGCACCTGTTCAAGGCGCTCAAGCGCGGTCTGTACAGCCGCTCCGCATGGTTCAAGGGGTTCTTGTTCCCGCTGGTGTCTGACAACTTGACCTCGCGCGAGGCCACTATCGTGGCTGCCGTGCTGACCCGTGTGTCGGTACCGATCCTGCACTCGGCGGCGGCGCTCGCTGGTCTGTGTGAGATTTCGGCGCGCGGTGCGTCGGATGGTGTTGAGGGCGGTGGCGCAGTGAATATCCTCATCAAGGCGCTGTTGGAGAAGAAGTACGCTCTGCCGTGGAGTGTGGTTGACGCGCTTGTTTTCCGTGAGTTCCCACCCTCCTCTACCGAACGCCCGCATCTATGCACGGGTACAGACTGTTGGGATTGTGTCGGCTAACCATCTTCAATTCTGGGATGTATAGACTTCCTCCGCTTCCGCAGCGTGGACCCGGTTTCGGTCCGGCCCGGCCAGGACGTCGACCTGTCCGATCTGAACCGCGGCCGCCTGCCCGTGATATGGCACCAGTGCTTCCTCGCGTTCGCCGAGCGGTACAAGAACGACATCACCGAGGACCAACGCGAGGCGCTGCTCGACCTGCTCCTGACCCATGGACATCAGGCCATCGGACCGGAGATTCGCAAGGAGTTGCTTTCGGGCCGTGGACGCGGCGTGGCCAAGGCTGAGCCGACGACGATGGCGCTGGATGGAGACGACACAATGGTGATTGACGCGTGATGTTGACGACCTGAAGCCCTGGTAGCTTAGCAAAAGTCCATTTGGTTTATGGTCCCGTTTTCCTTTTCTTTCTTGCTTTTCTCTTGTGTTTTGCTGGCGTTAAGATGGCGTTGGTACGTGTTCAATTTGAAAGGGGGAAGGGTCTTGCGAGGCCTTATTTTTAGCTGTTTTATTCATAAAAGTTCAGAAGTCCACCTCATGAGTTTAAATCGAACAAGAAAAAATGAACGTGATGTCTTCTAGATCGGCACGAAGAACGGTATTGTAGAAAACGTGAGGGAGTTATTTAGAGAAGGTCGTTCGTGTTGTTGAAATTGAGGTTTGCGATAAAGCTGATCGGTGTCGGGGTTATCGCAACACGCCATGAATTGTCCGATAAGGCTCGCGATACAGTTCATTTTCAACATTCTAACTATTTCGTGAAAAGCTGAAATTATCGGCTCACACAATTCATCAGATCGCTAGCTCGGGTCTCGAAGAGTAACTTTGTGCCTTGTGACTGAAGACAAGCCATCGTATCTTCTAATAGAGAGGTCCGGCAGGATCTATTGCCGTGGCAAGTTGGCTGAGAATCTGTTCAACTCCGTCCACGGCCATGTCACCCACTTTGGCATCGTAAAAGCGTTACAGTCTCCTACAACCCATCTCTGAAGAACCCTTTCGCGGGGCGCATGGTCTTCTGGGCCCGCAAACCCGTTCCTCAAAGATTGGCCGTCGGTACCTAGAGGACTAAATCCACCTGGCCTCTTCGCTCCTTGAACTAGCTAGTTCGCCGTGGCTGTTGTATATAGCTTGTTCGGAGCACCGGCCAAGTGGTAATCCTCGAGTGCAACCAGTGCCGTACTTGTTGTTCATGGGCCATGGCAGGGAACCGCTTTCATCTTTTCCCGTTTTGTACAGACAGCACACCCCGCAGCATCGCCTGTTGATCCTCGGTCCAATCTATGGGTTTGACATATCATCCCCGGACACCCTCGACACTGTGAAATGTGCATCTCTGAATCTCAGCGGAGAGATTAGCAGACTAGAGCTCAATTGTACGGGAGTTCCCGTGAATGATTTGACAGCATGTAGTTAACACCGGAGGAGTTACCGGCTTGAGCTTATGAATAACGCCGTAAGCAATATCCCAAGTCTCCGCGTTTGACGCGGGAGTGGTGATGGCTTCGATCAGAGACACGAAGTTCGCAACCATCAGGGTGTCTCCCGATACGTCTTGCCTGAGAGAAAGGAGCATCTGTGCAGGATAACGACTGGTATTCGGTGCGGGGAGGGCCGATGCGGTCGAGGATAAAACAAGTGCGCCCAAGACGGTAGCCACAGTATCGCCGGATGATGGCAGACCGGTATTGTCACTCAAGCAGTCTCGGACAGAGAGAATTTCAACGAGTTTTGAGGGAGATTCTGCGCTCTAATGCCGCGCTGTCGTCTGCTCAAAGCTATCGTGCTCTGCGCTCAAGATCATTTGTGAATCAGGAAACGAGGATGGCAATAGAAGCCGGTTATGTTTGGAAAAGAAGATACTGTCCTGCCCATGTTAGCTCACTTGAGGTGTTGGGCTAAGAAGGTGAACCAGATCTGAAGTACCTCTGACTTTGGAACTTGAAAGAACGAATAAATGGATTAAATGAGTTCTCCCATCCGTTTCTGCCACCCCTTTTTTCTTCTTTTTCTTGGGTTTTTTGGTTTTTTTTTTCGGGCTTGCTTTCCGTCCACATTAAAATGTCTGCAACCACATAGATACTCCACTTTTTCAAACCCAACACCCATGCTCGAAAAAATCCCTATGTTCCTTTCGTTTTATAGAATTATTTCTTTAATTCTCTCCTCGACGCCTATTCACATCGCAATTCTATCAACATACTTTTTCGAGGGATTCTAACATCCACTTCCTCTTGGTCTTATCTTCTTCTCATTCACTTTCCCCTACATAATCTTCTCCAATTCGTCTGCTCACGTCGCCCTCGTCCCGCTCCGAACTTCGCGATCGGCGACATCCTTTAACTGGCATCGATTACCCGCTCGACAAACATGGCGTCGGCCGACCAGGACGCGCTGCTTCTGCTGCGCCAGAGCATTTCCACCGGCAAATCCGCCGTCCCGACCGCCGGCCCGGATCCCTCAGCCGCCGAAGCGCCGCTCGCTACCGCCACACACCTGCGCTTCCCGCACGCCAACAATGCGAGCCTGGCGCTGACAACCGCCACGCGCTTCGACTCGGGCGATGTGCGTGTCGACCTGCGCAGCATCTACTTTGCGTGGCAGAACCGCGAGGTTGCGATCCCCGAGTACAACGCGTCGGCGGCGCGGCTGAACGACACCATCGGCGATGCGGCGTCCAAAGTGCGGAACCTCGGCTTCGTCGAGCGCCTCGACTTGGTCACCTGGCTGGAGGGCGCCAGCGAGGAGAGCGAGTATATCAAGCCGCTGGCCAAGACTGTGGCCAGCGCGGCCGTCCCCGGTGCCACTGGAGCTGTGGTGCCTGTTGCCGGCGTCTCGCGCTCCGGAAAGGGCACGATTGATCCTCGGCTCGAGATCATCTACAACCGAGAGCGTCGGACAGGGGATAGAAATACGGTGTTGCAGGGAGTCAAGCCTACGGTAAGTTGGAATGGCGGTGATATCCACTGCTGTAGCAGCCTCCTGACGTGTATATTTCTTCATTTAGGACTTCTCCTACGTTCGCAAGTTTGCCGCTCCGTTCATACACAAGGGCTCCCAACACCTGAACAGCCAAGCAGCATCAGCCCCCTCCAAGGGCCCGACCCGACGACCTGACCCGATCATCCTCCTGTCTCCGTCGGCATCCTCGCTCCTCCGCATGTCCAACATCCGGGACTTCCTCGAAGACGGCCGCTACGTCAACGCCGACGGGCCGGGCACCGGCAGCACGATTCTGCACGTCACGCGCATGATGCGCGACATCGACCCGATGCGGCCGATCCGCTTCATCCTGGTCGAGACGCCGGAGCAGTTCAAGCCGGAGTACTGGAACCGCGTGGTGGCGGTGTTCACCACCGGCCAGACGTGGCAGTTCAAGAGCTACAAGTGGCCGACGCCGCTGGACCTGTTCAGCCACGTGCAGGGCGTGTATGTCGGGTGGCGCGGCGACCAGCTGCCAGAGAATGTGCGGGCGTGGGGGCCCACCATCACGTCGGTATCGGTGGATCGCTGGCGCGGAGACCCTAGCAGTGCTTCCGGCGAGGCGGCGCGGTTTCGGGACAAGGAGACGGTGGAGGTTATCTGGAAGGCCATTGAGACCAACATGCGGACAAAAGGGTGGAGAAAGGATGCGGCGCCGGCTCGGATCTAAGGGGCTTACCTCGTAATTCTTTTCCATGTCCGATTCCCTGACTTGTGTCTTTCTTCTTGCTTTGCTTTGCTTTGCTTTGCTTTTCTTCTGTTCTTGGGGTTAGGAGTTCATACTAGGTTGATATGAGACAACAACAACGACTGTTGGTGTGAGGTGTTCTGTATTCTTATCTATCCATCTTCCATGCATTGGATGAGGGGGGAAGTTCTTGCGAACATGCCATCTACAGATTCTGTTCTGTGTGCATCTGAATTCTCTCCGTCTCTTGTCATGTCGATCTTGTCTCGCTTCCCACTCACGAAAGGTCATCTTACCAGGTCCATTCTCTATCGAAACACCACCACTGCAATCCTCGAGCGAAACTCTAACATCTAATCGTAATACTCATCATCGAAGTCATCTTCCAACACCGAGCACACAACCCAAGCCAACACAGCCAAAACAACCAGCCCCAGCGACATTCTCTTCCGCGTCTGATATTCTCGCGGTTGCTGCTTGCGCTCGCGCTGCCTGTGTGTCCGCGACCGGCGTCTCTCGGACCGGTCCTCGTCCGGTGTATCGCGTCGACGTTCCACCTCGGCGCGGGGAGTATATCTCTCGAGCTCGCGGCTGGACGACGGCGACGAGTATCGGGTACACGCCCGGTCGTCGCGGGGAGAGAGTGACCCGCGGCGGGTGGTGTCCGACCGTGTCCAGACGCGGACGGGCACAGGGAGCGACGACGCGGTGGGCACGGAGTCCGGGCTCCGGGAAGAGCGGTTCGTCTGCGGAGAGTGGCGGCGTTGCGAGCTGGGGCTGGTGCGTCGCTGGCTGTTGGTCACCGAGGGTGCTGTCGAGCGCGGCGCATTGCTGTCGTAGCTCGCGATGCTGTGGTCGGTGTCATAGCCGGATGTGGCGCTCCTCACGAGAATGAAGCGCGAAGTGTCCGCGAGCTCTGCAGGATCGTAGGTGGCTCGGTTGCCGTGCAGCGAGGGTCGGGCGCTGATGTCGCTTGCGAGCGGCATAGACTCGGGCCAGGACCACCCGGCCTGCTGCTGTTCACGGAAGGACTGGGTCTGCGGCGGCGGCGGCGGGCGACTCTCCACGATCACCACGGAGTCTGCGTCAGACTCTGCCGGCCGACCCAGCGCCTGACGGGAAGTGGCGCTCCGGGGGCGGGGGGCGGGCGGCCGGGCGGCGACGTCGGACTCGGCGCCGATGGTTGTGGCAACGGCGGTGGCAGCGTCCCAGTGCACCTCGGAAAAGCGCGGCGACGGGATCCGGGGGATCGAGGCGATGCGGTGGAGAGGCGGGAGCGGGTGAGACAGCGGGCCGCCGAAGCTGGCCTCAGCCAGATTGCGGGAGTCGACGTCAGCCATGGTGACGGGGGATTATTTTTTGGACTTTGATCACCAAGTGGCGGGAGGTCTGCTCGTTTCTTCACGGGAGGAAGCCCACGGCAGCAAGGCTGGTCCCGGGGCAAGGATGGTGGTTGTTTCCAAGACAGACAACAAGGTGTGTGTGTGTATGTGTATGTGTGTGGTGGTGGGCGATGCTCTTTTGTACCATATAAAATACCGTATAGAAGAAGCAAGGTCGTCCAAATGAGTCTGACCCGTTTAGAAGCGGACGAACGCTGGGTCTCGATTCAGACGCGGAGCCCCGTAAATGCAAGTTCATGGAATGGGCAAGACACATGATATATATACAATTACAAAAAGTACATATATGCATGCAAATCACCGATCGCGGAGAGAGATCCAGAAATCCCTATGAGGCAATGTACCTTGGGGTTTTTTTTCTTTCTTTTTTTTGGCATTTCACATAGCATTGAAAAGGCCCCCCTCTTCCCTAAGAAAAAGAAAAGGACCCTCCTAAGCTTAGGGACCCAAACGCAAAAATGATGCTATTTTAAATGAAAACGCCAAAGGCATCTTGGTACACCTTGAATCTTGTCTCTCTCTCTCTCTCTCTCTCCAATACTAGGGTTAGGGTTGGGGTTATCGTGCTCGTTCAGAGTTGTGTTTGTGAGAGAGGGAGAAGGAGTACAAGAAAGTCGGTGCCAGGGAGGAAATATAGAGGGTTCTCAACATTGCTTTCTTCTTTCATCACCCAATTCGCCAAGTTTTCATCAATCATTTAGACTACGTGATCAATACTTGCTGGGTTTTGATCCGGAAATCGTATCCCAATACACCTGCATGTGTTTGCTTCAGTAGATCTATCTCCATGCTCATCAAGGAGTCAGTTACAAGACGCAATATGCTTCCTTTAACGCCTCCCACTTCAGCGGTGTCATATTTTGAGCATCTGCCCGTACCGTTCGTAAGCATGAAACGACTATCAATAGCATCATATCCGGAGATATCCTCATCTTTACCGGTACACTGAGATCTAATCATAGACAACTATTGAAGTTAAATGCTAATTTAGGTAGATGTTCCCCAACACGCAACTTAACGAGTCCCCCAATGAACGAGTCCCTCGCTTTCGCATTTGCCGCTACCACGCCAACAATGGCACCCTCATAATCCGGTATCATATCAAGGTTGGAGAGGTGCCTTGATACTACTGTTCCACCTCCTCTTTCTACGAGCTCCAGGCCCACAGGAACAGGACGTTATACCTGATGTTAAGGACCTACAGGAGGATGGTGGACTTGTATCCGCCTCTTTATGAGACTGAGGGAAAAGAGAATATACTTATCGAGATTTGATAGCTATACTCTAGTATGCCGACGCCGGCGACTGAGATACCCAAATTGCAATTTTTGGCGCGGTCTTTTGCGATGCGGCCGACGTTCCCACCCCAAAAGTTCACAACATTCTAGACTTTTCCTGCCTTTCATCCCGTCTCCAGCGTTGCATCTATCGCCTATTTGAGAAGCAGCACTGTAAATCTCATGCATGCAAGACGCACGAACCAGCGTCGGGCGGGAAGCCTCATCAAGAGCAGCCAATCAGGCCGGGCGGTTCGAGAGATAAAAACGAAGTTTGAGGCTGTTGTGTACTTTTCCAGGTTTTTGTATTTTTGCAAATGTGCTCTTTTCGAGTGGTCCTGTTTAGAAAATGCTGCCGATTTTGCCGTGGGTTCTTAACAGCGGCCGTTTTCAAAGGCCGCCGTGGAGGACCTGCGTTCTCGCTTAAAGGAAGATATCGGAGCGGAGAGGGTGACGCTTCCGTATATGGGAAAGTTGCAGCAGTCCGAGAACTCGGTGTTTTTGCTGCCATGGATCTCTCCAATATCGAAATTATAATGTAATTTCGCTCCTTCCCCTCCAATGCAACGTTCAGACACGTCCGATCAGAACGCCGATGCCCGATTCCAATACCGACATTTTCCGGCGTCTCCACTCCCGGCCGGCCCCACTTTGCCCCCGGAGAAAGAACCGCGTTGCACGTGGCTACTTCGCGGTTTTTGCCAGAACTCGACGGATTTTTATTTCCCAGATATTTCCGATTTGGTGGACTTTCTTGCATCTGCCGTGAAGCAACAAGTATGGGTAAGTCGCCGTACGATAGCACATAAGATGCAGAAACTTCTTTCGTGACAGTCCGCGGAGTTGACGACGGGTCTCGCTCTCTCTCTCTCTCGCCCCCTACTGCGATTGACTCATGAAACCCAACGGAGGCCCTCGATCCCGATCGTTCTTAGGCCCGGAAGGCTTTAACGGGCGAATGAGAAACAGCTGAGTTCAGGGCACAGGTGGAAGAAGCCGTGAGGGGAGCGAAAATAGAAAGGGAAATAAAGTCTCAGTCCGGCCGAGTTTGTTCGCCTCCGGGTTGCGCGCTACACTTGCAGGTCCTGGCTTTTCTTCTGCCTGGTTGAGTGGCGTGGTCGCGGAAAAGATGGACCTAGCCCACCGGTCGGTCTAAGGAGTCTCGATATATTCAGATGTGCCATCGTCTCACGCTGTGCGTCGGAATGTTGACGCGACTGTCTAAAGTGAATCCCGTTGCCTCTAGCCCGGACTAACAAGAGACGGCTTGCTGTTCATGCCACTCTATAGAAACGGGCGGAAAAACGACACAAGCCAGTGGGTTGGCAGATCGCCGACCAGACCAGCGAGTTTAAAGACGCTGACGTGGATTTTTTGAACGGGCCGAAAGGCATTAGAGTCGAGGGAGTAACTCTCGTTCGATACCAGTCGACCTCCGAGTATTGAAAGTGACATACTGCATACTCTCCCCTCATCCCAGAACACCAGAAGCCACATCCGGGAGCAGGCAATCTCACTCAACGTGGCGGTTTCTCTTTGTTCGAGTGGATGGCCCAACCGCTGTGATTTCCCAGCCTCCAGACGCTGGGAAGCAGTGCGAACGTGCTTCCTCATCCGTCGAGTCCGGGCAGCTAAAAGCCCCCCAACAGCCCTCAAAGACAAGCAAACAAAGGATCTTCTTCACTAGCCAAATCGCCGCTCCGCCCTTTACCGGTTCCAGAACCAAGGCATCGTGTCCTGTCCCAACGCCAGGGAAACGGGATTTCTTTGGGGTTCCCAACGGCTGGGAGCTGAAAATCCTACGCAACTGGTGCAGTGTGGCCCGGGCTCACACACATACAAACGCACAGTCCAAACATTCCGAGAGGATGTGCGTGCGTTTATCGGTGTGGGTGTATGTGGGCGTACGTGGGACACAAACGGACGGTGATCCTTGGCACGCGTGCTGCACATTTCCATGGCAAACAACAAACCCGGCTGGTCTTTCTGTCTCAGCAACATGTGGCAAAGAAAGACCGCCGTCCTTCCACCCACGATATAAAAAATGACCACGAGAAATACGTGCCGTCGCCATGTGGATTTGTCACTTCGCGGGGGGAAGGGGAGACCACACCGTCCGCCCATCGTCGGCCTTCTCTTCCCGCGTTTGGCGCAGCGTCGGTTGCGTCATCGTCTGTCGTCCCCTTTAGTCGGTATCTTGCTCTGCATCTTTCTGGTCGGCGACCACGACGCGCGGGTGCAGGGCAGCGGGCGTCTCAATGCATGCACGCACACACGCAGAAGCTCAGCTCTTAGCCAGCGCTGCGCGAACGGCGAGCTGCTGCTGGTTCAGCCTCTGGTTCGATTCAGGCGATGGCGTGAGCGATCACTACCTCTGCCACTTTCCAGTGTGCCTGGCCGGGACCGATGCAGACGAGGTCTGGGGAGGGTGAAATGTCGCTGCGGGACACCCGAAGTGTAGGCCTTGATCTACTGATGGAAGGGAAATAACAGCGAGACTTTTGGGACGGTTAAGGGTGTAGGGACGTCTCGATTGGGCTGCTGGACATAAGCCCGCCATCGTTGTAGCCTCCGCGTGTCTTCCCTAGACCAACAGGAAAGAAAGACTGAAGGACCAAAGAACAGGACGGTGAGAATGGACCATTCCGGTGCTTCGGTATTTTCTCTGCAGGGAGAATATCACGGTGCGTCCGGGCCCGGTTCAAGGGATGGCGGAAGCGCAGAAGACCGGTGGCTTGGGCACACAACAAGGGAGACTCTCCCAGATTTCAGTCACGGTGGAGGGAGACATTTCCAGAACCATGGTCCATGGCATATTCAGGCTTGGACTCTGCGTTGGAACGACTTTTAGAGACCCAAACCAACCAGTGGCGGTGATGAGAGTCTGATGCAGTAGTGCCCCAACCCCAACTGGTGATTTGTCGCCCGCTGGAATGTTTGCACGGCCCCGTGCACCGGCGCAGTATGCCCCGGGCGTGATGATCAAAGACTGGTGTCAGCAAGACAGATCACAAACGCTCGGAGCAGGTCCTTAACCTGTTTGGGCTGTAGGATCACCACCTTCGCCAGCGAAATGGTGACACTGCCCACACACACACACACACACACACACATGCACCAAAGTGCCGAACCCCCCACCCGAGCTTCCTCCGCGGCGGAGAGCTGTGTACGTAACAAAGGCAAAGGCAGATCAGCAGCAGTTCGAGTGGGTGGGAACTGCATGCTCCTGGTCGTTTCCGCCTGCATACGTCGATGTTCATCACACATGCGCTGACCCGCTGGCTGCGTGGAGTGGGGACCCGGCACTCTGGAGCCGAAGGAAGCCGGCCGCCGGCCGGACAAGAGCGGATGCAAAGTCCGAAAAAAGAAGAAACTGTAGAGATATATCTTCTCCTGCATTTCCTGTGACCCGCTTCAAGATACCGGTTTCGTTGTCACGCAAGGCCGCTGGCTTGGGTGCATGCATGATGCTATCATCTTTGATTCCACCGCCACCCCCCCAACACCAACACCAACATCAACACCAAAGGTGGCGCTGCACACTGCCAACACTAGCTCTTTGCGCCGGCGCCGTCTAGCTCCGGCATTCCCGAGGTGCTAAACCGGCCCCCAACGGCAATGACATCTCCCACAGCAACCGTCCTGCGGGCCCTTCGCCGATGGGGCAACAAACACAAGGGCACCGTCATAAACCTGCGCCGGCGCTGGGTCCGGCCCAGGCACTAGGCGTTTTCCGAGACGGAACTTTTAGTTTTTGGTTGTTTTTTTGGTTGTTTTGTTGCCGCAGTGGCTTATTGTTTAATCATGGGCTGTGACGACTTCTGCTTTGCTGTCACCCTCCTCCACCTTCTCTCTCACGGCCTCCCGCTGGTATGCGGAAGTGGGTGACGCGGCTCGGATGGAGCAGACCGGCAGGCTACGGCCCGAACAAGCTAGAGAGGGAGAGAGATGGATGGACGGAGATGCTGGAATCCCTAGATTTCGAGGGACTCTGATCTGCAACGCTTGAACCTGGCGTTGGCAAGATCATCCCGGTCGCCATCTCAGCCACATCCACACACGAGTCAAAGGACGTCTTCCGTCGACAAGGATACGTGGTCATCCACGCGCGGCAACTTCCATCGTGTAGAGAAGTCTATCTCCCCCCAACGCCGGCTGGTGAAACGGGAGTTGATGGGCCTAGCTGCGCGTTACGCCGGTTCTCCGTCACGCCTACTGTGCGGCACATGCAGCGTTAGGCGGTTTCGTCTAGCCGTTGGGCGGAGTCGGATAACCCTTCTTTTTCTCGGCCATGCTCGGGCTATGATACAGCGACCAGCACAGGCGAGGCCAGGTGGACGTCATGCTTGATGATAGGCGTCGACGCTTCGATCTCTCGCTTCATATCTGCGGCGCTTACTTTGTGATTTTGTCCACGGTACTAAACGGGGCCCCGGTTAATCTCCTGCATCGGCGGCAGATTGAAGCAAGTCCCATCTCCGCGGGACTCACTTGACCGGTGCAGTCTAAAGCAGCAGTTAACGCCGAAGCAGATCTCTTTTGCTCTTATGTCTCTGCATTCTACTCCATGCATATGCTAGCACATGCACTTCTGGAGGGGAGGGGGTCACACTCACCGTCTCTGCAGACTTATATCCGGCACGCAAGAGGGGAAAAAACTAGCGAAATCGTAGCACGCACGCATCATAGTGGGTTCACTTTCACGTTTTCTCTCCACACTGCGCAAACGTGGTATGCACGCTGCTTTATGCATGTAACATGCAGGTGAGGAGTCGCGGAGGAGAGAAAAAGAAAAGAAGAAAAAACCGGAAAAATGTTTCGAGAGAGAGAAGATTGCCGGGTTTCTCTCTCTCTCCCACTTTACCTTGATTGTCTCAAAATCTCCTAGATTTCCGTTTGCTTTTTTGGGCCGGTCCAGACATGGCGGAATCAGAAATGCCAGATGTCCCTCCTGTCGTTTAAGACCGGCGTATTCATCAACAGACGGTGAATCGTCCTTTAGAATCAGGGGAGGGGGGGCTTCTCCTAGGCTTGCTAAACGAGGGAAATAAAATAAATACAAAGCACACTTACTGATGAACGGTGCGAACGAGGGGAAAAAACGCTATCCTCGGCTTCTAGATAAAAGCTCTAGCGAAGCTCGGACAATGCCATCGTGCAAACTTTGGCTTGTCCGTCTGTGCGGCGGTTTAACGAGAAGGGACAGAAAAGACAAAAGCACGGAGCAAGATACAGTACAGACTGCCCAGTGCTTCCAGCCTTCCACCACGTATCGACTGGTGTACTCTCCATTCATCGTTTTGTCCCACAATCCTTTCCCCCCTCTCTCTCCACTGGCCTTGACACGCTGTTGTGTAGCGGACTGCAGAGAGCAAGCCGGCCAGCCCGTCGAAGGCCGAATCCCGGGCCGGTAACCGAGGGCGCCGCGGCCCCCCCCCCCTTCCCCGCTTGAATGGGCGGAGACTCAGATCCACCACCCTCTCCCCCTCTCTCCCGGAGAGAGATTCTTATATCTACTTTTACTATCTGCACAGACAGGCGTTGTTAGAAGCTATGGAGCTCCCGGTTGAGGAAGGTGGACGTCACTGGTGAGGATCACCAGTCAATGGAGAAGGAATTGCCGATTTCCTCTGTAGGTCGAGAGACCCAGCCCCAGAGACGAAAGAGGGGTAGGTTTCAACGGAAAAGGGGCGGCGGATCGTGAGAATTATCGGTCACTGTCAGGTATTTCCACGCTGAAGATAACCACATTGTGGAGCAGACCGACAAGACACACGCACCCGGCGCATGGCAACTTGATAAGCGACTGCACTGACCGGGCGGTCAACGTGCAGCAAACAAGTATCTGGGGATTGCAGTGTCGTCCAACGGGCGTGAATCAGCACGGATGGAGTGACGACCAGCCAGAGTGGGACTGCAATATCGAAGTGGTCACTAGGTATACGAAGTCCGCAGTGAAAAGAAGCCGACTGATACGGCACTCTATCACGTACAGTCCACCCCGAGATTCAAAACCTCCTAGAACGTGTCCGGTACTCGTAGAATAGGGACATTTCCATCACGAGGATATATCTCCGTACGGGATGGGAAGCAGGGAGCTTCCCGTTCGATCCGATACATAGAGAGAGATGATAGGGGCAGTGGAGTAGTTACGCCGTTCAGTGACGACGACGACTGTGACCACTGGGCTCTAGTTGAGGGTTGAAAGGAGCCCCCTTTCCGTCTAACTTGGATGACTTCACATGTAGCACACAGTGTGACCGAGGAGAGTTCATCTTCAGACGGACGATCAGTAACGAGCTTGGGGGGAAAGGGCCTATCAAATCTCCACAGGAGGGCCTCTGGCTCGTTAGCACATCCTGGAGATGTCCGGCAAATGTCCGTTTGCAGCGTCTTAATCCCAGCACAACTGTAACCTCCTCCCAGCTATTGTGTACTGCGGGTATCTCTGCCATCACACCGCCAACGCCGGGCCGGTATATATTGACCAGCGGTATCCGTCTTGCTCTTTGTAACATTACTGTCGCATTCGCTGGCCAATCCCCCGGGGGGAAAGCCCTCCCCTCCCCCCCAAACCAGTCTCTCTCCAGCAGCGGGAAATGTAGGTGGGAGAAAGCTGTGCCGTCCGGAGGTGCTGGTTTCTGGCAGGGGTCCTGTGAGATATAGTATACTGTACGCCTAGGAAGTCGTATTGGTGTAATAAACTGGAAACCCTGATGAAGATTTTGAAGAAAAGCACCAAGGGTGTCTGCCAATCCTCGGGGGGGTTTCAATGTCTGTATGAATTCATTCTGTCCCCCTCAGGCGTCGGCTTCAGCCCGTGGACTTACCTTGGTTCTGAAGGAACAGGATGAACCCTTTTCAGTCCGAAACTGACTGGCAGTGATGACCGGTGACTACGGTCCCTGGTGGCAATCTGGAATATTCTTGGGCGGTGAAGCTCACGGCCCGCAGTGGCCGACGTCTGCTTCGCGGATGGGGATTTTGTGTACGGTATAAGACGCGACATTGGATTTACCCGCTGATCCGACTCTGCATCGCCAAAACATGTTTGTATATCAGCCAGAACTATCACCGACCACTGATTGCCCGGAACATCGAGCATCCCACAAACAAAGCCGGTGCCGTCCCAGATGCCCGGGTTTTTGGTCCGCCGGGGCAGCACAGTGAGACGGCCACACAAAACACGGCGAGTTAATCGCGTAGTATGCAAGGAAAAAAAACCACCCCATCCTCATCGACACCCATACAGACCGTCAGACACACACAATACTGCAAACATCACTTCTGCTCGTGATTTCCCCACGATCGCCGCCGCGATACACGCCGATGACACCGAACGCCAACAGAAGGTGAAAGAAAAGCCACCGCCCGGATGTTTCAGCCGGAACCAAACTTCAGATAATCACGTCTCATTGTACAGTATGTACTATACTGTACTTCACCCACCGTGATCGACTGTGCAGTTCTAACGCACGATCTGATGCATGTGTTGCTGTTGGCGCTTGTTTCTGCACTATGAGGAATCAGCCAAATAGGCGGCGATGAAACAATCTGATCTGCCCGTGGTAGTTTGGCTATCATATACGTGATTCACGTCGTTCCTCCTTCTCTTGTATGTAAATCAACCCGCCGATCGCCAGCGGATGAATCATAGCCAGACTTCGGCCTCATCTCCGCGCGGTGGCGATCGTATATTGAAAAAATGGAAAACTGAAAAATTAAAACATATTAAAAAGAAGTAACAAAAAAAAAGCGTACAGGGAGACTTCCCGGCTTTAGGGCCTTCAGCGCCTGTAGGTCAAGCGAACAGCGCCGATAACACCCCCAATGCTCTTTAAGGTGTTCAAGGGCCAGTTCCGAATGTGGCAACCGTTGCAGCCAGCCAATCACAGCGGTTGCATATATCGGCGTTATCTTCCTGCTCCTAGCGTGTTCTTTTTAGGCCTAGTCTCGTTCCGTAATTTTCCCTCCTTCCTTCCTTCCTTCCTTCCTTCCTTCCTTTGTTCCTTTCCTTCCCTGCTCAGGCTCAAGACACGAGAGAACAAAAAACCTGGGCAACACCACACCCCGGGGGGTTCCTTCCCCCTATAAAAAAAAACATGCTCTTACTTTCTGTCACTGTGGCTTTCCAAATCCACGTGGCAGGATCCACCCTTTTTTCCTGCGTGCTCCCCAAAAAGTCACGATAGTCATGTCAGGGCGAGAGAGCGAGGGCGCTGTCAGAAATCCCCTCCCCCGGCAGCAATTTTCACCAGCCTAAGCAAGGAGGCCATGGAAATCAATCTCTCTTCTGTTTGAGGAGCTATCGCATCGACTAAAACAGACAGGATATATCCCTGGAACTGGCGTGGCTACTGACCTCTACCGATACATGCAATGCAGTCCCGACCTACAGCACCAAGCCAGTTTGGGCTCGTTATCGTGATGGCCCTGCCGATATGTTGAGTATATACAGTACCTGTGTACTGTATAATACAAAGCCGCGAATGGTGTCTTTTACGGTGGAAGCTTCGGATAGGTGGGCGGATGAGGTCCACCACGCGAAGAGGAAAAAAAGGGGGCCGGCCATGAGGCTGAAAAAGACATGCCTAGAAAGAAAGGCAAGTGAGTTGATGCAGGCATGGCTAGGAATCCTACAAACTTCCCACCCAGGATCCAGAATCACCGGGGTCCTCATTTCTCTGCTGGACGAATGGAGGACCACGAGGTTGAGCTGGCGTGTGTGGTCGTTAGGCGCGCGACCGTTCTCTCCTGTTGATGGCGATTTAGTCTTCATGGGTGTTTGCACCCGCGTGCAACAGTCCAAGCGGCTCTCCATTCCCGTAGCCGCAATATTCTGCCCAACACCGGCCATCGACATTGCGCTCACCTGCGAGCACCCGCGCCACGCGTGCTGCTGCACACCTGGTCACCCCCGGCAACCTACCCAGCTGCCCGCCCGCATATACTGCGTGTACTGTAACGATGTAGGCCACCATTCCGCGGGTGGTGTTGACACTCTCGCCTCCATGCCCGGGACGGCAATGCTAGAGAGACAGGAACGGGTAGTCAGTTGGGTTTTTCTTGTCGCCCGCACCGGATGCGTGGTCAATCTGCATCGGGTTGTACACGCAGCACACAGACACGCACACACACAGACACGCACACACACACACACACACACACACACACACACGCACGCAACTTACACCAAAATGAGGCCCTGCCACAAGCTGCACACGAGAGAGCGTCTGTGGCACAATGCTCACGTGCGGTTGGGGACCGACATGTCAAACGCTGCTCACACCATCTGGGCTTGGCCCTCCTTGCCAAAGACCACGAGGGACGACAAGGGGGGAGGGCGGTGGAACAGAGTGAAGAATACCACCTAAAAAGAAACAGCTAGAACGAAAAACCAGAAATACCCACTGAGCTCATAGCTAGACCAGTCTTGGCTGGCGGGATTCTAAAGGTCGCCAAAGGTTCCATCCTGCTGCGCACAGGAAAAAAAAAAAAACAAACAAAAAATACTGAATTAGCTAGTGTTCCCAGCGCGCACTTTTCCCCCTCTGCCTCTGTGTGCCCCGTGCTTTTATTTTTCTTCCCAATATCGCCCAGGGCAGGGTGGCCAACATCCCCAAATCTCATGTTTGCCAATGCCTGCTCATTTAATCTTGACTTCTAACGTGTTCGGCGTGTCCGTCAGGCCAGCCCCCCCCGTCGTCCTCCTCTCCTGAATCCTGCTTCTGCGGTGCTTCTGGAAACTTTCCCAGAACAGGCAAGGAAGCAATCTTAAGATGTAAACCTTCATTCCTTCTTGACCTTGACCGCCTTGGACAAATTTCAAGCTCGTACGTACGAGAATGAACTTGAGAAGCCAAACGCCCCAGTTATTAGTCGATATTGTCCAATCGTCGTTCTTGTAATTCGTTCTGGTTGGGGCTCTAATCGAGTCTGCCCGCTAAGGAAATTCCATGGGTCGGTGGAAGAGAGCACGAAAAGAAGTCAAAAAACGGCGAACCCAATCCGCCACCCTCGACACTAAGGCTGAAGACGGACTCTTGCTTGGACTAGGAGCTAGCCTGGAAGGGCAATGGAAGACCTGAAGAACATTGCGAAGGCGTTTTGCTGTAGCCACCGAGGAAAGAACACAGACCGTTCAACTTCTCAACTGCTGCATGGCGAGGGCCGTGGTCCCCGGTGAGACCGGCTTATTTCCTCCTGTAGCCTTCAATCCACCATCGCTTTTCCTCTGCAATGGTCCATATTTCCTCCTCCCCCGAAAGGAGGCTGAGCATCGACGCGTGGTTGACAGGTCCATGGATGCACCCTTTCTTCTTCCCTGAAGCCCTGTTATGCAGGACATCTTTTCCCGCGTGGCCGCGACTAACTTCAACACCATGTGCCCGAAATCAGATCATAATTGAGACCTCCCCCCCTCTCAGATGAAACCCCGGCTAGTGAACCCTCACGGCAGAGGGCGGCAGAACAGGACAAACAGGCAATTTTTCACGTAAACATACACACACACACACACATCTGCATCTTCCAATTCCTTCTTCCTGGTCCTGCTGTGTTCCGCCGTAGAGACCCGAACACCACATGCCGTGGCCCAATGTTTCATATACGAATGGGGCTTCCGAGAGAGTAAGAAAGACGACGAGAGAGAGAGAGAGAGAGACATGCGTTCCCCCCCGGCTTCCCCGTCAAACCACACGAGCTGTGTAGCCAATTACAGCGGCATGGCTTATCTCTGCATCACCATGATTGGGGGGTGGTTCTGCAGCCCGGCGCGGCCGTTTTGTCCTTCTTGTTCTACTGCTTCTGCTCATCATCGCCGAACTGCAGGACTGAGGCAAGATTGTCCGACCCATCCTGAGGCCGCATCAGTCAGTACAGGACCATATCCACTCACATATGTCGAACACAGACATACACGTCGCTCGTTAGTCTACGGGGCCCTGATTTTGTTTCTGGACTATCAGTGTGTCTGAGTGTGTCCCCATCGGATCTCACACTATGCGTGTGTGTGTGTGTGTGTGTGTGTGCAGGCAAAAGCACCCACGCACATACCACCCAGAAACAGACATTGCGCTAAAATCCACGTGGGAATTAAACATTACTCTCCAATCCCGCCGTGGCGTCGATTTCTTTTTTTTCTCTGTCGATTTTCTGTTTCCCATGGCTCCCTTGCGGGTGATCTGTGCAAAAAGAGTAAATGAGTCTGTCTCTTAAAAAAAAAAAACAAAAACAAAAAAAAAAAATTGAAATAAAAAATAAATTCGAAATAAAAAACAAACCCCCGCCGACTTCGGCTTTCGGTCCTGCCATATCCCCCGGAACCACATCTCCCTAGCTACCTCAGCGTGGATTCGCGGAGTGCCAACATTGTGAGATGATTTGGGAAAGGTCTGACTTGAGGGTGGCATAAACAACGGTCGGATACGGCAGTCCGGCCGGAGTTCCCAAATGAACCCCCTTCACTCAATATATCGATATCATGGAAAATCCGTGGTGCGTGGTTTGGTGCAGGCTCCCGTGGGAGGACGTAAAAAAAGCAATCATACGAACTGTTTGTCTACAAACGAAGAGCACCGGCAGTTTGCTGTTCGGGCACATTAAGAAACAACAGCAGCCACCAACACGCAGAGCATGCGGAACCGAGTGCGACTTCCACTCCCAGGCCAGGTTTTGTGCTGTGAGATACCGCCCATGAATCAAAACATGCGCGAGAGATACTCGTTGGGTGTGTGTGTGTGTGTGACCATTGTTGACGTTTTTGACTGCGCTTCCAGACCGGTCTAGGGCTATCCATCACATCTTGTGTTCTTTTGCAGAATGTGAGTCGGTCGGGGGGGAGGGGGAATGACAAGGGCCGCCCAAAAATAGATACCACATGGCAAGCCGGACCAAGCCAGGTCGCGTGGGAAAAAAAAAAGAGACAAGCCAGCTCGTGGGGTTTCCGATCAACCCGTCAAAGAGCACAGAACGCAATACTTGGTCATTTGGGAGGCCACTCACTTTAGACAACGGATGCGAGGGTTGTATTGATTGTCTATTTATATATCCAGCCTGTGTTTATATTACACGCGGAACAGGACACCGGCCGGTGCTGAGAAAGGCTTGACAAGCCCGCGGTATATCTTACTTTGCATAGACGATGACGAGTTGAGAGAGTGTGCTGCGTTGGCCGTAGAGGAATTCCGCCTTTCGCTTCTGGGAAACCCTGACTGGCCCCTTTTGGGGGGAGACGGCATCGGCTCCGGAACGCACGATATCGTGGAGACCTGATGTTTTGCCTTCCACTGGTTAGTTTCCTCTGCACAGTCGCCAACCCCGGTCTCTCAAAACACCACCCTAGACAAGAACCGCCAATCTTGTTGAACTGTTGGGTGGTTTTCTTCCTCTGTCAACTGATTGCATCAGTACCGTTGAAGGAGGCCCCGGCGAGTCTCGTGGGCAGCGTCGTGAAAGCAACAAGCCCACATCCACCGTCTTTCACCGCCTTGTCAACTTGCATTATCGTGCACCTTGGCCCCCCGCATGGAGGAGTGTGTGGCCGCTAGGACAAGCCAGGCGAGTTTTGTGGGCTGCAAGGAAGGGGAGGGGCGTGTTTCTCTCCCCACATGGCCGCCCGATCATGGCGCCCCGGTGTTTCTTCTTCCCGCCTTTTTCCCTTTTTCTTATGGTTCTGTCTTAAGCGGATTTTTCGACCTGCGTGCAGGCGGGGCGTGATTCTGGCCTTTCCAAAGCGGGCGTCACTGGCTACGTATGTAGATAGGTATTTGAGATAGGCCAGTTGCTGCTAAGCGGAAGAGACAGTCGTGATGCCATCTTCTTTGAAGTTGCCTGGCAAGAACACACTCTGCAGACGTGGTGAGTAAGTTACCCCCCCACAACCGTAGATGGCATACGCAAATCTCTCAAGTCGTCCCGCATAGATATATACTGTATATAGTATATATATACTCATGCAGTCCGAGATTGAAACATGCTGGAAGTTACCCTACCATGCATCTTCCAGCCCGGGTCTCACTTTACTCATACACTGATCGCCCATCGTTACCTGTAGTGATACGACCACACGACTTGTGAAGTTTCCAAATGAGGGTTGCAGACAGTGTATAGAGTACTATCTCCATAAGTTTCTGGCGCTCGCAAACATCACTTCACATGGAAGGTCGGGCGTTTGGTGCCTGTGCATAGCAAAAAAAAAAAAAAAAACCTGGCTTGGTGGCCGACTCGGGGGTGAAAAGTCAAGCCCGAGCAGGCAGCGTCCTTGGAATCGATGCCCGGAAGTGGACATGTAGTCGTGGGCGGGAGTTTCCCACCTGTCCTCAATCACCCTGCTGGCTTCCCATCCACTTGAGTCCGGGACTGCTAACCAGTAGGTTACTCTACACATAACGATGATCACTCACTACTAGTACACCACATCCCGAGATAAGCAAATTGCAGACACCGAGAGGCTTCCTCGATAGTGTCTGTGTCCGTGGGTATATCATGGGTGTCCGCTCACCAGCCAAATGGGGCCGATCTTGCGTCCTGTGTATACATACTATTGCCGCTACTACTCATATCACTGTCAGTGCATCGCCGATCAAGAATCTTGGCAGAGGCAGATGCTCGTACAGGAGATACAGGAGAAAGTCAGCAAGTCTAGGCCGAGACAGTTTACCTAGCTGTACATAAATAGGGACTTCAAGAGCGCTCTGGTGGTTCTCGTTTCCTCCTCTTCTTGATAATCTAGTCATTGAACATGAAGCTCAAACTATTGGACGGAATCGTGAGTTTTCTCTTCTTTTTCTCGTCTTTTTTTCTCTTCTTTCTTTTCCTTCACCCAGCCGGCGAGTTCCGCATCTCACAGTCGAAATGGCAAGACTTGACCCTAAGAGGCTTAGGACAGCGCCCCACGAGGGAACAGAAGGAATTATTTGACTTGGGCTGTGGAGGAGTCACCACAAAACGAAGAAGAAAAACAGCCCTTCAGTTTGCTAGCTGGCTCGCCATGCGATTTTCCGACCGCCTCTAACGCAAGGCACTATGTCCAAGCCGTCCGCTATAGTGAAGTCATAAAGATCTCCATAGAAACACCACAAAACCACAAGAAGCCGTACCCGTACCCGTAGTGGCTTCCCATATTGTCTCCATCGCCACTAACAATACTGTCCATGTACATACGATACTACGAAATACGTCCGTAGCACGTTACGTACTAGCTCTAGGTGGAATCGCGACTATTTTCCGTGGCGGGCTTGAACGGAACAGCGCTCCTGTTTTTCCATATACGACCACTTTATTGTTGCCCACTTGATCTCGCTCTGTCCTTTCCTCCTTTGTTTTCTTCCATGCCTTTTTTTCTTTCTTTTTCTTCTGGCTGGCCAATCCCTGGCGCGCCACTCTGTAGCCGATATCAGCATGAGCATGAATAGATAGTGCCGAAAAGACAAAACGTGTGTGTGTGTGTGTGTGTGCATTGAACGAACGAGCCGTGCCTGTTTAGCTTGAACCGCAACGTGTAAGGTCTTCCCTGTTTCAATCCTTCAGCTTTGATAGAGACGGAAGAGGGGCGACCAAAAACAAATAGTAGGTGTAGTAGTCAGATAAAAATCGAGAGACGCTCTTTGCTACATCCCTTCTTGTCCGCTTGTACGGAAGGTTCAACGTGGTTCTCGTTTTAGTTTCCTTCTTCCTTCTTCTTTTGTATCAACGCAGAAATCGCACAGATCTAGTATATAAGTGCATTAAGAGCCCAGAGGAACCTAAGCTACCGGCTCCTCTCTGACTCTCTTTCTCTTCTTTTTCTTTTTCTTTTCACCTTGCAGCTTCTTCAATCTTGTTCAGTCATCCATTCAATCATCTTTTTGTTAAAAAATCGCTTTCACTTGTTCTGTTCGTTTCGATCGCTAGCAACCGCACGATCCCAATCCAAACAGCTGGACCCGACACAGGCCACACTCCAAAAGTCACTTCCCAACCGCGGGAACAAAAATCCGGACGAAAAACCCCCAAAAAATAAAAACCACAAGCCCACTTTCGCGAACCGGGACACACTCGTCAAAAAAAAGGCCAGAAAAGTTATTACCTATCGTCTCACAACGACCTTGTAGATCCGGTTTCCACAGTATACGGGAAACCCCTGAGTCTACGAGCGAAATTGCACAACCGAGAATCAGACGAACGAGACTTCGAAGATCACCAGCACTCACTGAGTTGAAAACGCACCAAGAGAATACAAACAACCACAAACAACGACACGATACTTGATCCGAGTCGATCATCTTTGTATCTTCACACACCGTGTTGACCTGTTGTCGACACACTTGCCACCGGTTTCAGGACTCCTCAAAAGCAAACGTGAGTTGTAACAAACACCTGCTGTGTCTCTCCAGTTCCATTTCCCACTCTGTTTCAACCTTTTAAGTTTGGCCGGGCAAGGGCCACCACCATCACCGCCAATGTCACATTCTCTCTCTCTCTTTTGGTCTTTCCAGAGTCTGGAATCTCCCATCTTCCATCCGCCCTTCTAGAATTCCCGCCCGTTCCCTGTCTTGCTGCCCTTTCCAAACTGTGTTCTGGTGTCTCGGTCCCGTATTTTTCTCCCACCGGTTCCTGTCATATGTCGTTCGTTTGTCTGTCCAGCGTAGTTCGTTAGGAAAGGCCAGCGGTTAAGCATGGCATTGGAATCCGTGTTACATTGTTGCCATGGGCCCAGCTGGCCACGTTTTCTTCGCCGATTGTAACGTCGGTCTAAATTTTGTTACTGGCCGGCCGTTGCTTCACTACCTGCTTCGGAATATTAGGAATATGCAGCTGCGTGATCATCTTACAAAGTCCCATCTACCGCACCATCACCTCCCTCCCGTTTTCTTTGCTTGCGCCTCCCCGTATGTACATATATATGCGTGTTCAGTGTGTCCTGCATCTGCCGTCCATGGGCGTTTTCGGGATCTCAGCGTCTGTTGCTCCGGTGGTCGGGCGGCCACCGGACTCTATCCCTCCACAACATGTTCCGTGTAGCCCACACGGCGTTACGCACCACCACCAGCCCTCCTGTCCAATCCCGATCGCGTTTCCCCCTTCTGCGTGGCTGTTTGGTGTCACCGCCACTGCATGCCGCCCCTACGAGAGACTACAGCAGCAGCAGCACACACACCGTTCCGCACTACATGGCTACACAGACGCGACTAAAAACACGCAGGCCACACACTATCTTTCGCCGGTTCGCTTTCTGCCTCTGTATACTGTACTTTGAGTACTGCATGCAGCAAGACCGCAATAGCTGTCGCGAGGGCCTGTGACTTGCTCTTTTTTGGCTGGCTTGCCAGCAATTGGTTGGTTCCTCTCAAGTGTGGATCACCAGGCTCTTTTCCCCTTGGCTCTCTCTTTCTCTCTCTCTCTCTCTTTTTCCCGCCCTCCTTTTTCTCATCCATCTCCACATATTTTCCGGGCTGTTATATGCGCCCGACACGTTTTTTCCTTGCTCTACCCTATTCCTGCGACCTTGGGCAAACCCAGAGTCCAGGGGGGGTCGCCCCGTACCAGAAAGCCCCATAAGACGCTCTCAACAGAAACCACTGGTTGGCCCAGATTACTAACCGGAAAAGGCTTCCTGCAGTTTTCACACGTGGAAAACAGGTGCCGCTTCCTTCCTTAAGCTTACCTCCCATTTTTTTTTCGACCACGCGGTATTCTCTTGCCTGCATCCACCCACAGAAACACGGAAGGAGCACGACCAGGGCTTAGAGGAACCACTCACGCTCAAGGCCTTTATTGGAGTTCGCAATATCTTATTTTTTTCTTCTCGCCATCGCCGTCGCTTCTGCTGCGTTCTTTGTATTTGTGTGTACGACACCCGCTCGCAGTACCACCACCACAACTGAAGAGACCTGCATAACCCAACAATTAATTCGTCGTTGATAGAGTGTTCAAGGTATGTTCACTCCTTTTCCTTTTCTCCTTTTCTCCCCCAATCAAACCATCTTTACTCGTTCTCTTGTTATACTCCCAACATATCCATTTTCCCGTTGTGTTCAAGCACTTTTGCCCCCATTTCACTTTGGCTGAGCCGGCCAGTCCGAAAGGTTAATCGGCCTATCACAGTCGCTTATTCTGCGGCTCACACTCTTATCACCATCACCACCAAATGGCTGCAGCACTCCTCCTCAGTTATGCCTCTTCGCTTGCCCTCCCCTCTCCGACAACCAAACATCTGTTCTCGGGTATCATTCAAACCCCGACAGGTGTTCCGGAGAGTGGTGGACTCCTATCATGCAAGGTCCCCGCTATTAACGCCCCCAGTGCCCTTCGCTTGCCGCTTTCCCTTGTCGCCCTCTGTTCGCTTTTCAAACCTCGTGTGTTAGTGCAGGCAGGCTTTGATCCACTGAACAGCAGATATGTGTAGGATGTGTTTAGGGGCCGGCTAGTGCTGAGTCCTGCTACATCATCAGAGAGGCACAGAAGATTGCAATGTGGAGCCCTGTGAAATATTCCAGCCAGCACCCACTATAGCCGGGGTTAGACACTGGTGAATAGGTCTTGGCTATGAAACCTACGGCCCCATATCACTTCCAGCACAGCCGCCGATACCCAGAGTCGCAGACTCCGGGTGATTTCAAGCTCTTACCTGTGGCATTCGTTCCGGCGCTATTCTCCGGTCGAAGGAGAGAAAACAGGCTAGAACTGCCACATGGCATTTTTCCCACCAGGGCTTGCTTCTCTTGTTCCCTCTCCTATTATTCCATGTGGAATCATCGTATAATGCCCGACTTAGGCCACGTTCCATCGGTCCACAGAGTGTCACTGCACAGTTCAGGAAGGCCTCCTTAAGTAAAGGGGTGTTCTCATTCTTCTTTATTCCTGTCTGAGATGGCCAACTCAAACGTTGAGCTGTCTCTCATAAGCATGGTTCAGGCACACGCATTCCCACGAAACTCTTTCCTTTTTGCTCCGAGTTGGGGTTTGCCATCTCGCGTGGACCTATTTGATGAGATGATAATGTCTTCTGCTTTCTGTGTCCCAGCTTGTACTCTCCCTCACTTGTTGAAGACATGAAAAAGAGGCCGAGAACTCCACCGGCTGTCTCTTTTTCTGTTGACTCAGTGCCGGGCCGTTCCATACACAACCCGATTCCATGCCCGCCCTGGGATGTGGCCAGTCTGGCCGGTCCGACTTGTGTCCGACCGAGACGGCCGCAATCTTTTCCCCCTTTTCGTGGGGGCATTTTCACCCAGGTTGATTTTTATTCATGCAAAACAAAACAAATATCTCTTCATCATGTCACCTCGGGACAATGATGATGTGGTGGTTACATAAAAATCAGGCCAGTGTGGGAATGCTCTGCCGTTGGTCCAAGCAACTAGTAGTTGAAGATACCGCGCTAAATGTGGCATCCATTGGCCAGCCGATTATCTCGAAAACCGGCCACCAAAAACAAGCGGTGATAAGATCGTCTGCCTCTAAATATGCGGCTCGGCAAAAGAACAGGAACCAGCCCAGCTGGCTGGAAGAAAAAAACGTGTGAGAAACTAAGGCATGAAGAAAAGGTGGTTTGAGGCAAAGGAAATTCCCCGAGCCACGAGGTTTTTCGCAACGCCCCCCCTTGCCGAAATTACAGGCCTACCAAACTTTTTCTCTTCCGTGCTTCTTCTTTCTGCTCGCTTCCTTCGCGACATGCGAAGTTTCCCTCCACAGTCCAGAAACCCTGAAAGCTGAATACATTCTTAATCAACTCAATTATACTTCTCCCCACTCAAGGATTTTCATTACCCATTCTTTCGAAATTCCTTCCTTCACCGTGTTTTTCCCTCCCATGTGCCCGGGGACTCCTCTTTTTTGCCATCTGGCGACCAGGGGCCAGCCTGGGGGATGAGGGCGACCTTCTTTCTTTTTTCCTTTTTCTCTAGCTGCTTTTGCCCACTTTAATCTGTTGGTGATAGGGTCCACGTACTTTCCCATCCCCCTGAAGACTGGTCTGGTCCTCAAGTGGAACAGGCGGGCTGTCTACCGTGGAATCGTGAGATTCTGTCTTAGCCGCAAGCGACGGAACAAGTCAAAAGAAGACAGGGAGGAAGAAAAAGGAGAAGCTGGGTGATTCATCCATGCTTGGATGGCCTTCCAGAAGGCCACGTAGAAGTTGTGGTTTCTCTCCTTCCTCCTTCTTTCTGCGCCCCCTTGTACCATCATCACCGTTCATCAAGATGTCCCTATTCCGGGTCATTCATGATCACTATCGTCACATACCCTCCTTACCTTCAACACCACTTCCCAACACCAATTCCCAACCCCAATGGACGAGGATGGAAGATTGCGGACTCACCCAGAGGTGTACCAACAGCCCAGTAAAAGCCTCCTGTTGGCTGGAATTCCAACACCAATCTTCACCACCAGAGTTGGACTCTTCTTCTCCTCTGCCAGTGGCAGCATGCAGCCCCCCACCCGTCTGAACACTGGCAGGCTCGGCAAGAGATAATGCGTGAGAAATTCCTTGGGAGGGGCCCCCTTGGAAAAAAAGGAAAGTTTTTTGGTCGACCACCGTTCCAACTTCCCAGAGAGACGTCCGCCTCAGTCCTCACATTTGCGGCAGCCGGGGGGGGCGTTAGTGGAGAGGCAAAACCCAGTATATGGGTTTTAATCTTCACAGATTTTCCTCCCCCCAAGCCAGCGCATGGGATTCACTGAGACAGAAGGGAAAAGGAACATTGCTGGTATACCAGAAAGCCATGCTTCCATTCCGTGTTCTATTTCGTTTTCCTGCTTCATTCCTATCTGGGGAGCAGTCGTTCTTCGTCTACAGTTTCTTTCTTTTTCAGGTACCACCACAGTGTTAAAACCCAAGAGAGGAAGCCCTCTCGCTCCCTGCCCCCAAAATCTCGGTGAATCCTTCCTCTTTCTTTAGGGGCAGAATTAAGAACACCAAGAACACTCTCTGGGGGCGGCGCCAATTCACTTCGGTTTTAGTTCAGACCAAAATCCTCTGCTTCTTCCTCTTTGCACTGGCCCTGTTTTAGAGGGCCTTGGACATGCCTTGTACCTTTGTACCTCCAGGTGGAGTGGCTCTTCTATGCACACACCCCTGTTGCCTTTTACACCCCCCCCCCCTTCTTCCCCCACCCCGGTCTGGCTTCCATGATGGAAGGATCCACTCTGGTCTCCATTGCACTTGCCATTTAGTAGCCTCCCCGGAAATCTGCTCTCTTTTTTTCTTGCAAGCTGCACTTTCCCTCTAACACAGGAAACCCAAGCAAAAAGCACCACTATTCTTCCTCTTCCTTCTTTACTTCCCGAGTGGGTTTCTTGTCTGGCGTTCCTGCCTGGGATGCATAATACTAATACCATCTCCATCGCTCCTCCCGATTTTCCTTTGCTTCTTTGGTCTCCATCTTTCCCTCCTCCTTCTTTCCTTCCCTTCGTTCTTCTTTTTTAGTCCGCTTTTTAATTTTCCTTGATATCATATATCTTCTCTGGTCTTCCTTTTTTTTCCCCTCCTCCTTTTTTCTCACCTCCCTCCTCTTTTTCTTCTTTCCTCCGTTCCTAGCTTATCTCCTCTTCCTAATAACAAGAGACCATTCCCCGTCACCCTCACTATATTCTTTCTCCTCCATCCTCACGTTCTACTACATCTTAGCATCTTCTCATTTTTTTAGATACCCTCTCTTTGTCTAACACGATATATCTTCACTTTTCTTCCTCAACTGGTAGATGCCACAATCTTCTCGATCACAATCCAAGACTGCTCAGCAGCCTTCATCTGCCGTCACACGTAATAGTCGCCGCCTGTCTGCAGCTGGTATCAATTCCTCCAGCTCCCGACCCTCCAACTCCATTTCCAAACCTTCAGGAAGTAGTGGTCTTTTTGCCCTGGCAGCTGCCGCCTTCGCCAACATCGGTCAGGATCCGCCTGTTCCTCCCCATACGCGCCAACCGTCGACCAGCAACGCTTCTTCGTCTTATTCCACCACCCCCGCAGCTTCGTCCACCCTCCCCGACCACGCGCCGCCATTCTCGAGTGACGTTAGCAGCCCGGAAAAGCGAGCCCGCACTCGCAACACCCCCGCCGGGCCGTCGAATTCCTCTTCCCAGCAAGTTCCGGAGGCGAGCTTCACTTACAAGGGCCCGTCTCCGACTGGATCGACGACTCAGCCTGGCCCCAAGGCTACCTCTTCTACCTCTCGTCCCACTCGCCGCCTGTCCAACGAGCCCAAGATGCATCAAACATCTTCCCGCTTATTGCGCATGACCGAAGATGACCGGCCGTTCACAAGGGTAATTATGAACTTCTTCCCAATGCTCATCCTCCATTGATTGAGACACGTTTGCGTGTAATTGATAGCTAATTCGGTATGACTGTCTCGTGTTTTCTTCTCTCTTGAATAGGATTTCAAAGATCTCTTCTCTACGCTAATAGTCAGCCTGCTTCCTCTGTCCGCCCATCGTGTGCGGTTAACGAAGATTGAGCACACCTTCCTTTCGGAAGATGCCATCAACAACCTTGGTTCGCTGAAGTTCTCTCAATCTAACCGCATGCCGGATCCCAAGGACCCTTCGAGAATCGTCACTACCACCACGACAACCACATTCTCCATGGCCAAGGATATGGCGCGGTCCATATGCCAAAAGTTCCTCGATGCCCGCATGATCGAGTCCGCTGATGGCCGTATGCAGCAGGTCTACACTATGAAGGGATCTGTGTGGCAACTAACCTCCAAGGGCATTACGATCCTCGACCGCTTCTGCCACCGCAATGGTATCCAGTTGAAGCAGGTTACCGAGCTGATCAGCGGCATTGGCCCCTCCCAGCTGGTCATCCTGGAGCGCGACACCCAAACTGACAAGGTTCTTGCTGATCGCGGCACCATCGAAGTCATCTTCCGCCGCTTCATCGGAGTCAAGGGTCCCAACATCAAGACCAGCATCAGCTATGCCGACTCGGACTCACTGAACGACTACCGCGATGGCCTCACTGGTGTGAAGATGGCTGCTGAGAGACGCCTGAATGGCAAGATCTACCGCGAAACCTTCAACGGCCGGGCCGCCTCGGACTGGCTGATGGACTGTGCCACCACTGTTGAACGCAAGGAGACCTTTGAGATTGTCACCCTGTTCGTGCAGCATGACCTGATCGAGTGTGTTGCCGTGGATCGGGCTTATCTGGCGCAGCACCCCAGCCGAACCCTGTTCCAACCCACCAAGCACTCTATCTACCAGGTGACCAGCAAGGGCAGGGACCTCCTCAACGGCCTGGCTTCTCGAGGACGCCCCTCTGAGAGTGACGGTCCTGCTTCGCAGAAGACAGCCATTGCCCGGGACTCCAACACCCAGCGCCTGGACAAGATCCTCAATGACGCCGCTCTGCGCCTGTTGTTCCGCGAGAACCTGAGAGAGACCCACTGCGAAGAGAACATGTCGTTCTACCTCGACGTTGACGAGTTTGTGCAAAGCTGTAAGGAAGCTGTCCGCACGGCGCAGAAGAACCCCTCGGCCGCCTCGATGGATGGTGTCAAGGAGATTATGGCTCAAGCCTATGGCATCTACAACGCATTCCTGGCCCCCGGCTCGCCGTGCGAGCTCAACATTGACCACCAGCTGCGCAACAACCTGGCCACGCGCATGACCAAGGCGGTCGGCCAGGACGTGGCCATGATTGACACTCTGCAGGAGGTTATGACCCTCTTCGAGGACGCGCAGAACGCCGTGTTCAAGCTGATGGCCAGTGACTCGGTGCCCAAGTTCCTGCGCAGCCCCAAGTACGAGCAAACCCTCAGAGATTATGACTTTGACTCGGTATCGCTAGGTCGTGGACCGGAGCGTAGCCAGAGCCGGTCCAACCGGAACTAAAAACACCGTTTCTTTGTCGTTTTCTTTCTTTTCATTCCTTTTTTTTCGTCAGAATTGCATAGACCTCTCACACGAACAAATACCCCTCTCCCACGTTTTAATTCTCCTGTCTTCTCTCTTTTTTTTCCGTCTGTCTCTGTTCCTTCGCTTCTCTTTAGCAGTCCGTATGGACCTATCTTTCTGTTCGATTCTCAATTCTTCTTGCCCGCTTTCGCTAAAGCAGGGATGGCATCTTTCACGGACACAGCGAGTTTAGTTCTGTCTAGGAGTTCAATGATCTTCTCTTCTCTTTCTTTCCATCCGTCCATCGTCATCCACCCACCCACCGGAAGGAGTCTAGAAACTCTCTAGGTTTTCTTTCTCTCTCTCTCTCTCTCTCTCTACTGAAAACGAAATCACTGTTCTTTTTTTGATTTCCCTGTCATATAATGATTTCATCGACCATAGACTTTTCTTTTTCTTTTCTTTTTTTTCCTTGGTCTCAACGACCGTGGATGCTTCTAACCTCTCTTTTCCTCCCTCGCTTCTTGGATTCTCATTTTCGCCTGTTTGTCCCGACTGTCGCTTTTCTTCGCTTTCTTGATTCCTCATATATATTTGCATCAACTGGCGGGGCGTTCTTGTTTCTGCACTCACTTTTCTTGTCTTTCTTTTACTGTGTTGCTGCTTCTGTTTATTTTCTCTTTTTCTTTGTGACTCTGGCGGATTTTCAAGCATTAAACCGGGATAACTGGAATCACTTTATTACAGGTTGAACTGCAAAGCTCTTGGGTGTGTTTTCTTACTAGGAGGATTGGATGGAGGTACCTCAACGGGGGTGGTGTGTTGGAGAGGACTTGCGGAAGACAAAAATTCATTTAAATCGTGCAGGCTCGTTGCATACAAAAAAAGTTTCAAAAATATCTGGTCTTCCCTCTCTGTGTGTCTTGTGTGCTCATCTTCCTGTGATTTGATATATGGGTTGGTTGGTTGGTAAATCGAGGGGATGTCTGTCGTCTGATGGCGATAACCCGAACCCTAGAATTGTCGAGGTCAGCCCGACCAGAGGCGTGTGGAGGAAGGAACCACCCGCCGAGACGTCTAAGGAAGGCGTGGGAATCTGAGACATCTGAACTCTGACGACGTCTGACTTTTTAATAATCAACTCTCCGCTGACATCCAGCTGCTCCTTTCTCATCTCTTCATATCGGTCGACATCAAGACCCTTACTGAAACTCTGTCACGGCATGTTCAGGTATGTGATGAACAGGAAATCATTTGATTATTCTCATTCATATGTGTATGAAGGACTTATCTTCACAGACGCTATTCCAAAACGAATCACAATTTAAGGGATCCTCGCTCCCTCATTTTCTGCACCACGGGATATCAAGAAAACACGCGAGACGACATAACCAGCCAACCACAAGAAACATGGGAAACAAACGGTGCCAACTAAGACGGGAAAGTCAAAAGTCAAGTGTCAAAAATCAAAAAAAAGAAGAACAGAAGATGCACTCGAGAGCGGTGGCTCTCTAGGCAAACTCGGACGCATCGCCCCGGCGCCAGCCCTGCGGAGCCGGCTGCTGCTGCCATGGCTGCGCGGGGTGTGAGCCGTCGCGGGAAGTCGGGAGCCGGCCGCGATCCCGCACGGCGCCGTCATCGCCTGGGAAGAACTCGTCGTTGTACCGTCTGGCGGCTGCACTGGGGCCGCTGGCCGGCCGCCGGTACGGCGCACCACCACTGGGGGCAGCGGTCGCGCCGAACGGGTTCGTGGTGGAGATATCCGAATAGTCCTGGTTCTTGGCGTTCGGGTACCGCTCGACCACACTGACGGCGGGGGCCACGGCGCCCGGCACCCGGGGCGGCGAGCGCGGCGAGCGCGGCGGTCGCGGGGTCTGGTAGTACATCGAGCCGGGGTCGAGCGTGACGGACGCCGACGGGATGGTGTAGGGGATTTTAGGCGGCAGCTGCGGCAGGCGGAGGGATGCGGGTACGGCTGTGGATGAGTAGTCCTGCGAGGCCGACGGCGGGCTCGGCGGCTGGGAGGACGTGCGCGCGTGCGACTGGGACTGGGCCGGCAGGAAGTCTTCGTGTCTGGAGGCCGGGTGTGAGGGCTCGGTGGGGCTCAGCGACGCCGCGCCCGCAACCGACAGGAACTCGGTGTCGGCAAACATCTCCACGGGCTCCTGGTCGGGTGTGTCGCCGCTGGTCGAGAAGGGCATGTCTGGGAGCTCGGCGAGCGCGGGCGGGAGGGGCGCGAGTTGCAGGTGGGGCGGGGGGTTCGAGACGGACGCGCGTGCTTGGTGGTACGACATCGGCTGGGGCCTTCCGGCCAGGGCGGGGGGGTTCTGCAGGGATGGCCGCGAGTATGGATCCGCCGATGAAGTCGAGCTTCCNATACGCCGGGGCCAAGTTGATCGGCATATCCCGCTTGACCCGCTCGGTCAGCTCCCGCATCAGCGTGCCATGCGACTTCTTCAGCGTTTTCTTGACGAAGGTGGTCATCAGCCGATTGCAGCGCATCTCGACGTCCTCGCGGATATACAGCCCACGGGCCGGCGCGCCAATGCCCATCTCGACCGGCTCGGGCGGCTCGTCCGGCATGCAGCCGGCGACGCTCCACGTGTTGCGCAGCTCGAGGCCGAGCGGCGCGTAGACATGGGTCTGCAGGCCGCGCGGGGTGTCCAGGAACGCGGCGGAGTAGGTGACGGAGCCGGAGGTGTGGGCGGCTAGCGACGAGGTCGACGTCGAGGTGGACGAGCGCGGGAGGTAGTTCACGCGGTCGGTGATGGCGTACCACAGCACGTCCGGGCGGCGCTCCTCCTGCGGGGCGTGCGGCGGCGGCGCCATCAGGTGGCGGTCGATGACCAGCGGGTTCAGGTCGATCATGGCCAGGTGGTCGTGCAGGAAGTCGACGGCGGCTTGGCGCGAGATGCCCGGCGGCAGCGCCGTGACGGTTGTGAAGGACGATTTGCCCATGGTTGGGTGTGTGTGTGTGTGTGTGTGTGTGTGTGTGTGAACGGTGAGTCCACAGCGAAGATAAGAGGTGCAGCGGCAGAGATCTTTGATGCGATGTGCGACGGAAACCCGCGAAATATGGACGATAGATCGGATGGGTCAATGAATTGTACCTGCCGAGAGGGAACAAAGGCTTATGAAGAGTAACGGAAAGAAGAATTGACCCGAGGCTCTCGGGGACAAAACCGGAGAGGTTCTCAATTTCTCAATGTGATGTCTAGATAGAGATATAGATGCGAAAACGATGATGTGGAATATCCAGAAATATAGATCAACAGGAAAGAGAAGACCAGGAAACACTCACTCTCCACAGAGATCGGGAAGATATACACAAGCCAAGTCAATGTACAGGTACACGTGTGTAAGCAAACAGATGAAACAGATGAAACAGGGAAGTCACGACCCAGCTATAAACGGCGGAGGCGCCTCGCTCAAGCGCTGCTTCCGCCCGCGCCTTCCTCGTGTTTTGCTGTTCCTGTTAGGCCCTAACACTATGGTCGCACTTTGCTTGGCGGGACTGATTGAACGAGGACTCCAGGAACAAAGGAACAAAGGAACAAAGGAAATCCGAACAGGCGCGGGGTCGCACCACGGGCAAAATGCAGATACGTTCCGGGGGGCAGTGTTTTTTTATGGTGCTGGCCTTTTTTTTTTCAGAGTGGCCAGGTCTTTTGCGTGGTTTTGCCGCCCCTCCGTGGGCTTCTGGGCTTCAGTCGCACAGACAGATGGCCCGGATATCAGGCCGGGTTTGCAAATAGAGGGAGGGCAATGTGATGCCACATGCGGGTTTGTGCACTCAAGCCTCGCCTTCTGACTACCCCGTTAGACGCCAGGCGCAGTCTCGCCGGACTCACAGGCATCCGTATCTCGACGAAATCCGTCTGTTGTCTCCCGAAAAAATGCCGTTTCCTGCCCCACGTCCGTCCTTCCTTGCACTTGCTAGTTGCAACCCCCCCCTGCGCTCCTTCCCAGGGAATTTCGTCTCTCCTCGCTTCGTGTGCTGAGCCACTGTTTGCCTTCCGCTCTAAAAATAATCAGCTCCCCACCAACCCCATCGATCGAACTTGCGCCAACCGGCCGAGCTCTGTCTCTGCTGAGCGGGTTGGGTTGCATTTCGGTTTGCCTCCTTGCTTCCTTGCACTGTTTTTTCGCCGTGATTGGCTGCCTCAACCTCCACTGCTTGCTGCTTCGCTTGAGAGATAGAGTGTGTGCACACGGATCAGACATCATCCGTCGGCAGCAGCAGTTCGAGCAGCCCGTGCGAATTGGTCCCCTCTGCCTCTGGCGGCTGCTGCATCTTCCACCCGCTTGACGCCTGCGAATTCCAGAGAGTACAGCCACAACCTACACCCCCCCCCACTGACTGGATGAAATGTCTAATACACGCGGCTATCTGGAGAGATAAGCAACTATTGCAAATCACGTGGGCGGCGCGTAAGCCGTCAGGCGTTCCAGGGAGGTGAGATGGAAAGTACCACGTCAGCACCTTCCTTGGGGAAGATAACCCGGCGAACCTAAGCGCAACAGCCGCGAACGTGGTGGGCGGCTTGGGGGGCTTTTCGGCTCGCTTAGCTCTTTCCCGTATCACAACTGCCGAACCGCTAATTGTCGCGGTAATGAACGTCTACGTCTTATCGCTCACGAGCAAACGCACCACACGGAAACAACAGGATACAAACCAAAAGAAAAGCAAAACTTGATGATGCAAGTCTTCGCTGCGTAATGACATACTGAATTCTCCAACTGTGCCAAACGTCAGGATCACAGATCCCGACACCACCGCGCCAACACGCTATTCAGCCTCACCGCGACCGGAATGTCCTCCAGCGCCACATCCACCCGCCACATCAGACACTCCAGATCGACGCCGCTCTGCCCGCCGGCAACCGCCTCGCCATCGCCGCCGCCCGAGCGTTTCCCGCCACCGCCGCCCACGCCGGTCGACACCAGGAAGCCCAGGTCGATCAGCCGCTCCCACGACACCATCGCCACGCCGCGGCTCCACACGCGCGCCGCCCCCGTCAGCGCCATCAGCCCCGACCCGGCCGTCTGCGCGCGCTGCCGGCCCATGAGCGCCGAGTACTCGTCGTACGTCATCGCGAAGTTGACCGTGTTGGTGCGCGCCACGATGTCGAGCCGCGCCGCCGAGATGATCATCGCCAGGTCCAGCTCCGATAGCGCCGTGAGCAGGTGCAGCTTGGACGTCGGCATGTCCAGTCGGACCGCGGCGTGCTGCGGGCCCGCGAAGCCCGCGTTGCTTGCAAACGCCGATGCCGAGGAGAACGGATCGTCGGCTGCGGTGCTGGTGGCGGCGGGGTTGGGACCCGCAGCCGCTGTGAGCTTGAGCAGAGGCATCAGCATCGTGCGGACAGATGCCTCGGCGGCAGGGAGCGTGATACTGAGCTGCATGTTGGCCGGCGACAGCGCGCTGATCGGCAAAATGCACGCCGAGAGAAATGCCGCTACCGACTTCGTAGTGTAGAAATTGTACTGAAGCAGCCGCTGGAGAGTCTCCGTTTTGTAGGCAGCCTGGAAGAAACCTGGTGTTAGTATCCCACTCACCACGGAACCAAAGCAAGCACAATTGTTTGCAAACATACCTCAATCTTTTGTTGCCAGTACTTCTGGAACTTATCATGCCCCTTAAGCTGCGTCGGCAACCCCTCGCGCACCGCGTCCTCCGCCTCCACGAGCAGCCCCTGCCGACACACCTCCCAGTACGCCGGCACATTGCGCGGCGGCGCCAGGTACGCATAGCGGTGGCTGTACCGACTCTTGACACGCTTCTCCAGCATCTCCACCACGTCGATGCGCGTCGTGCAACCAATCACCGCGATGGGCGCCTTGTGCGCCTGCGCCGTGTCGAACAGGTTGTACAGCAGCGTTTGCCGCGCGTGGTATGCAAACATGTCGAACTCGTCAATCACGAATATCACCGACCGCGACGTCAGCTTGCTGTCCGCCGAGGCTGGCATGAACTCACCCTGCGCCGCAAGGACCTCGGAAGCATGAGATAGGACCGCAAGGATAGACGCCAGCGTGTCAGCGTAGCTCGACTAAACGGACGAATGAGGTTAGAGGTGTGAACCTTGTGGTGAGGTTTCTGACGTCGTTGAAAGACTTACCCGCTTCATCAGCTCATCCTCAACGTCCATCTCCTTGCCAAGCTGTCTCCAGATATCCTTCAACGCCAGCTTATCATCCGTATGAATGAAGCCATTCAACCGCACAACGTGGAAATCGTCGCTGTGTTTCGGTTGAAGTGACTCGATGACTGTCTCAACAAGCTACATGAGCCCGGCCGTGTTAGCACAAAATCGGTCTTCAACATTCCTCCACTAACCCAACGAGGGACTCTTACCGTTGTTTTGCCGCTGCCACGCGCCCCGATGACAATCATCGAGTTGCCTTCACCCTGAACAACCGTTTGTTCAACAACCTGCCGCACTTTATCATACGCCTCCTGCTGGCCCGTCATCTTCATGCGCCGACGCCCCGTACATCGGTCGACCAGAACACGCTGAAGACACTGGAGATGCGTGGCGAAGTTGGGGATGTTCGGCGCGGCCTCCGCAGACGGTGCTAGAGAAACCGCAGACATGGGCCCGGATGCCATGTAATCAGGAATCTCAACTGCGGTCACCGTGGGCTTGCTCGGCGTCTGCAGCGCCGCGCGGGTGATGTCTTCCTGGAGGCAGTTCTTGCATATCCACTCGCCCTCCGGCACATCCGTCACAGCGTGGCATTGCTGGTGATATCCCAGGTTGCAGTTATCGCAGAACAGGATTTCGTTCGGCGCTTCCGATTCTGCACCTCCGCAGATCTGGCACAGCTCCTCGTCGACAACCTCTTCAACTCTGCGTTGTCGCGGCTGGGTCGGTCCTGACGACGGTTTCTTCGTAGGCGTTAGAGAGTAGTTGACTCGCTCGGCCCGCGCGGGCCGGCCGGTGGCTCCCTCGTCCTCGCCCGTGGCGTCATCAGCAACTTCTAAATCATCCGTGAGATCCACAATCCCAATCCCCGACGCGTCCTCGGCCGATACCTGGCCATCAGCCTTCTTGCTCGGCAGATCCGCAAAGAAAACTTCGTCATCGGGGCTTGCTGCAACCGGGGTTCGCGCTGCGGGTGTATCGGCAAACAGAACGCTCTTCACCCGCCGCTCGCCCATCGCGTCGCGGTTCTTGCTTGGCGAGAGAATGCTTTTCGGGGGAGCCTGCAGACCGCGCGTGGGCGACGAGTGCTCCCTGGAAGGTCCATTGGTCGGCAGATCCGGCGCCGTTACAAACGGGTTCTCGAGCGCTGTCGCTGCTGCTGCCTTCTTGTCCGAGCGAGGCCGCCCTCTTGTGCGCTTCATGGTCAGCTCGCCGGCCGGGGTATCAGGGCTGGCCGCAGCTTGTGTTTGCAACTGCTGTCGTTTCCGGAGAGTCTGCGTCTTGGATGGCGAGTCGTCAAGGGCATCGCGTGCGTGCTCCATTTCGACGTCGCCATCAGTGTCGTGACTAGCCCCGCCGTTAGGGGCGCCCAGCTGCATTTTCGAGCCAGAACTGGTCCGGCTGTGCCCGCCATTCGGCTTCGATGCCGCACGTTTGGAGGGGGTCGTGACTTCGGGGAGGTCGCTCGCCAAGTCATCCTCTTCCAAGGCATCTTGGGTGATTTGCACCAGGGGCCGCCGGCGTCGCGATGACGGGACGTGAGATGCCGACCGGCTGTTTTCATCGGTCGATAGAGCGTTACCGACGGCCGGCCTGTTAAGAGCTCGGCTTAGCCGTCGCCGTTTGGAGGTAGTCTCTGGAGATGAGGCTAGCGCTGGAGCATTTACGGTTGAGGACGGGGAGTCGCTGTCGGGCACTCGAGGGCGTTTGTTCAGTGACATCGTACCAGACACGCCAGGTCGGTAAGAAGGAGAAGCTTTCGTTGAAATATTATTGATGTAACATGTCGATTGAGGAGGAGGAGTTCGAAAGGTGAAAAGTTCAACTGGCGAGGTGTAAGGACGATGGATGATGTTCCAATTGAGTTGAAGAGAAAGAGCTATGGCTTCAAAGTTACCCGGTTTTCTATTCCACGCGCCACGCGCTGTCGGTTAAATCTCGGCTAAACATTTAATGGGTGCCGTTCCTGCTTGTCAACTCGGTTTCGAGTTATTCTGCTGCTTCTTTTGCATAAAACTACTGGTCTATGAGTTAATTGGCTGATATTAACTGTGGCTTTCGTTATCCAAACACCAGGTGAATCTGCGACCTCGAAAAGCTGGGTATTTGCCGGGGGCTTGGGGTGCAACCGGCCGGAGCCTCTACCGTTATCGCCGATCCGCTCCGGCCCTGTGACAGAGCAATGCCGAACCTTCCCACGGCATTTCTGGGAGCACTTTATCGTAAGATAACCAGACACCTTGATCACGTGCCGAATTTTAGCGGGATTCTACCACAGCAGGCACTGATGATAACTATGTACTCTGTACACAGCTCACAGATCTCTCGATCGTTACAGTTTTGGACGGAACCAGATGATGAAAAATAATAATGCCAGCCTGGCATGGTACCAGCAAGTTTCGAACGAAGTGTCTTGCTCTTCATATGCCCAGAACCATCCGTGGCTGCCAAAAGTGAACCAATGGGTTGAAAGTCTCGCCGCGTCAATTTCTAAAATTTGGCGTGGCAGTTGGATTCAGGTGGTTGCAGCTGCATTTATCATATACAGCCTCTTGAATCGAGCCATCCTGACTCGCCGAAAAAAAAAAAAAAAGAGAACAGTTCTCCAGATATCCACGAAAGTATTTCTACTACCTAGACAGTAAAGGTAGCCCACAAAGGAAAAAAAAAAAAAGGGCAAAAAGCCCAAACTTGGAGGCTACGCTATCCAAGACTAATGCCCACCCATACCATACCAATAAATCCGATGCATGCGAGAGATCTGTGAGACAAACGCCAGAGTGAAGCGGAAGACCAGCGAAAGCGAAACACGGGATGGAAACATGAAGAAAATCTTACTAAGGGAAGAGCTCTGTTTTGCCCCGTCCCGAATGGAATGATCGTACAGCGTCCCCCTTCTAGATGGAAAGGTGGCTAGCAGCCACCACACAGGTCTATAGAAACGGCCAAGACAAAAGAACAAAGCGAAGAAGGAAAGGAAGGGTGGGGTGTGTTGGAAAGGAGTAGAGTCCAGCACACTGAATTTAGATTCCCAGGAATGCTTTCATACGTTCGTAGGTGTAGAAGCTAACCGCCACCATGGGCACCACCTTGACGTATCCGATCGACAGGCCAACGAAGAACCCACGGAACCCCTTCTCGCGGAAGATCATTTTGGCCACGCTGGAAATCGGCTGCCGCTGGCCGTCGCCGACCGCTCCGCCAACCTGCATGCGCCGGCGGACCACCTCGAGGGGATACGACGCGGTCTGCGACACGAGGCCGGCCACACCGCCCGCAGAGAGCTGCGCCCAGGAGCGCAGCGGCGCGGGCGAGTCGGGCGCTGCGCCCTCTGCCCGGGGCATGGTGGTCCACTTAGCCACAGCTGCGCTGCGCAGAAGATCGTTCGCAGTGTCGTGTGTAAGGAAGGACATGCCGGCGTACGGGAGCATGCCGAGCAAAGTTGGCGCAAAGCCACGGTAGAAGTTCGTCACGCCCGCGCGGGTGAGACCCCGCGAAGCAGCCGCAGGCGCCGCACCGACAGCCGTCGCAGAGCCGGGGTGCTCGCTGTAGATTTGGCGCACGATCGATCGGAGCGAGGACCGTCCTTCGCGCTTGGTCTCGAAGGCGAGGCGCACACGGACCAACTCGAGCGGGTATGTGAAGAAAACAGAGGTGACGCCGGCCAGCGACCCGCTGATGAGTCGGCGGAACGGCGTCTCCTTGTCCTTGGTGGGGATGATGACGGCGCGGATTTGTTCGTAGGCGAGGAATTTTATCGCCGCGTAGGGGAAGATGCGGAGGAGTGTGACCGAGTGTCCTCGGAACAGGCCTTGCGGGCCTTCGTATTGGTATATTTGCGACATGGCGTTGGCGACACCTTTCCACGATCCGGAGTATTTTGCAAACAGGGGGTTGTTTGCTTGGAAGAGAATTTTGACTCGATCGAGCGGAGCAACTATCGTTTTGGCCTATATTTGTGCGAGAGCTTGGTGAGTATTCACGTAAACATTGCTAATATCATCCACCGCCGAAAGTATGAAACACGGACAAACTTACTGCACAGCCGGCAACTCCGCCCGCAACACCAGACCTCCATACGTAGTCAAAGGTTCTCTTCTGCTTCCCCCCTTGCGATGGCCGTTCGGCATTTTGGAGTTGTGATTGTGAAGGTATCGCCACGGGCGAGGCCGAAGATGATGTGGACGGCGATAACCGTTGGATACTCTGTGTCTGGTCTTTCGAGATCTCTACGGCGGAGTCGTCTTTCAGAACCGCCTGTGGTAGTCCCATCTCTGCTAGTATATATATGTATGATAAAAGAGGGGTCGTGCGTGGTAGAAAGGGGAGGAGAACATCAGATATCTCGCTATTTAGCCCCGAGTCACAGCCGGTGTCGCTGCTTTATATCCTCCTCCGCCGCCTCGAGAAGAGTGGTACGAGCCGTCCGGGTCGCTTCCGATAGTCGTCCGGACTTCGGTATAGGATCGAGTAGAGGAGCCCGGTAGGTACGATGGGAAGATTCAGGCCGGTATAAAATGCGTGCCAAGGATGAAGTTTGACTCCCGGCCGGGCGGACGGAGCCCAGATATGACGAAGGAAAACAAAATCCGCGAAATTTGTACAGCCAATCAAACGCACGCCGAATCGCGATGTACACAAACGCAAAATTCAAAGTTATTGAGACGGGAAAAAGAGGAAATACAAAACAAAGGGAAGAAAGAAGATGTCAACAGAGGTGAATACGTCAGTGAAAAGTGTGGAGAGGAGAATCGAACAGTGATGTGGGAAGAAAAAGAATTTAATGTGGACAGGGACCAAAATGGCAGGCGAGCCCGGCTTTTAGAATATTTCGATCGAACGCCGTTTTGTATTCGTGACCTTGCTGCGCTTTCCAATCTGGGGGAGAAGGAAACTATTTTTTTGCTGGCCACAGCCGAGGTCACATGCCTTTGCTGGAAGAACTGGGCTGGTACTTCTTAGACCCCGCAGCTTGCTGCAAAACACGAAGTATCGAGCCAGTACGTACCGGAACCTGTCTAGCGCCGGTGCTAGCCGGGAGACTCAACTCGGGCCTCAGGGAAAAAGGAACGGCAGACGGAACAGAAGCGGATGCCTTTCGAGACCTCATTCATGACTGCAATATATTCAATGCCTGGTTATGGCTAGAAGTTGAGAGGCTCTAATTTAATTTCACAGTCTCCCATTGTGTCTGTAGTCTCGGGCGAGATTCGATATTTTCCACTACCAATTGCTCATTGCCCCCCAAAGAAACCAGATTCGCCTCTTCCTGGAGGATCAACTGCTTCAATACACTATCGATGAATCTGTTTATCTACGAGTTGGTTCCCTAAAGAGGTCGTCCATGGTTGACGGTGTTCGAAAGAGCGTTATGTCAATCATTCTGAGCCAGAAATCAGCTAAAATTTTGCTGAAGCCCAAGATTCCTGGTTTACACGGCCAATTAAAGTGCCGTCATTAAGGATCCACAAGGTTGTCCAGACCAACGGAGATCTTGAAATCTGAACTCCGATTTCATTCTGTCTCCCTTCATCGTTCGTTCGTCTGACCGGGTTGCCGATAATGTCAGCGGAAGCCCCATTGTCCTCGTCTATTTTGTTCCAGACCGCCGATAAATCTGTTATCTGTGTTGATATCCCGCGGTCGATAGAAGAGTGCCAAGTTCTCCCGAACCGCCCGTCTCCTCGCCGTATCTTGTCATGTTCGCCTCTTCGAACTCCGTATGAGACGCCCGAACATCGCGACGGGGAGTCTCACGTCTCCGGCAATGCTGCTGCAATTTCAGAGCTGATGGTCCAAGCCGCCATTGAAAGTGCCTTGCACACACTTAGTTCACAATATCACGGGCAGTTTTGCTTGCCCCGGTGGTCCACGGACGAAGCCACAGCTGACAACACGGAGACTGACGAAAAGGACACATACATACCTGACGGTAGCGAGTATGTCATGGGGACCATAGAGTCAACCGTGGATACATTCCTCACCTGCGCGGCGTTGAACCCCCAGACTCCTATAAAATTTGATGTCATCGTCATCGATCCGCCGTGGCCAAACCGGTCGGCCCGGCGCAAGGGCCGGCCAAGCGGCGGATACCGCACGCTCAACTCAGTTGACGACACTCGCCAACTCCTCGCAACCATCCCGCTGTCCACATGTCTTGCCGACGGGGGTCTAGTAGCTGTCTGGGTGACCAACAAGCATAGCCTTGTGCAAATGCTGTCCGGGTCTTCGCGCGAGAGCGTGTTCAAGTCGTGGGGAGTCGAGTGTGTTGCCGAGTGGACATGGGCCAAAGTGACCACTCAGGGCCACCCAATCTTCAGCTTAGAGTCAACGTGGCGGAAACCGTGGGAACGGCTGCTGATTGCCCGCAAATTATATCACTCTCCCGAGTCGCCCATCTCTCTGCACAATGGGCGGGTTATTGTTGCCGTACCAGACATGCACTCCCGGAAGCCAAACCTGCGTCCACTCTTTCAGGATATTCTCGGCCGTGAGTTTACTGGACTGGAGGTATTTGCGAGGAACCTGACGGCCGGATGGTGGAGCTGGGGAGACGAAGTTCTCAAGTTCCAGCAGCAAAGATACTGGAAAGATGATTCAGACAGTGCTCGATGAATGTAATACAACATTCGTTTGAAGACAAGAATTGTCGTTTTCAAACTCTATGCAAAGCTATACCGGCGCCCAGAACCCGCCCGACTATAAGACAAAGATATTGTGTACAAAATGAAATCCCGCAGATGCAGTAATTGAGTGTTATACAGCGAAGCCAGACGGTCTCTCCTGAAGACCATGGCTTCTAGAGACGTGAACCCGGGCTCGATTAAAAAAAATGGAAGCACTTCCAGTCGGAAAAGAAAAACCCTTTCCATCCAGAGCAAACGCTCATCACACCTTGAGATTGTTCAGAACCTCCGTCACCTCGTCCACAGCCTGCGGCTTCTTAGCCGCGACCTTCGACGCCCATTTGGGATCCAACACGCGCGAGTTAACCCAGGTCTTGCTTCCACGCAGCAGCGCGTCGGCGTCCTCGGCCAGCCGCTTCACGCCCTCGACGGGGATGGCCTCGGTGGGGGCGATAACGCCGCCATTCTTGCGCGCGGTGGCGTGCATCCGTTGAGACTGCTCCTGGTAGTCGTCGCGGGCGGCAAACAGCTCCTTGCTCCACGGCTCGAGGTTGTCGGGCACAGCGGGCCACACGAACGGCTCGCACAGCTCGACCGTCATGTACTTCTCGAACTGCGGCCGCACCATGCGGTTGCGGTTGCGCATCTCGCGCGGCACCGTCCGCACCGTCGACCGCACCCCCTTCACCTCCACGTTGTACAGGTTGAACAGGTAGTCGCGCATGTCGAACTTGTTGAAGCGCAGCGGCACCTTGAACGTCGCCCACTCCGCCGGCTGGTTTTCTTTGCGCACCATCGTGATGACATGGTTCGGCCTGTGTGTCCATTCAAAGCAATGAGCGTCCATGGTTAGCAGTTATATCACTTGAGCAGTTCTTTTCGGGGCTTCGTCGCTCGTGGGAACTCGTTTGTCGCGTGTAGTCCGAATCGGCGGTCGCGGCAAAAAAGAAAAAGGAGATGCGTACATAAACAGTTTCTTCAAGCCAAGCTTGAACTTTGGCAATTGCCTTGCCACTGACTCGGCCATTGTGAAAGGATACTGAGAGAGAAAACGAGGTGACAATCTGTTTTCTCTTGAGGGGTCGATGAAATGGTGAAGATCGGGATTTCTCTTTTTGCTGGTGAAAAGCTTCCTCCATGCAAATCTGATGTTGCGCTGGAAATTTGTCGTGATGGAGCTAGAGAATTTTGCCTGAGGCAAGAATCCATAATTTGGTGGACGGCTGGTGCCGGCTGGCAGAGTTGCACAGTAGTCTAGGGTATAACCCTACTAAAGCCTCGTGTCACAGCAAACTTATAACGCTACCGAGGTGGCTGTCAAAGACCGCATATCTTCCGTTGATCAAGTCGAGTTCTTAATCTATGGTTTGTAGTACTCCTCGTTTAATCAGATACCTGCATATCACCTTGAAGAATAGATGTGCTAAGGTGCAGCGATGCGGGCGTCGCAGAGAACCCAACAGAGCTTTATCGCCGAGCTCTATCTTCGCTCCTCTGCCCAAGCGCCTCCCAATGGATTCATTCCCTTGGACTACCAGATACATTCCAGAGACACATTGGTTTTCCCCCCACGGATATCCCGGAGTACCATGGCTCACGGGGACAGTGTCTCTGGGATTTTGGTGTACCGTGCTACACGCTCTGAGCCAGATCTCATTTGGGAAGAACTTCCGCAAGCCACAGACGTACGTCAAGACATGAAGAGGGGTAAGTAGTGCGATGCCTCCCCTCAAGCAATCAGTCAATAGAGAGGAGCGAAAAGCAGAGCGAAGTGGTACACCTCCAACTCTAGCAACCTCCTCCCTCCCACATTCCACCTCATACCTGCAAATCCCCCTCCTTTGTTCAAAACATGCAGCGGAGCCATGTCCAAGCCCGTATATAACACGCACCCTACCCACCATGTACGAAACTCAATCAATTCGACACAAACCTGCAAATTCCCTACACACCCACACCGACGCCTCCAATATGCTCTCCAACACCCTCTATCACCAGCGTATTTTCGATACCACTCCCAGGAACGCCCAGAACCAGCGACCAGCGGCCCAGATTTCCCAAAAGTGAAGATGGATTCCCGGTCGTCGTCGTTGTGAGCACAACAAGTCGTCGTAGCTTGAAAGTTAGTTCAAAAGCCCTGCCCATCCGCATCTAGAACGTAAGTTTGCATGTTCCTGTACAGACAGACAAGACAGGCTTCCCCGCGTTTTGTCTTGCTTCTGTTCTCGGGGCTGACCACCTTGAAAAGTTCAGCGTTGCGGGTCAGTGGGGCCGTGGCCCCACGGGTGTCACTAAAAAAGTCAAAAGATCCACCACGGACTTTTCATTTTTCTGGGGTAATTGGGACCTATTCGCGTGTGGGTTTGCTGGGGGAAATGCACCACTGCTCCTTCGTCCGCCTGGGGAAAGGGTCAAGTGACAGTCTGTCTTACACCTTGAAAAGGGCGTCGGGGATTTACTGAACATAATAATTGAGACACAAACAGCCACAAAAAAAATAACGAGATCTTGCGAGATAGAAAAAGCATTAAATTTCATTCATCATTTCAGTTAATAGTAGCTACATGGTTAAATAGTTGGGTTGAGGTGAGATAAGACCGTTGAGACCTTTCCCGGGCGGTTGTGAAATAGAATTCGACATCCCCGAGTATGAGAGAGAAGAAAAGGGAGAGGGAAAAAATATCAATATGAAAGAGCATTCGCAGCGAGTTCAGACATGAAAACCAACAGACATAATAAAACAATACAAATCGCATGTAGCCCCAACAGTACGATAAAAGGTCGTCAATGGCCGCCTGTCCCGGTGGGCTCCCATGAACTTAGCATGGCATCACAAATGGGACAGGTCAAAAAATTGGAGTGTTCAACTCTGCTTTCAAACATCCAGACCATCGACAACAATTCCCTTCTGCCAGGTCCAGCCCAGACGACGGGAAACCTCCTCAGCGGATTCCTCAGAGACGAGAGCGCTGACGAGATACAAAGCTGCATCCACGCCAGCGCTACTTCCCCCACACGTAATCACCCGAAGTCCACCTAAACGCATCGCGGCGCGGCGGACAATGGATTCACGACGTGTGTTAGAACCCTTGAAGGACATGCTTCCCTTCCGGGCGTTGGATGGACGGCGGCCGTCAGACTTGCGACGGACGTACGGGTTTTCATCCTCGTCGCCAATGTCGAAGCGGAGGTTGTTGACAACGTAGCGGACGTCATCAAGAACATCGGTACGCTCAACTCCGTCTCTAACAGCCGAGTGGCTGCAGAGGTGTTCAAACTTGGTCATGTCGTCGGGGTGGGCAGTGGCAGAAAGGCCGCTGAGTAGACCCTTGCTAGCCAGAATGAGAGCTCCCTGGTTGACAGCAAGCAGGGTACGCTCGCGGCCGGAGTCGGCCTTCTGAAGATCGGCAAATGCCTGAATGAGACCCATAGGCTCAGCAGAGGTCTTGATGAGCTTGTCAATATCACCACCTCCGGGAACAATGACAACATCATAGTCCTTCAGCTGGGCGATGGCCTCCTTGTAGGAGATCTGGGCTCCGAGCATGGCGCCCTGGCGGGAGAGAACCTTGGCCTCAGGGCCAGCAAGTGTGCATTCGAAAGCCTGGCTTGCTATATTCGGGAGAGATAGAAAAGAGGGGGTCGAGTCAGGATACGGTGAACAAGAAACCAAACGGAAAGCAGGCTTATATGTCATTCTTCGCATGTGGCGACGACACTACGGCGACGACAACGATGGATGGAAGGGGGGGGAGTAACTCAATCGGCCACGAGAGAGCATATCAAGGGATATGAATGGATAAAATGTTAGTCAAACGCACCATCATCGTTCTGCTCGTGGAGAGCAGCGCCAAAGACGCTGAGGGGACCCGAGACATCCATGAGATCGAAGTCGGAGTGGAGGGCGATGAGCACCTGGATGGGCTCATCGGCGACGGCGGATTCCTTGTGCGACATGGTGAAGGAGTGTGATTATGTATGAGAGTATTTAAGAGATGGAATCAAGATGGAACAGAGATTGGAGGTGCAAAGGCTAAAGAGGCAAAGGAAGATGTCGGTATATGTGTAAAGTATTGGAGAGGGTTGAAGATAGCCCCTCTAAAGTGGTTATATGGGGAATGTGGTGATAAGTGGGATGAAGGGAGAATGATGGAAGAAAAGGAAGAACAAGAGAGAGGGGAATGAAGGCATGCCACTATCCTATATATATGGTATCATATGCGGAGAACTAGAGCCATACACAGGACACAGGAAACAGGGAGGAAACACACGCGGGTGGGAGAGATTTGGAGAAGGAAGGAGGTGAAGCTACACCACTTCATCCAAGTGTAATGTGAAAATCAGTGTCAATCTCGCCAGAGCTAGGATTGGCACAGTGTTTAGCTCAAGCTATGGGGGTACAGGTCATGAGAGCAGACGATGAAGTCCCGGTACCGATCAAGCCACATCGGGAGAGTCGGGGCGGCCAGTATCGTATACCTACGGCGAGGTACCCCAGTAGCAAGAGGGCCATTATGGGGGTCCGAGTACATACAGTACATGCCACTTGCATGTTCCTTCCCCCGCGTTTTTCTCAGTCGAACCGTTTTGTGTGGAATATCGGCACATGCCTATACCTGTGACGGAAAGCGAGCCACACGACCCAAGAAAAAGAAAAGCGGGCCCGGCCATAAGTGGCCTGGCCAGCGCCGGACATATTTGGAGAAGCCGGGCTAGGCCAGACACCACGGAAAAGCGAGAGTTTTGGGGGCTGTTTGCTGAGCAGAGTCGAGAGAGGGGAAAGCTTGAATTGGCTTCAGTCGGGGGTTACAAGAATGAAGGGTGGAAGGAGCAGTGTTTGCGCCTTCTTCGGATTCTTTCTTTCAGGTCCACGTGCACGCTTCAGAATCCCAATTGAGACAGCCGTCAATAAGCTCTTCCCTTCCTTCCCGGAAAAATGAATTGAATGACTCAGTGACTCAATAGACATACGGGAAGGAGACAGAAAATCGTGGCGTCGGACGGTCCCAGTGATTTTGATAGTATGACCTTCGGGCGGATGCGTGACCTCGTGAGCATGACTTCAGCCAATTATCAGGTTACCCCAAGGGGCTGGGGTCAGGGCTATAAACTCTAGGGAAAATAGGGGAAAGAGCCAGTTTGGCTGCGCTCAGAACTTGTAGGACTTTTGACCAAACAAGCGACTCAACGCGGTTGCTTGCTTATTGGCACATGACTCTCTTGTCACCAGCTCAATTCGAATTCCGAAATTCCATCGTCGACGTCTTCCCCCCACGATGAGCTTGCTTCGTCTAATCCTGGCATTCTTGGGTGGTTTTCAGCTACCAGAGCTCGTCAAGCTATAGGTACAAAAGACAAACGGCTCACGCAAAGTTTACTCGCCTGATGCCGTGTGGAAGAACCAAGAGCCAGCTACGGGACCACGCCCAACTGACGTCACTCTGGTCTGCACAAATCAGCCAAGAAAACTGGCCATGGAAGGCAGGGCTGTCAGACAAGGAATTCCAGGGTCGCCCCTACAGAATAAAATGACACGAAAAACACCATGTTTTTCCAGGAAATCGAAGCAATCACGGAGATTGATCCTGTCCCTGGTTTGTCTCTTTTTTTGTTGTGGCATCCAGACTTGGGCCGGACAGCCTGACTCTCACACCACTTCCGGGAGACATTATGCCGACCTGGATGGCATTGAAGTGACGTCTTTCGGTGGGGGAAAAGAAATGGCCTTGGGCCACTCGAGCCTAGCCTATTCAAGGCGTTCTGGTCTGATATAGTGCAACAAGCGCCTGTAGCTCCACTTCAGTGGGGTATGGAAGAGATATCGCATGTAAGTGGAACTGAGATCAACATCAACAACCCACCACTTTGTGCCGTGATGGAGGGAGGCTTTTGAGGACAAGATGAACTTCAACCTTCAACGCTTCTGTGCGAGTGGTGCACCTACTCTGAGGACTCGTCGGATACTATCCGCTGCAAACGTGGGCATGCCCCAAGCTTGCTCTTCAAGTGGAAAGACCGAATTCACCACTCTCCTTGGAAGTGAATTCGGGAAACTCTCCCCATGGCGAAGGGAGTTGGCTTACGGGCTGACCGGCCTATCAATATCATCGAGTCCGGTGAAACTGATCGTGGCCGTAATGTACGGGACTATGTAAAAATATGTTGAGCCGATACAGACGGTATAGACATAACCCCAACCCTAATCCTTTCGCTCGAATTTATGGAGCATAACAACGCAGCCACGAGAATCGAATTGATCATAGATCTAATTCATCGTCATCCACATGGGATGTCATTCGTATACAGTTACGCGCTATATAGACGGACAAATAGCGGCCCGAGGCTGGCTTGACCATTCTAGGGCTATCGCAGACGTGTATGGCGACCTTAGTCCGACTGCTCTGGCAGAGGAAACAAACACCCACCACATCGATACCACCGACAACTTTCACAACATCACCACCGACAACACCAACGCACATTCACAACACTACGCGTCCTGTTGTTTATGTTTATCATATATAAAGGCACTTACCGTACACGTTTCTCAGGGGAGCAGGACGACCACTCCCCGGAAAGTTCGTTTGGCCTAGTGGTATAACGATGCAGAGCGGGTGCGCTGCGACAATAGTTAGCAGTCCCCGTTCGAACTCCCATTAGGCCGAACATCTTTTTTGGCTTTTTATTTTAATTTATTTTATTTTGCATTACAATTTTTTTTCCAGTTTTATTTATACTCCTTTTTTTCTTCAGCTTTTTGTTTTTCCCGTTCTGCTATTTTCATGAGGATTGCCCGCAGCCAAGGCACACGATCTACACAAGCCCTGTCTGTGCCTTCTATTGGCAAACGGAAACCACGCTGGTCCTGCTGCCGCGCGCCGAGACCTGGGTAACCCTCAATACTCTGGTTCGTGGAAACGGCATCGCGGGAATAGTGGATTAGCGGACGGAGGGCAGGGATGGTTCTCGGCATAGTGAGAATACATGACAGCTGGCGAGATATACCAACCGCACGAGTCTGGATGAGGCCGCAACCCTAAGCGAGCCAGCCCTGTTTCGAAAGTTGCCGCAACGGCCAACCCGGACACGCTCATCAAACGCCAAACCAAACCAACCCTCCCATATCCTGGCGGCGAACTCTGAAATCCGCGGATACACAAGGGGCACTCGTAGTTATCCAGGCCTTACAAAAACACACTGTCGGAACACGTATGCGTGAAGCCGTAGCGAAAAGAACAGCCACCTTAATATATAGAAGTTCCACCACTGTGCTGGATGTATGTTCGGGCACCGCCCCACGCCTACAAAGGTTCCCATCACCCAAATACGCCTGTGTTCCGAGTTCCGATAACACCATGTAAATGCACTATCATCGCCAAACGCCTGCGTTAAAATGTGTCAAGCCCGCCCACCAAACACCCGCGCATCTGCAAAGTCACCACTAACAGATCGCCAATCTAGCTGATAACCAGCCAACCAGCTCTCTTTCCCTTTCGCCCCACTGTCCGTTCCACCTGCCCAATCTGGCAGGGCTTAAAGGACATAGCAATATCGCAATCTTTCTTGCCTGCTTCCTTCTCTGGCTTTCCAGGGAAATCTGTTGAGAATACTTGGCCAGCTTGTTTTCATTCCTCTTTTCTTCTTCTTCTTTAAAATTTTTTGGTAACTCTTTCGTTTTTCGATTTCATCCTTGTTTTTCCTCTTCCTCCTTGCAAATATCGCTGTTCTCGAGCGTACATCGCAGCCATGATTGAACACGTCACGAACCTCTTGTCCCGCCGCGGAATGGGCAGCGATGTCCCGGAGATTTCCCCCGCTGCGATTGCCGTCGTTATCATCAACGCGATCGTTTTCCTCCCAGTGCTCCTATACGTGAGTCCACAGCGTCTATTCTCTAGAGGTGATCAAAGTATCAACTCAAGTCTTTAAATAACCTAACCTTTTTTTTGGTTTTATTTTTTTTTATTAGTGCGCCTACTCTCTCGCCAGCGTGTACCCGGCCCTGATCGCCGTCGAAGACCCCGGCCACCCGACCTCGGTGCCGCTGCTCGGCGGCGCCGCGGAGAAGGAGACCAGCGAGAAGGCGAAGGCCTCGGGAGCGCCCGCCGCCACCGCCGCCGTCGCCGTGACGAGCAGCGTCCGGAACACCTACCGCCTGCTCAAGTCGCACGGCGGCCGCATCGCCAACTTCCGCGGCCTGTTCTGCCTGCTGGTGCAGTCCGCCGGCACCTCGTTCCTGTACGGCATCGCCTCCAGCGTGCTGCCGACCCGCATCGCCGTCTTCTCCAGCTTGCTGGCCGCCTTCCTGTTCCTGCCCTTCTCCACCGCCTGGCTGCACATCATCATCACCCACGACTCGCCCAAGACCTTCTGGTCCCGCCTGCCCGATGCCCGCACTGCCGTCACCGTCACCGGCTTCGCCGTCGCCCTCAACTGGTTCGCCGGCCAGGCCTCCGTTGTAACCCCCATCCTCATCCGCTCGACCTTTGACAGATTCACCGAGAAGTCGCTCTTCGTCACCTACTTCGACGAGGACGGCAACGCCCTGCCCTCCATGGCCCCCCTGTTCGGCATGCTGCTCCCCTTCACCAGCACCCTCGTCTACTACATCGTCGGTGTCCCCGCCGCGGCTGTTCTCTTCCGCCTGCAGGCCAGCCTTCTCTCCGTCGAGGACCAGACCATCATCCCCTTCGACCGGACTTTCCGTGGCCGCGTCACCCCTGGCTCGACCTACCCCACCATCTCCGATGTCTGGGAGTCGCTCACCCGTGATGATCTTAAGCGCATCTACATCTCCACCTTCAAGGTTGGCGCTGCTTTTATTGCCATCCTCGCCGTTTGTCTCGTTGTCATCCTCCCCCAGGCTGCCTATTTCCTTTTCTAAGCTTGGAATGCGGCCATTCGTATATCTCTATCTTTATCGACATGGTACTGGCGGTGCCATTTATTCTGACCTCTACTGAAATTTGGGGTTCAATGTAGCGAGGACCAAATATTTATATATCCATTTCAAAGACATTTTGCTTCTAGAGCGACTCAAATGTAATTTCACACCATTTTCTTCACACTTTCGATCGATGTGACTTTTGAGTAATAACCCATGACTCGGTATTGAATGTTTTCCAAATGATGACCTGTCGATATTTCCATATTCTCAAAGCATATGAGCTCTCAAAGCACCCCCTTATGTTTGCTTGTTTCTAAGGCTGTTTCTGGCTAATACTGTTGTTGCTGCTGGGACTTCTGCTACTGTGGTGGGCCGCAGTTCGGACCGCCAGGCGGGTACCAGTATCCGGGGTGCATCTGGAATACCGGGGGAGGGTGGAAGCCATACGGGTAGTTGTAGTACAGCGCGTCATCGGTGGGTACTGGTGGGGGGTTCGCAGGCCCCGTCTGGAGAGGGGTCCAGGGCGGGATTGGCTGCTGGGGCGGCAGCGAGGCAATATCGCCACCGGTACGGAGCAACCAAGCATCCTCCGGCGTCAACGGGGGCTGTCGAGAGCTACCCCACAGCACCGTATAGGGGAAGATCGGGCGGATGGGTGCGGCTGCATCAATCTCAAACATGTCGTGACTCGAGAGCATGAGCGACAGCGCATCGATGCTGCGCTTCATCGAGTTGATGGAGGTGCATGTGATAAGCGGGAACACGAACGGGGCCTTGTTCAGGATATACGAAAGCGCGATCTTGGCCGGAGACGAGTTATGGCGGAGTGAAATGGAAGTCAAGGTTTCGAGCGTCCGCATTTGGCTTTCGGTGGTGGTGCTGGATCGGCTGCTGCCGCTTCCGTGCCCGGAATTATGGCTCTCTTCTGTTTTGAGCACGGTGCTGGGAACAACGCCAAATGGGATGATTGCCATGCCTTCAGCCTGGCACATGGGAAGCAGCTCCTGTTCAAAGTCGCGCGTGTTGCAGGACCACTGGCCCTGGTAGACCGAAAACTGGCGAAGTCCGTGGTTTCTGGCGTACTCGTTTGCTTTGCTGATATGATGACGGTTTGAGAAGTGGTTAGAGTGACTAGCCGGTAATCCAACACCGTGGAATGCTATTTCACAAACGAAACATACCTCACTACCCAGGCAGGAGTGTCACTGACTCCGAGATAGAGAACCTTTCCAGTTGAAACCAAGTGGTTTAGTGACTGCATGAGTTCGGGAATGCTCGTGTTGTAATCCCACCAGTGGACATAGAGCTAGATTCAAAGTGATTAGCATGTGCGATGTCTTGGAAAAATGGACCATAAGGGGTGAACGCCTCATACAATGCCACTCAGTCATGCACTATTTAAGGTACTAGGACACACTCCCTCCCACATGCTATCTAGATGGGTGATGATGGGAGACACTCTGGAAGGGAACTAACCAGGTCAATGTAATGTGTCTGGAGCTTTTGCAGGCTTGCGTCCACTGAAGTCAGCAGGCTTTTGCACCCATTCCCGGTGAAGTTGATCATGATATCCGTGGTTGAGCGGGCGTGGAAGTTGTTGGTGTACTTGGTAGCAATCACTAATAAGAAGTTAGGGGTATGCGGTTCGATCGGGGAACTTGGACTGGCTGGAGAGAAAAACACTCACCCAGTTGATCTCGATTCTTCCGGGAGGTCATCCAGTCTCCAATCCATATCTCTGCTTCCTCGAGCTGGTAACTATTTGCTGTATCGATGAAGTTTCCTGCATATCCGACCATGGGTTAGTTTCCCCTACCCAGGAGAAGGGTCATGATTCTCTCTTAACAAACCGCCCTGTTCCAGCCAGAGAAGTTTGTTAGTGGCTATCAATATAATGCGTGATACTAGGATGTTGCTCTGGCATATCCATCCATACATGGTCGAAAAAGTAATCCAGCAGCTCGTTTGCAGCCTTTTGATCTGAGATGCATCTCGGCGATTTGCGGCTACTTATTCCAGCGTCAGTTCCAGTTCCTTGCACTACCACCGGATATCTGGCGCATCCATACCTAGCTGTACCAAAGTTGATGGTCCCGAGACAGATCGGGCTGACCCGAACGGCAGCCGTTGGGGAGAGCAGTCGGTATCGGCCCAGCGCACTCTTGGCCGGCTTCGGGAGCGGGATGGACTGGGACGACCGGCTCGAAACCGTTTGTGTGGCCATGATGGACAGATTAGGAGAGGGTTAATTCACCGCCTTAGCTGTCATGCCAACCTCGCACACTGGAAAAAAAAGACCAGGCGTCAAATGGAGAGAAAGATCACGGTTCACACTACAGATTCCGTGTTGCTGTCACCAGCGGAAAGGAACTCAGGGGGTGACTTGAAGAACGCATGAGTCATAGCCCTGCTTCACTTGCCAGAACTGGCGTGAAGAAAGGGCGACGTTCGATAAGATGGAAGGAGATTCCATGATAAATCATCACCACCGATTGCCCCTGAACAACGGGACATTTCGACCGAGCAAGCGGAGTGTCGAAGTGGATAGATCACGCATCCTCATCCTAATGATGCCCCTGGCTGGCCCTCAAGCTTGCAGACCTAGAAGATAACAACACTCCTTATATAGTTTTCGAAAATATGTAGTACAAATCGCATCCTCTCTCCATCAAAACGTAATAAATATACAAAGAAAGAAGAGCGCAAAAATCTGCAAGTCAAAAATTCGTACCCTTCGGGGGCAAAACTGCACATATCGAACGATGTGGGACTCGAACCCACAGCCTCAGCTTTAGGAGAGCTGCGCGCTACCATTGCGCCAACCGTCCATTGGTCTGTTCCCGGACAGTGCTAAAAGCGGCCTTTGAACCCCACACATCAGACCCACTTTTTCCATTTTCCCACCAGACTTACACGGACAAGTTGCTCACCTTCCCGGGCTGAACAGTCTTCGTTGACTGCTTTGCACGAAATATTGGCACAGTTTGCGGTTCTTATTCTGTCTGGTACTCTCTCACGGCTGTTGGGAATGTCTTACGAAGAGTTGGACACAAAGTCTGACGATGTTTTGGCGATTCACTCCAGCCTAGATCCGAGGAAGGGACGACCCAGCCTGACGAAGCAACTTCCTCATAAACTTCCAAAATAGCAGGAATATATCAAGAAGGAGCGCCGCAAGCTCCGTTTCATGTGTGAATGTTCAAGGAGTTCACTTCCTTGAAGTATATGTCATCCCGTCTTCCACCCATTTCCCCCGTTTCGTTTGAACTTCATCTTCGACACATTGATCATGGCCGCCTCAAATCTTCTTTGACTCTAAGTGTTCTGTTGGACCTATTTCAGACCGAGGAAATCTTGAATCTTGTACGCCTTGCTCCAGATATGGCTTGGACAAAACCCAAGATTCATCCTTGCTATCCGCAACTCTCTAATTCTTCTTTCCGGGAGATTGATTCTACTCGCCTCTGTTCTCTGTTTTCTCGAAAGCGTCGGCAGGAAGACCTTGGGGAGAATCACGGAATGTACGATCCGGAGAGTCCGCTGTCATCTGAGGAACTCAGACATCGCCAGCAGTCGCGCCTGAGTCCCGAGCTCATAACACGCCGATCAGCCGGTACTGCCCCGTTCCATTTCCCCTAACACCCGGGTTGCGAAGATTCAGAGGGACTAACTCGAAACAGTCGATGTTTGCCCAGAATCTCCTCCGCCTTTTTACGACGAAAGATCAAAGGACATATGCCAGGGACTATCGCGGTGGACGGTCAACTTGCTGATTGATTCCACCGCGGATGGTTTCAACCCCTGTCCTCAAGCCGCTCCATTGATACAGCCTGCTAGCCTGGACTTTTTGTGCCGTGACGGGTTTGAAGGAATCGAGAAACTTCCGTGCAGCCCGCCCGGGCCAAATCCCCGAAAACGCCGCCGGATGACAGATCTTCCCCTAGGACGACTCCATCTCGGGGTGGATATTCCCGAAGATAAACACAGACGCAAGCGTCAGCGGAGTTCACATTCAAGAAACAAGCCAGTCGGATCCCCGACTGAGAAACAAACTTCACCAAACTGCTTTGGAGAGCTTGAGCTTGTTCATCCCAGTGAACAGATTGAAGAAACTCCTGTTGTCCGTGATCCAAAGGTTTCCAATCCGTTCTCTCTTCGGCCCCCCGGCACAAACAGACTCTCACATACTCGTCTTGCTGTGGACGATCTCCCAACACTACCCCTGGGTCGGCATCAACTTCCAAGAACGTGTTCAAGACCTCCAATCGATGCTTTTGGGCGGTCACATGCATTCGGGTTCCCGGACGCATTTGAGGACACTGCTCTAGTGATCAGAATCCCATCCTCGCCCACACTACCCAGTCTCGGTTTCTCACAGGTATTCACGCAGTGCAGCGGCGTGCGTTCTCCTAGAACTCCTCCTAGTCCTAGCTCAGGCCTTGATAGAGAGGTCTCTGTGATTGTGTTGGATTCCGACGGACCCAAAGAGACCATGCCGGGAGAAATGGAGGCAGAAGAATCACATGTTTCAGCTGATCTAGTCAAGGCTGGCCCTCCTGTTGTCACCATGCTTGGTGATATTCGAGACGACTTCGCACTTGAGAAGCGTCTGACCCGTCGTTACGGGTACAGTATGAAGCGTGCAGCTTCAGTTTGTGGGCTCTCCATCGAGAGAGTGTGAGAGCTCTAACAGACATCAAAGGTGCAGGTGAAGAGAGTAAATCGCTAATGATAGTCGTGTCATTCATTCTGTTTACTACCTATATAGCTGCCAAATTTGCGAAGAACCATACCAAAATCCAATCAGATCAAATCCCATTAACACAAAACATGCCGGGGTCAAGACAAACCACATCGCATACCCTGTTGTTGATATCATGAAAAAAAAGAACAGAACAAAGTCCAAACATATATATCGTCCGTGACACCGCCAGACCAGCCACTTCAGTTCAGGTGTCCCAGCTTACCGCTCTCGGCTGCGGCGTCTGTCCGATTCGTAGTCTGAGTAAGCTGTCCGATAATCCCCTCCACTTCGGCGGCCCTGGGACCGGTGTCGGCGGGGAGGAGTAGACAGCACGGTCGAGTTATCCTCCTCGACAATGATATCGTCTTCGGTGTCACTCGAGATCTCCGACACCACACGGGGAGGCCGGTGGCCGCCGCGGCCGCCGCTCATACGGGTGGGCATGGGCGCATCGACGATAATCGGCACGGGGCCGCGACCGCCGCCGCCGCCGCCGCCGCCAGCACTCGACCGGCGGCCATCGCGCACGCGGATCTTGGTGGTCTCGGTGACATGCGCACGGGACATTTCGGGCGGGCGGCGGTAGGTGGTGGTGGTGGTGGTGACGTAGGACGAGGTGGAGTCGGAGAAGGGGGCGCCGGCGTTGAAGCACCAGTAGATGACGACGATGATGAAGAAGAAGACTGCGACGGAGCCGAGCACGATGCCGGCGACGGCGCCCGGCGGCGGCGACGAGTCTTGCGCGCCGTAGCTGCTCGGCACCGTGGGGAACTCGGGGTCGGTGGCGCGGCGGGAGAGTTTGGCGCCGGCGGACAGCGCGGAGCCGACGGGGCCGGCGAGGGGGGGCGCCATGCCTGTTTTCTTTTTGGAGCTATGCGCTGTGCGACTGCTGCTGAGATGCAGATAGAAGCGGCGGACTCCCGGGGCGTTTGGTCTTTTGGCGAAGGGCGAGACAGATGGCGTGGAAGGGCGGCGAAGGGCGGCGTGGGCGGCGGCCTCCTCCGTGAGACAAATGTTGCACGGTCGAGCGGTCAAAGGAAGGCGGACGAATATATCCAAGAAGACTCGAGAGAACCCGTCCAGACGAGAGCTGTAGAGTCGACAGCAAGCGGATTTCGGAACCCCGCTGAAGCTCACTTCAAGGAACTCGAACGCAAGTTTTCGTCTGGCCAGCAATTGTCCCGGAGAAGTCGGTCGGGGGAAGCCAAAAAAAAAACCCTCGCACGACGAAAAACCAGCAAACAAGAACAGCACCGCGAAATTTCCAAGGCTGTGTAGGACAGCTGCGAGCGTCGACGCAAGCCAATCAGCCGCAGCGTTCCACCGCAGGTCTGCTGTGTTTTGTCCGTTTGGCGTGTGTGGGTGGGTGTTTGACGCAGGTTTACGTCGGTGGCCGGAGAAGCGGCGCTGCGTGGTTGGCCAGCGAGGTGAAGCGTGCAGCAACGGTGAAGGTCGGAAAGAAAACGGTGGGAAAGCACCGCGATCAAAGTCTCTGGAAATGGGGAATTCAGGTTCGGGGGAAAGAGTCTATCGTGAACTTGCTATCGGATTTTAGCAGAGCTGAACAGAGGAAGTGGGAAATGGTGGCTTCGCCGTTTCACATGCGGGATTCGGGGGGTGAAAATTGTTGCCCGCGCGTCGGCCCGGCAACGGCTACCCCAACCCACCTGAGAAGTTACCTCCCCGGCGAAAGGAAATGCGGGCCAGCAAACGGGATCGATTGAAGTGGCATAAAAATAAAATAGAACCAGAAACTTGACCAAAAAATTGCAGTACTCGAAGAAACAGAAGACGAAAGTGGTGGGGAAGTTAATGGGTGGGCCATGGAGCTTGATGGATGAAGTCATGATGAGCGAACGACGGCAGCTTCCTCTTGGCCTGAGGTGCTGTCTGTGTACATAGCGACGGTATCACGAGAGTTGGACAGCACAGCATAAAGAGAGAATGATATACCAATGCAGAAATATAAGTTGATTGTAATAATGCTTTACCTATCTCGTTATCCCGCCGTGACTATAAGTAGGGCGTGAACACACGCTGCAATTACAACCAGCAGCCAGGTTCCCGAACCAACCCTAACCCTAACACATGCCGCGCTCTCGTCGTTTCCGTTGCCTCCACCGTTGGATCCAGTGCCACTACCATATAGTCAGGCTCCCGTTATTACAAATATTTCGCCGCTGGTGTCGCTGCTCATAAAGAGCCGGCCCTTGGTGTCCCAGGCCAGACCAGTGGGACGGAAGCATCGGTTGGGGCAAACTGTGTTGTCCGAGTTCCAAAGGATGTTTGTCCACGAGCTCTTGCTGTCGTCTTCGGCAACAGGCTCGCCATTGGCAAAATCAACGCGGCTGAGACGGTATCCATCCGGGGGTTGGCGGTTCCTGTATCAATGCAGGCGCACGGCTTAGTATACATGTCACTCCAACATCTCGACTAGACGAGCCAAAGGAACTTACCAGCTGCCGTGGAAGCTGATGTACGCAGAACTACCATCAGGAGTGAACTTGATATCCAACGGCGCAGTATGGGCCGGGAAGGTCAATCTCGGCGACACCGTGTTGCTGGAGCAGTGCTTATCGGTGAACTGGCTCTGACTGCCGTTTGACATTTGAAGGCCGGTACGCGCACCGCCGGGGAAATCGGTAATGGTCGACTCATCCCAGATGGCGTAGCAGGCGGGGTATCCGTAGTTCTTGCCAAGCAAGTCGTTGGCAGCAGTGTCGTTGATCGGGCCGTGGAAGTTCAGCTCCTCGCCGGGGTTGTCATTATGAACGTCACGGCCGGAACGGAACATGTTGTCGACCGAGTTTTCAACGGACCACTAGTGTACCGGGTGTGTTAGTTTGGAGAGAGTAATAGGCCGTACGAGAGAGTCACAAGGTGATTTTACTTGCCACAGTGCCCTTGGATGGGTCTTCGGCAACGCCCACGCTATTACGGAGACCCCAGCCGAGAAGAACTCCGGTGCTGGAGTAGTCCTGAGCAGTCGACGATGCGAGGAGTTCATCAATATGCCAGTACCGGATCATGCTACGACCGGTGGCAATCTCGTTGGTTCCAGCATCGACGTTGTCCTCCGAGCCACGCGAGACCAGCAGCTTGTTTGTGTCAGCCTGGGGAATCAACAGCGTGCGGGTCTGGTGGAAACCGCCCTGGAGCATTCCGCTGATGAGAGTCTTGGGCGATCCCACGGTTCCGGCAACAGGGTCGTAGTCGTAGGCAAACACCTCGGTGGCACTGGAGACAAACAGCTTGGTGCCATCCTTGCTAAGGGCGATTCCATGGTTGAGCTGGCCGTTCGGGATGAGAACGTTCTGACTGCTCACGCAGACGTCGAGTCCGTCCGAGTCGGTCAATTCCAGCCGGACAATACCCTGGCCGGCCATAGAGGCCACAAGCAGATTTCCGAGAGTGTCGATCACCATATGGCGGGGCGACCGGAGCCCATTGGCCAGCACCTTGTACGCATACCCGGTGGCCACCTGAGGGCTACCAGTGGCTGTGATGGACTGACACTGGGCCGAAACAGGCCGTCCAGCAAACAGCCACACGGCCGACACAGCCCAGACAGCCGTCTTGAGGGTAGCTTTGAAAGCCATGATCGTGTGAAGAGCACAGAGAAGAGGGAGAGAGGGAGAGGAAAAGAAGAAGAGAGAAAAGGAACCGAGGGACTCCAAAAAGGCGAAGAGGCGGATCTATATATGATATACGTGAATACCACCTGGCACGCGGCGTTTGCTCTGTCCCTTGCTGAGTATTTGATTTGTAGGAGGCACAGAATATACTATGCAGGTGCAACCGACAACTGCCACTTTACGGGAAATATCCAGCGATGAAGCGGGGGAGGAGGAACAAGTTCTTGGCGGAGGTCACCTGTGTGCCTATGGCAATATGAAAAAGTGTTGGCAAGAGCGGGCGGAAAAGCAAACGGGAAAGAAGACTTTCAAATGTGGAGCGAAGATTTCCGAAACGGCCGGCCGGAGGTCAAGAACCGGGAGATGTGCGATAAAACATGAAATAACAATTGGCCCGGCGCGGCCCCCCGCATCCTTTTGTCTCTTTCCTGGGAGGAATTGCGCGTCCTGGTGCGTGGCCGGATTTCAAGAAATTCAGCCGATAGACTGCCGAGAAAAACGGAGAAGGCAATGCATGATGCTACGATGCCGTCCGACAACTGTAACCTTTTGGTTTCTGGTCCTTTTTGGGCCTGATCCGGCTCCTACAGGAGCGTGAACCATTCCATGCACCTCTGAGAATGTGCTGGTGGTGGTGTCTGGGCTTTGCACTTTTGGTCCTTACAACCTGTAAGTGTGAGCTCAGCCAAGCTTTGTAAAGAGTCGGACCTGGTTGCCAAGCCGCCGGAAATCAACCTGCATATGAGCCGCGGCAGGTATAGAGGGCCAAGTGAGGGTGGGAGTATCGTGAAGAGGATATCTATGAGGTTTGAGCAGAGATCGTGCTCGTCCATTTTGGGGTTGAAGAGTCTCAGTGTAGGACAATTCATGTTCAGAAACTTGAAGCGAAGGACTTGCACTACGAGATCTCTGGGAAATGGTCAAGCGTTAAGGGCCACCAATAATGATTCTAGTCTTATATATCTGGTGTTAGCTCTTAAGAGAGGTGAAGCTAGACGAAAGAATAGTCTTGAGTACTAGGATCAAATCTGTTCCCCTCACAGTCGTATCCTGGAGATTCACCGCTTGTTTAACTATATCTGTCTATCTGAAGCTGGCTTAGCCTTTCGCTTCTAGCCCCCCGAATTACCAAACAACAGATCCTGCAGCTCTCAAAACCTTACTGGCCCACTAACCCAGCTCTGGTCTAGCAACTGCAAGATCACTGGGATATGCACGGAGTATGCACAGCACAATGTCTCGGGACACACAGAGCCGCTGACTGACTCATAGCCTGTGCTATCACGGATCCTCCAGCTAACACACGCAATGATACTGTGATGTTGAGCAGAAGGACAACCCAAATGCTCATCAGGTTTGGCTATCACCGTCGCACAGCCTCTGTGACACCGAAGGAGGGTTTAACCCAGCCACGCCACGATCGACCCAAGATAAGCCGTGCTCCACCACAGCTTTTAGCTCATGTGTCAGCGAGCTATCGGAGCCGGCGGATGGAAAAGGAAAAGGTCACCTGATCTCTTGATATCCGCTTGAGATATCGTCCATCCTCGAAAGTTGGGCATCACGGGCCCAAAGCAAGAACCCCGAGAGTTCCCCAGAGTCTTAGCAGATCCGGGGCAAATTACAAACACCAGCAACAGTTTCGGGAGATTTTCGCCCAACAGAGTGTTAAAACCCGGTGCCAGGTGACAAGTGAAGTTCGCACCAGGTATCAGCTGCTAACACGTGCCAAGCCCACCCCCAACAGGTGCCAGCTTCTGGCCTGGCAGCTGTAACACTCGCCGCGTTTTTGTTGCCAGAGGATGGCGCGTCTCGATATTCTATGACTGTTCCTGATAGTGACAATCTTCCACGATCTTCCTCCTCGCCGTCTTTTCGTCCCTATTTTGATCGACACCAGCTGTTTTCGGAGCTTAAGTGGCATCCACTTCTTCATCCTCTGATTTCCCTGTCTGCTTCGCTCCCTATTTCCGTTTCTGTTGCTCGTTCCCAGGTTACGACATGTCTTTGCCGGCCCAGAGTCGCTTGCATTTGCTTTGTTAATCCCTTGTATTTTTCTTCTTCGCTGCATCTTTCATCCCTCTCACGTCCCTCAGAATCATCTCCACGATTATCCCTGCGATCCCTACGAGCTCTCCGACCTTGAATTCATTACCTTTCTGCTTTCTCTCCTTCTCTCTCTCAGGTGTCGTTCGTGCGCTGACGACACGAAGTCCGCAGAAAAAAAGGGACCCTGGCGCATTTCAACAAGGGCTTTATCTCCTCCCACCCCGTGCAAGGGTCTGGTCAAATTCATTTTTTTTCTTAGATGAGGTCTCCTCTTTCGCGAAATTCTGCCTCCAAGCGTTCGGTCCCCTACTACAGCTAGGTAAAACCGGTGCATTGAATCGACGCCTGGATACTCTCTTCCCTTATTCTAACCTCTTATGTCGACTGAAAATTATCTATAATTTAATATTTTTTTTTTGGTGACTGCTTTCTGTTCCTCTCTGGAATCTCTCTCTGATCACCCCTCCCCGCTCTCCGGCTCCGATCTCCTGTTCGACACCGCCGTGAATGCGCCGGACCACTCCCCGCCATTTCTACTGCTTGTATTGATAAACGACAGTGCATATTCGTGTCGCAAAGATCCACCCCAGCGTGTCTTGACCCCGTTATCACGAACTCTTCTCTGTCGTGGCCTTTTTGCGCGTCGACAAAACCTCACCCCCCTTTTACGTCACCGCCTCTTCACGACAGCACGGGGTGTTCGACGACTAAAGAAGACGACGATTTTTACGCATTTTTCTTTGCTTTGTTCCTGTTACGAACCGTTACGAACGCGTATCTACTTTCCCTATACCCTCTTGAGCCTCTCTCCCGACTTTCAGGTGAACGCGGGGGGCAGCTAGTCTCACAAGTCGTCCCCCGTATACTGTCACCACCAACACAGATCGCACAATTTCGTCGAGGGTTACACCCTCCAACAACTCTCTCAACATGGCGCCAGGAGCGCCAGCCGGGGGCGGCAACATCAAGGTCGTGGTGAGAGTAAGACCTTTCAATGGTCGAGGTAGGCACCTGTCCCCTTTTCTTATACTCTAGACTATCTGTGAAGGTGTGGTGGTCTGGACGCTGTCTGGTTTTCTCGATATAGGGTTTACTAGTCTGCTGTGACCGGATTTACACGTAGATGGGCTCTGACACGTATTAATATTTACTAGAAATCGATCGCGGCTCAAAATGCATCGTCGAAATGAAGGGCAACCAGACCGTCATCACACCACCTCCCGATGCCGAAGCGAAAGGTTCCAAAGGAGCCAAAGACGGTGGCCCAAAAGCCTTTGCCTTCGACCGATCATACTGGTCCTTCAGCCGCGACGATGGCAACTACGCCGGCCAGTCCAACCTCTTCGACGATCTGGGCCGCCCCCTCCTCGACAATGCTTTCCAAGGCTACAACAACTGTATTTTTGCCTATGGCCAGACCGGATCTGGTAAATCTTACTCGATGATGGGTTATGGCAAGGAAGTCGGTATCATTCCCAACATTTGCCAGGACATGTTCAGACGTATCACCGAGTTGCACCAGCAAGACCCTTCTCTACAGTGCACCGTCGAGGTGTCATACCTGGAAATTTACAACGAGCGAGTTCGCGATCTACTAAATCCTTCGACGAAGAGCAACCTCAAAGTCCGAGAGCATCCATCCACCGGTCCGTACGTCGAAGATCTCGCCAAGCTTGCTGTGAGCAGTTTTCAGGAGATTGAAAACCTCATGGACGAAGGAAACAAGGCGCGAACAGTTGCTGCCACCAACATGAACGAAACCTCCAGTCGAAGTCACGCCGTATTCACGCTTATGCTCACCCAGAAGAAGCACGATACCGAGACCAAAATGGACATGGAAAAGGTCGCCAAGATCAGTCTGGTCGATCTTGCTGGATCCGAGCGAGCCAACTCTACTGGTGCGACTGGTGCGCGGTTGAAGGAGGGTGCCGAAATCAACAGATCCCTCTCCACTCTCGGTCGTGTCATTGCTGCCCTTGCAGATCTGTCAACCGGCAAGAAAAAGGGAGGACAGGTCCCTTACAGAGACAGTGTCCTCACCTGGCTTCTGAAAGACTCTCTTGGTGGTAACAGTATGACTGCCATGATTGCTGCCATCAGTCCTGCCGATATCAACTACGACGAAACCCTCAGTACCCTTCGATATGCCGACTCTGCCAAGCGCATCAAGAACCACGCCGTGGTCAACGAGGACGCGAACGCCCGCATGATTCGCGAACTCAAAGAAGAGTTGGCAGTACTTCGGAGCAAACTCGGAGGAGGTGCGGCTGGAGCTGTTGCTGGCGGTGTTGCTGTTCCGGCCGATGAAGTGTACGCCGAAGGCACCCCTCTCGAAAAGCAGTTCGTCAGCATCACCGCCTCGGACGGAAGTACGAAGAAGGTGTCCAAGGCAGAAATCGCCGAACAGCTTGACCAGAGTGAGAAACTGCTCCAGGATCTCAACCAAACCTGGGAGCAAAAGTTGGCGAAGACCGAGGAGATTCATAAGGAGCGTGAAGCAGCACTCGAAGAGCTGGGTATCAGCATAGACAAGGGATTCATTGGCCTTACCACACCAAAGAAGATGCCCCATTTGGTCAATCTTTCCGATGATCCGCTACTTGCCGAGTGTCTCGTCTACAACCTGAAGCCTGGAACGACTACTGTCGGAAATGTGGCCACAAACTCTGACCAGCAGGTGAACATTCGACTCAATGGGTCGCGAATCCTGCATCACCACTGTTCGTTCGAAAATGCCCCTGACAGTACCGTTACTGTCATCCCTGCCGAGGGTGCGTCGGTCATGGTGAACGGTAAACGGATCACCGAACCCAAACAGCTGCACTCAGGATTCCGTGTCATTCTCGGAGATTTCCACATCTTCCGGTTCAACCATCCGATGGAGGCACGTGCCGAACGTGCTGAACAGAGCCTGCTTCGCCAGTCGATCACGGCCAGCCAACTGCAAAACCTGGATCGAGCATCACCAAGTCCGAGCCCCCGTCCCATGGGCCACGAGCGGAACTTTAGCCGGATTTCAGACTTTGGTGGCGAGGGCAGCCGACCCGACTCTCCCATGTTCCCGCGAAGTAGCCGAGATTCCGACTGGTCATTTGCACGACGCGAGGCTGCCGGAGCTATTCTGGGGTCTGATCAAAACTTCGCCAGCCTGACCGATGAGGAACTCAATGCGCTGTTCGAAGAAGTGCAAAGAGCCCGAGCGGAGCGTGTTATTGGACGAGAAGGCGAAGAGGACTCTGAATCTGTCACGTCCTATCCCATCCGCGAGAAATACATGTCCACTGGCACCATTGACAACTTTTCGCTTGACACTGCGCTTACGATCCCCTCGACCCCTAAGCAGGGCGAAGTTGAAGACCGAATGCAGCAGGTTCGCGAGGAGATGCAGAGTCAGCTAGAACGGCAGAAGGAAGAATACCAGAAACAACTTCGCAGTGCTGAAGCCGCCAATGTTGAGGTCGAGGAGATCAAGAAGGAGAAGACCCGCATGGAAGAGACCCTGCAACAACTCAAGACCGACATGCAGAAGCAGCTGGAGGTGCAACGGCGGCAATTTGAGGATAAGATTGAGAAGCTCGACCCCCTCAAGCGACCAAAGGCCAACCCCAAGCTTACTGAAGAGGAAATGGAGCTTGGACGCCAGGTGATTCGCCACTGGCGGTCCCGCCACTTTGTCAAGATGGCCGAGGCGGTGCTACAGAACGCAGCTCTGTTGAAAGAGGCTCAGATCATGAGCACCGAGCTGAACGAGAGTGTGGTGTTTCAGTTTGCTGTTGTTGATGCTGGTCATACGGTGTGCTCGTCGTACGACATGGTGCTGAATGGCCTTACCGGGGACGGCGACGATGCCGAGCTGTACGATGCGCCGAAGCCGTGCATTGGCGTCCGTGTGATTGACTACAAGCACGAGGTGGTACATGTGTGGAGTCTATCAAAGCTGCATGATCGTGTGCGGTTGATGAGACAAATGCACCAGTATCTCGACCAGCCCGAGTACGCCCGCCATCTTAGCTTGGACAACCCGTTCGTCGAGGCGTGTATGCCGCAGTACACGCTCATTGGCGAGATCGACGTCCCTCTTAAGGCAGTGTTCGAGAGCCGAGTCCAAGATTTTAGTGTTGATGTATTGTCTCCTTACACATCGCACGCAGTTGGTGCTCTGCATCTCGCCTTGGAGCCTTCTCATGCTCGTGCACCGGCAGGCACTCTCAAGTTCAATGTTGTCATGCAGGAGATGGTGGGCTTTGCTGAACGAGAGGGCACCGATGTCCACGCTCAACTGTTTATCCCGGGTCTTTCCGAAGAGGACGGCATCACGACAACGCAAATGATCAAGGACTTTGACGAAAGCCCGATCCGCTTCGAGAGCGTGCACAGCATGAGCTTGCCCCTTTCCAGTGCCGAGTCCCGCGAGGCCCTGACCCTGCGCGTGGCCATATTCGCTCGTGTCACAGCAATGCACCTTGATAAACTGCTTAGCTGGGATGACATGCGGGATACGGTGCCAGCGGGCCGTGGTGAGCAGCAGGCACGGATAAACGAGTCTCAGTTCTTCACCCAGGAGAAACACGATCTTCTTGCGCGGTTCCAGATCCTTGAGATGGATGAGAACGGCGAGTACGTGCCAGTCGAAGTGGCGCAAACCAGCGAAACTGATCCAGGCACTTTCCAGCTCCACCAGGGTATCCAGCGGCGTATCGCCATCAACGTGACACACAGCTCGGGGGATGCTCTCCCCTGGCATGACGTGTCGTCGTTACGCGTTGGCCGGATTCAGCTTATTGATGCGGCGGGCAAGACGGCTGATATGGTTCCGGCGTCTCCTGATGGTGTCCCGCTCCGTTTATCGTCCAAGCCAATCTTCCGCGAGAACGCCAACGGCACGCGCAGCATCACAATCTTTGGCCAGTGGGACTCCAGTGTGCACGGCTCGTTATCTCTGGATCGTGTGACGGCCGAGAAGTACCGCGTGCAGATGACAGTATCGTGGGAGATCAGCTCGCCCCGCCTGGCGGAACCTATGAAGTTCTCCCAAAGGGTGCACTGCCAGATCCTGTCCCGAACATATGTGCGACAACAGTCCATGTTCTCCGCATTATGGCAGCATGTGCGGATTGTGCACTCCACCGCCGGTGTCTTCACGCTGTCAATGCGACCGGCCCCGATCAAGCACGTCGGCGACCTGTGGCGGCTCAACAGCCAGCATGAGTACGTCAAGGGCGAGGAAATGCTTAGCTCGTGGACTCCACGCGGCGTATCACTGGTTAGTGACTACATTTTGGCACGGAAGCGGCGCCAACGGGCAACCGAGATCAACGCGGTGCAGAATGTGTTGAAGAAGATTGGGCCGTTGAAAGCAAAGGGAGAGGCGGAGGGAGACGAGGACGGCTTGGATATGCCACCGGAGCCGGATCTGGCCGAGTTCTGCGATGATGACTTGCTTCACGATAGCCCGGACGCCTCGCAACTTGGAGAACCGGTTCCACCGGTCGAGAAAGTCGATGTGCCTGCCGAAGGCGAAGCGGAGACGAATGACACGAATGACACGAATGGCACAAATGGAACCAATGGAGAACAGTCTGGGGAGCCGAAGTCACCGCTGGATGTTCCCGAGATCACGGTCTCCAACGGACACACCACCAATGGTGGTGAACATGCACCGGAATCTAACAGATCCTCAGAGCCTGTGCTCCCCCCGCCACCACCTTCTGAGTACAGCGAGACCCAACAATTCTTGCTGGAGCGCTGCCTGAAGCTGTGGACGAAATACCCGGACCCGCTCAACGCCATTCTAAGCGCAGAAAATATCACAGCACCGACGAACGGCCTCGCCCCAGAAACTGCGGCACCACCAAGCCTGATCGCGACGGTAATTGGCGTGCCCAAGAACCCCAAGATGCTCAAGGGTGGATACCTGCTTGTGCCCAACAACGACTCTACACGCTGGGTCAAGCGCTTCGTCGAGCTCCGGAGGCCGTATCTGCACATTCACTCGACCACGGGCGGCGACGAAGTGGCGATTGTCAGCCTGCGGAACTGCCGCGTGGACAGCCAGCCGGGCATTCTCGCGCTGCTGCAGAGCGGCACGCACTACGACGCCGATGCGAACGAGTACGGCGGCAACGGCGGCACGTCGGACTTCACGCCCGGCCACCGACGCACCGCGTCGGGGCGGCTCATCTCGACCATCTGGACCGGGTCGGCGTCGGGCTCGGGCGCGGCGTCGCCAGCGCGCGGCGGTGGTGCGTTCGGCGAGGCCAACGGCGGGGGCAGCGGCGACGGCATGCAGCGGCTGAGCGAGCGGCTGCAGTCGGCGGTGTTTGCGATCTACGGGACCGACAACACGTGGTTGTTTGCGGCGCGCAGCGAGCGCGATAAGCTGGATTGGATCTTCCGGATCGATCAGAGCTATGTGTCGACCAGTGCGGAGGCTAGTGCGGTGGGGAGCCGGGCGGCGAGTCCGATGCCGGGGGCGATGTGAGGACCCACACTCGGGAGCGGGGTGAGTGAGTGTGGTCTTGCCTCCGCTCCGGCCGGCCGGATTGCTTGTCTGCTCTTCTTTTTGTTTTTGTTCCAACAGCCATGAATCATCTTCCGGAATTCGATTGAACGGCTTTGCTTTTGATACCTTGTTCTGTTGTATCTTCTTGCTTGCCTTCTCCTGTCACACACACTTTCCTTCTTTCCTTCTGGAGTCCAGGACTGTTTTGGGATGCTATCACGCCCACTCACTCTCCTTTCGTTCATTTCTTTTGTTTTTTTCTGGTCTCCCCTGCGAAAGCATCTCCCAACCCTATACCATACCATGTCTCTCTATCTCTCTCTTCTACTCCTTAATGTTCTCCGCCATAGTGACGCCCCTTTCTTAGTATATATCCTTTTTTTTTCTATGCATACCCTCTCGGTTTTCTTCTCCTGATGTCACCTGCCTTCGTCGCCTTGATTCCTGGCTTTCTCCCTCACAAGTACTCTAACTTGTCGGAGCGCAAGCTCGTGAGTAGGAGAGAGAGGTCACCCTGTTTTGGTCTCTTCCCAGTTTCTTGTTTGTGTTCTGCTGTCCAGACTTCAATTCGCCATATCTGAAGGTTTTGTTTTCTAGATTACTGCCCGATATACCCCAATTTGCTCTCCTATGTCCAGCTTTGTTGATGACTTTAGATGTCAATTGCTATTTACGTTTCCAGTCGGCCCGTGCTTCTATATGGTGTTTATCCGTTATCCAGTGTAGTCGGTGTGCTGTTTTTGCCTCGAAGTCCACCGTTGTGATACAGATGGCACCGTTCTGCGACCTGCGTATCAGAGAACGGTCGGCTATATGTCGATTCAGATTAGATGCCTGTCACATACGACCATACCTTGTGGAAAACTCGGGGTCCCGTCCGCTCCCCCATAGATAAGCCACAAAGGGCCAGACTAGTACTCAGGTGGGTGACCACTGGGGAATCCCTGGTGTTGTATGTTTTGCATCTTTTGCCAGTTTTTCTAACCGCATCTCACCGCCCCGACCCCCGAACATATCACCTCGTCTAGCTTCACATCCTTTCACATACGACCATACCCTACGGAGAACTCGGGGTCCCGTCCGCTCCCCCATAGATAAGCCGTAGAGGGCCGGATCAGTACTCAGGTGGGTGACCACTGGGGAATCCCCGGTGTTGTATGTCTTTTGCCTCTTTTTGGTCTGTCGTTTTTCGGGTTTGCCTCTAGAAATCCCGAATCCAGCTGATATGCGTTCTGCATTCTGTCCACTCATGTTTGTGGCGTTTGGCTGTTGATGCGTTGGTATTTTGGTTGTCCGCTTTCTTAGGGTTAGGAGGTAGAAGCCTGGACTGCAGCCTGCCGCTAAAGATACTAGTCACGTGACGACGCGTCTATGCAAGAACTCGTTTGTAGATCTAGGCGCGATCATTCCCGATCACTTTTTCTCTCCTTTCCCTTCTCTCACCAACCACATCCTCCGTGTTTTGCACATCATGCCACAATGCAAAATCCCCAGGCTATTACAATCGATAGTGATGACGATGTAGCGGTGCCACCATCTTCCAAAGGCCCGCGCAGATCGCTACCAGTCTCAATCCAGCCGGTCAAAGATGAGCCAGTAAAAGAAGAATTCGAAGACACGGTGGAGTGGACCGATGACGAGTCAGATCTGTTAGCCGCCAACACCGGTCTCGCCAAACGCCAGAAACGATCCGGCGCACGCACATCGAAGCGTGGCCGGGGCAGAGGCCGGGGGAAAGGGCGGGGCCAAGGCCAAACGAGGGCCGATGCACAGGAAGACCAGAACACGGCAGCCAACGCCGAGGAGGAAACATACGATGACGAGCATCTCCCAGATTATCTGATCTCTCGCCGGCGGCGGTTTGAAGCGCGCCGTCGCCTACTGCACGACGCCGGCCTGCGACTGCCGCCCGACTACTCCGACATCCAGTTCGATGAAGACCCCCACGCCGGCCCGTTGCGTGAGCGGCCAAATTTTGACAGCTCGACGTTTGTGAAGCCGGTGCGGCCGCACGCCGACATTGTGCTCTCCGGAACCGCGGGCGTCATCCCTGCGTCCATTGCCCAGTACCTGCGCGACTACCAGATCGACGGCGTGCGGTTCCTGCACTGCCGGTTCCTGCTGCAGAAGGGCGGCATCCTCGGCGACGACATGGGCCTGGGGAAGACCGTGCAGGTGGCGGCGTTCCTGGCGGTCGCGTTTGGCAAGACGGGCGACGAACGCGATTTGCAGCTTATGCGCAAGATGCGGCGGCAGGCGGACCCGGTGGTGAAGCGCGACAGCGATGAGGGGCGCAGCGGGACGGGTGAGAGTCGGTGGTATCCGCGGGCGCTGGTTATATGTCCGGGGTCCCTGCTGATCAACTGGAAGAACGAGTTGGAGCGGTGGGGGTGGTGGCACACGGACATCTTCCACGGTCCGGATAAAGCTTCGGTGATTGCGGCTGCACGGGCGGGGCTGATTGAAGTCATGATCACAACGTACGAGACATACAAAAACAGCTGCAGTCTCGTCAATACTGTGGAGTGGGATGTTGTCATTGCCGATGAGTGTCACCGGATGAAGGAAGCCCGGTCGGGCACGACGCGGGCGATGAGCGAAATCAACGCCATGTGCCGGATCGGGCTCACGGGAACGGCGATTCAGAACAAATACGACGAGATGTGGACGCTTCTGGACTGGACCAACCCGGGCCAGTTTGGCACTCTCCGCGAATGGCACCAGACCATCTCGAAACCGCTGACCATCGGCCAGTCGCAAGCTGCCACTGTCAAGCAGCTCAGTATCGCCCGGAGCACCGCGCGCCTCGTTGTTGACAACCTACTCCCCGGATTCTTCCTCCGCCGTACAAAGGCACTCCTAGCCCACCAGCTGCCGCGCAAGTCCGACCGTGTGGTATTCTGTCCCATGACGCCCCTTCAGCAACATGCCTATGAGCGCTTTCTCTCACATGGTGATGCTGCGGCAGTGCGGGAAGTCAGCACGAAGTGCGACTGCGATTCCGGGAAGACCCGCGGCCACTGCTGCTACAAGAAGCTTGAGGATGGCCGGCCCTGGTCGGCCGCCGTGTTCCCGTGCATGACCGTCCTGGCCAAGTTGGCCAACCACGTGGCGCTGATGGTGCCGACCAGCTCGGACATGGGCGGTAAGCGCCAGCGCGAGATCAAGGCGCTACAAATGTGTCTGCCAAATCAATGGGACATGCTGGCGCAGGCTGGCCCGGACTCGCTGGCCACCATGTCCAATCCGGAGTACTGCGGAAAGTGGAAGATTCTGAAGAAGCTGCTGCGGTTCTGGCACGACAACGGTGACAAAGTGCTCATCTTCTCGCACCGCGTGCGGCTGCTGCATATCTTCCAGTGTTTGCTCTCAAGCACAACCTACAGTGTCAGCTACCTGGACGGCTCAATGTCGTACGATGAGCGCGAGCGCACCGTCAGCGACTTCAACGCCAACCCGCGGCAATTTGTGTTTCTGATCTCCACGCGCGCCGGCGGTGTCGGGCTCAACATCACGTCGGCGAACAAAGTGGTGATCGTCGATCCGCACTGGAACCCGGCCTACGACCTGCAGGCGCAGGACCGCGCATACCGTATTGGCCAGCGCCGCGATGTCGACGTGTTCCGGCTGGTGTCGGCGGGCACGGTCGAGGAGATCGTGTATGCCCGCCAGGTATACAAGCAGCAGCAGGCCAACATCGTGTACTCAGCATCGTCGGAGCGGCGGTACTTCACCGGCGTACAGAATGACGGCGGCCGGCGCGGAGAACTCTTCGGGCTGAAGAATATCTTCACATACCGCGGCGACCAGATTGTGCTGCGAGATATTGTCAATAAGACCAACATCGTGGAGGCCAAGTCGGGCATTAGTCTGTTCGCGTTGGATATGGAGCAGGCTGCCAACGACGACGACGAGCTTCTAGACAATGCCATGACGGCGATAAAGGCAGAAGGCAGTGACGCCGGTCCCGCCGACACTGCAGGAGCAGAAGCAGGAGCACCTGGACCGGTCGGGGCCGACGGCGCCACCGGTATAGACGACGGCGGAATGCGGCAGCTAGCCGCGCTGGCTGCCGAGGCTGAGGGTGATGGCGACTCTCGAGGGAAGCTGACAGCGGCTGACCGGCGGAAGATCGACGCCATCCAAGCCATCCTGGCATCAGCAGGCGTCCAGTATTCTCATGAGAACTCGGAAGTGATCGGGTCGTCGCGGGTTGAGGAGCAGCTCTCGCGCCGCGCCCAGCTCGCGGAGATTGCGCAGGCAGCGGCAACGGGAGGGACGCTGGCGGATCCCCGTGCCCCGGGCTCTGGGCCATCCAGCCGGAACAGCCCGAAACCCCAGCAGTCGCTCGACGACTTATACCGTGATAACGCCACCTTCCACGACTACCTCCGGATGCAATCCGGGAACATTGACCGTGGCCCCGGCCGGCCCGGGCATCCGCCGGCCACACTTCCGCGCGGAACACGTGACTCGGCCGGGCCGCCCTCGTCATCGCGGCTCAAACGGCCGTTCCGCGAGTACCGGTTCAACCCGCCGGAAGACGTGAAGCGGCGGCAGTTCTGCACGATGGCGCGCGAGTTTGGGTATGAGAGCACCACTGTGTTTGCACTGGTGGTGGAGGGGTGGACGCATGAGGAGCGGCGGATGTGTTTGGAGGAGTTTTATCGGCGGCGGAAGAAGGCGGTCGAGAAGATGATGGAGGACGAGGAGAGTCTGGATGCGAACGTTGGTGCCAGGATTCAGATCTCCGGACAGGCTTCAGCTAACGCTATTCCGGGGGTGAAGATGGAGGGTGTTGAGATGGGACCGCCTGCGTTCTCAACTCGGCTAGTCAAAGAGGAGGGCAAAAAGGACGTACTGCTGTCGGTAAAGCGTGAAGCCGCTGGCTCAGCTACCCTCAAGCCTGAAGCTGACGTGAAACCGAAGTGTGAGAGTCTGGTTAAGGCCGAGGATACCAAGCCTCTGTTCACAGTTCCCCAGAACGCGTCCGATACGAACAACACGCGCCAACCAATATTCCTTTCAGACGATGACGATGATGAGTTATGATTATGATATTGATGTTGACATAGGTGTCTATACACCAAAGAATCAGGATAGTTCAGACAGGTTTCATAGATATACTTATATCTTTACGCGAATACGACTCTATGGCTTCACACCAAGAAGGCCACTCTTCAAATCTTCCGATGCCTGTTCACTCTCCAACCCCCTATTTCACCAAAACACCGTACGTATGCGGGACAGTGTGGCACCACTGCTCGTCGTAACGCGGGTAGATATCGACGGTCTCCCACGGTCCGATGCTCCGGAGCACGTTGTCGGTTTCGCGGGTGAGTTGGCAGCCGTGGAGAACATGGGGCCAGACGAGATTGACGAAGGCTTTGGAGAGATCATACGCAGTCAGTTCTCATCCCACAGGTTCTAATGGGGGTTGACAGCTTACATTGATATAGTCTCATGTATATTCCGCCCTGCTTCACGCGCACATGCTCGTAGACGTACCACCGGCCGCCCTTCTTCAGGTATTTGTACATCTGGCGGATGTTCGCCTCTTGGTCGGGGATACTGCACAGACACAGCGCCGTGACAATGCAGTCCACGCTGTCCGGGGCCAGCTGGTACGCAGTGCCGTTCTCCTGGCCCAGCTCCTGGATGCCCAGCGGCACCACGTGGTACATATCCGAAATGCCCAGCTCGTCAACCCGGCGCTGCAGAGCCGCCGCGGCCTCGGGGTTCGGCTCAATGCCGTAGACCGTCTTCGCACCGCTCTTGGCCACAAGCCCCGCCAGCCCGCCGTTCCCAGCGCCGACCTCCAGCACCAGCCCAGAAGCCGGAGGGTGCACGACGTCGGCGACCACGCCGCCCTTGGTCACGCGGCCCTGCAGCAGCGGCACAATGAGCTCGGTGAGATCAGGCCGCACCTTCGCCCAGAAGATATTGAACCACGCGTCCTGGAAGCGGCTCCACGACACCAGCGCGCCGGCCTCGCCGCGCCCCACCAGCGTCCGCACGGTTTCGGGGATCATGCGCACGGCGATGCCCATAAACACCCACGGATCCAGCAGCATCCAGAATGCTTCGGAGAAGGTTAGTTGCGGAACGGGTTCCATTGTCGAGAGTTCGAATTGGAGGCGGGGAAGAGTTGGTTGAAGTCGGGGAAAATTGCAGTCACACGGTAAGACGGAGGAAAATTGGGATTTTGGCCGAGGGAATATGTAAAGAAGAAGAAATGGTGGATTTATCAGCTTGGAGAAGATCTGATAGATGTTGGGTAGAGGAGGGACAGATGTAACCCTAAGGATTCATGTTCACATGCCACACTTGGGGTTATTAGCGTGCATACCCCTGGCGAAATTGTGGGCCAGCAGATTCTTTTGGGTTACTTAGGGTTTGGGATCCCTTTCCCTAAAACCTAAGGCAGAAATTTCCTAACTAACAGTCATCATAACGGCTTGAAATCTTCGACTGTCAACAATCAACACCACACAACCTCCTAATTTCCAGTTCCTCTCATACTCCCGGTCTCCTTCTCCGTGTGGAAGCTACAATGAGCTCCAAACGATACGCCTTCGTCCCTATGGATGACGACGACAACGTCGGGCCCGAACGCGTTTCATCATACCGGAAAAAGAAGAGCAGCAGCAGCAGCCGAAGCAAGCATCACAAACGAGACGGCGACAGCCGACGAGACGATCGGAGAAGCGATGATCGGAGAGATGACCGCAGAGACCGTGACGACCTGTCATCGCGCCGTTCGAAGTCACAGTCCCACCGGTCGCCATCACCGCGACGGGACAAGGACAGCCGCAAGACCTATCGCAAACGAGAGCCTTCGGCCGATTTTGACGACAGATGGGGTGATGAGGAGGCCGCGCCGTCTGGAGAAGATGACGACCGCGGTGATCAGGACGCCGAGTTTGAGCTTCCCGCGTCGAAACGCACAAAACTGAGCCACCGGGGCAGCGACATCGAGCACGACAAGAAAAGCGATGCCGGCGCCGGCCATGGCGAGCCTGAGCCTGAGCTGACGGCTGAACAACAAGCCGAGCTTGATGAACTGAAAGACGCAGCGGAGCGAGATGCGTTTGCCCAGCGGTTGAAGCAACGAGACACGAAAACGAAAGACCCAGAGAAGAAGCCAGGCGCGTCGGAAGCTGCGTCGCGTCGCCGCCTCGCAGCTGACGATGCCGCTGCACAGAGAGAGGCCGCGTTGCCCGACCTACGCCAGAGATCTCGACAAGACTACCTAAAGAAACGCGAGGCCGAACGACTAGCCCTGCTCCGCCAGCAAGTTGCCGACGAAACGGCCGAGCTGCGCAGCGGGGTGCCACTGTCGGACCGGGAGAAGGCTGCGTTTGCAAAGAACCGCGAGCTGCTGCGGCTGGCGGAAGAACGATCGCGGATCGATGACTACCGCGACGGATACTCGCTCCCCGAAGACTACCTGACCGAGAAGGGCAAGATCGACCGGCGCCGGAAAGAAGAGGCACTGTACAAGCGCTACACCGAGCGAGACGAGTTTGGCCAGGAGAAGTTTGTCACTGAGCATGAAGAGTGGGAGCGCGAACAGACGGCCAAGGCGAAGGCCCAGGTCGGAGTGGCCGAGCGTGGCCCAGAGGACAATGCCGGGGAGTATGACTACGTCATGGACGAGGAGCAGTATATCCAGTGGAAGTTGGATTCCCGGATGCCGGGAGACAACGCGATGAGCCGCGAACAGGCGCAGCTAGCCGCGCAGATTGATGCAGCAGAGAAGCGGGCGATGTCCATGCAGGAGACGCGGAACAGCCTACCCATCTACGAGTACCGCGACCGCTTCCTGAAGGCCATCGACGAGCACCAGATCCTCGTCATCGTCGGTGAAACTGGTAGCGGCAAGACCACGCAGCTGCCGCAGTATCTACACGAGGCCGGGTATACCAAAGAGGGCCGCAAAGTCGGCTGCACCCAGCCGCGCCGAGTGGCCGCGATGAGCGTGGCGGCGCGCGTGGCGGACGAAATGGGCGTCAAGATCGGCAACGAGGTCGGGTATAGCGTGCGTTTTGAGGATTCCACCAGCGACAAGACCGTTCTCAAGTACATGACCGACGGTATGTTGCTGCGTGAGTTCATGACCGAGCCGGATCTGGATGGATATTCGGCAATCATGATTGACGAGGCTCACGAGCGTACTGTGCATACCGATATCCTGCTGGCTCTGGTCAAGGATCTGGCGCGGGAACGGCGAGATCTGAAGCTTCTGATCTCCTCAGCCACCATGGACGCGCAGAAGTTTGCCAAGTACTTCGATAACTGCCCGGTGTTCTCGATCCCCGGTCGGCGCTTCCCGGTAGACATCTACTATACGCCGAGTCCCGAGGCCAACTACCTGCAAGCCGCGGTGACCACCACGTTCCAGATCCACTCAACCCAGCCGATTGGCGGCGACATTCTGATCTTCCTCACTGGTCAAGACGAAATTGAAGCGGCCGAGCAGCAGATCATGGAGACAGCGCGCAAGCTCGGCTCGCGCATCAAGGAGCTGATAGTGGCGCCAATTTACGCCAACCTGCCGACGGAACTGCAGTCCAAGATCTTCGAGCCAACGCCGCCGAACTCGCGCAAGGTTGTGCTGGCTACGAACATTGCCGAGACCAGTCTGACCATTGACGGCATCGTGTACGTCATCGACCCAGGCTACGTCAAGGAGAACGTGTATAATCCGTCGACCGGAATGAGCTCGCTTGTGGTTGTTCCGTGCTCCCGGGCTTCGGCGAACCAGCGCAGCGGCCGAGCCGGTCGAGTGGGGCCGGGCAAATGCTTCCGGCTGTACACCAAATTCGCATACCTAAACGAGATGGACGAGAGCACGACACCGGAGATCCTGCGCACGAATCTCAGCGGCGTGGCACTGCAGCTGGCAGCGCTGGGCATCCGCGATCTCGTGCACTTCGACTTCCTCGACCCGCCGCCGTTCGAGGCGCTGATCTCCAGCTTGAACCTGCTCTTCGCGCTGCAGGCGTTCAACGCCAAGGGCGAGCTGACCAAGATGGGGCGGCAGATGGCGGAGTTCCCGACCGACCCGATGCTGGCGCGGGCGGTGCTGGCGGCCGACCGCGAGCGGTGCGTGGCGGACGTGCTGACGGTGGTGTCGGTGCTGAGCGAGGCGTCGGCGCTGTTCCTGCGGCCCAAGGACAAGAAGGTGCACGCCGACTCGGCGCGCGCGCGCTTCACCGTGCGCGACGGCGGCGACCACCTGACGCTGCTGAACATCTACGACCAGTGGGCGGCGTCGGACTACTCGCCGGTGTGGGCGCGCGAGAACTTTCTGCAGCAGCGCAGCCTGGTGCGCGCGCGCGACGTGCGCGACCAGCTCGAGAAGCTGTGCGAGCGCGTCGAGGTGTCGGCGGCCAACAACGGGCCGGCGGCCGGCACGGCCGAGTCGCTGGAGTTCGACCGCCAGCGCGCGGTCAAGCGCGCCATCACCGCCGGCTTCTTCCCGAACGCGGCCAAGCTGCAGCGCCGCGGCGACGGGTACCGCACCATCAAGACCAACGCCGTCGTGTACGTGCACCCGAGCTCGACGTGTGCGGCTGTCGATCCGCCGCCGCGCGTGGTGGTGTACCACGAGCTTGTGCAGACTTCGCGCGAGTACATGCGCAATTGTCTGCCGATCGATGTGCGGTGGTTGGCGGAGCTGGCGCCACATTTCCATAAGATCAAGGAGTTGGAGGCGGATGAGCGGAAGATGCCGAAGAAGAAGTGATGCAGAGTAGTGGTGTGTTTCGTTTCAATATACTCCGTTGTCGGCGTCTGCGATTCCTGTGTGACCGTGAAGCATTATTTCCATTGATGAAGCCGCCCGCGAAATCGCGGATACACATGTGCTGGCAATATGAACGCCAAAACTCCTCAACCATACCATGCCATCCAACCCCAACTCCCCATCTCATGCTGCAGATATTGCCCTTGGCTATGCGGATACCGTCGTCTCAGCCTTTGCCAAACATCTCGCCCGGTAATACTCCATCATCCTCACCGTCTCCCCGTCCAAAACCCCGCCATCCCCGTCTTCCGAGGGCCGCGCTGCTGCACCCAGCACGGCGTCAATCCACACCACCGCGTCGCCGTACCGCCGCAGGAAATACAGCTCTTCCACCGCGTGCAGCGCCGTCTGGGCCATGGCACGGGCTTTGCCCGGCTCGGCCCGGAGGGGAATCTCCAGGGTCCGCCAGATCTGTTTGAGATCGCCGTATCAGCACTCTGCTGCGCACAACCAAGAAAACGACTCCGCGTCCTTCAGGGCTCAGACTCACTTCGCCGTTGTCGACTTTGGCCCGGTACGTCTGGCGCACCTGCTCAAACGCCTCCTCTGACTGCGCGGTGCGTGCTTCGGTGTTGGAGATCTGCTCGCCGGTCCCGGATCCCGTGGTTGTCCCGGTGCGTTTGGATGTGCTCTCGTCCTCAGAGTCTTCGAACGCCGCTATCGCGAACATGTCGGCAAGATCGTCGGAGGCCATTTTGGCAGAATCACCCGAGGTTGGCCTCTCAGGGGGTTTGAAAATCTCGGAATATATTGCCAGACTTGAAATGGTTGCAGGAACCGCGAAGTCAAGTCTCATCGCAAATTTTGTTCTGACACACGAGAACTTAGGGTTAGGGTATCTGGGAGCGCAGAGTACGCCACAGTGGCGTTCGTTTGTCATCACCACAAAAAAAAAATAAAGACGATGTCCACACACAAGATCACGCAAAGTTGGGGAGGGCACATGGAGAGAATCTAACGGATGTATAGAATCTAGCCTGGATGGCATAAAAAAACCAAAGAAATATGAAGACATTTTCGCAAAGAAGAGTTGGATCTTATATCACACAACCTGAAATCTGCGACCACAGATACGAAACACCCCCAAAAAGCAACCCATGAAAAAACCCAGACCACCTTCTCTCTATGCTGGTCTAAACGATCTATTGGTACAAAGCAGAGATTTGGATGTGAAATAAAATAAAACAGGAGTAGCAGTTTCGAGGAGGAAAAAAGGAGAGAAAAAAGAGCACACGCAGAATCGTCCATAAGGGTATTCCTAAACGCCTGTACTGAAAAAAGAAGAGAGCATTCTATGCCATCTGGGAAGCGAGAGACCGGACAAAGAAATCAACCGCGATTAAACGAACACTTTGTCGAAATAGGAAACCCAACCCGGGCCAAGAGAGGAGAAGGTATAAGAATGCGGAAAAAAAAAGAAAACAAACAGAGAAACACGACCGTGGCGCTTAACGAACAACGCCGAAAGTGATTTCTTCTCCGGTGGTAATGCCGGACACGGAGACGAAATGGCATGGGAAGAATGGAGAATGGTAGCGGAGGCTGTGACAAGACGAGAGAAAAAAAGAAGACAAAGAAACAAATATCCGAGAACGCCGTGTGCCTTTTCCGATGTCCTGTATTTCCCATACGAACTTTTGAATGCATAATGATAAAAACGGAAGAGAGGTATGTGGATGTCGCGTGAGAGGGGCTAACGAAGCGATGGCGGCCGTTGGAAAAGTGCGTAGTCGGGGGAAGAAGGATGCACCGACGAGCATGCTTGTTAAAAGAGGAGGATGAAGACACCGGGTCCTTATTGGATCATCTTCATCTGGGCGAGACGTTCCCGTTCGCGCTCCTCGGCAAACACGCGACGGCTCATGGCCAACACGGCCTCAAAGCCCTCGCGGCCCTTGTGGGCGTTCTCCATAAAGCGACACACCAGGCTGTCCTCAATCTTGTTCTTTATTCTCTGCCAGCCACCGCACAGCGCGGTGATCTTCGCATCCTGCACGAACTGGGTCCGGTGGGCCGAGCCGGCGACCGGGTGGTAGACGACAGTCTCCTGCACGCTGACGAGGTTCGACCACGTCAGGTTCTGCGACACCATGGTGACGGTCTTCTGCTCCGGGTCGACGTAGCTGGCCTCGAACACGTGCGACACCTCGAGCTCTTTGCCCATCAGGCTCTTGATCCAGTCGGGAGCGTTCTGTTTGCACGTGATGAGTCGTTCGGTGTGGAGGATGCCGGTTTCGGGATCGACGGTCCGCGACAGGGTGTCGACGGCGACGACGTGTGTCGATTTGTTGTTCCACGGGCCATATTTGCGCCAGTTTGCTATCGACACTTCCTCCCACGAGTAGTCGAAGGTGACGGTGTTCGAAAAGACCTTCATTATGAAATGTGTGTGTGCGTGACTCAGGAGTCGAGATAAGGAGGGTGTGTCGAGAAAAACGAGATAGCGGTGGAAGTTGCGAGGAAGAGGAATTGTCACGAAAAAAGAAACCAAGATTGCTGGGAAGAAAAGAGAAATCAAAAGGAAATAGCAACAATCAAGTTGTATTTCTAGAGTCCGGATTCCCCGTCGACGATCTCAGTCAAGATACTTCGAGAGAAGGCAGCCTCGGCGACGTTTCGTATAACTTCGGAGAGGGCGCGCCAAAGGAAAAGAACCAAAAAAAACTTGTCGTCAGCGGAAGGCGAAAAATTGTCGGAGGCGAGGTTGGTTGGGCCAAAAAAAGAACCGGAAAAAAAAAGAGGAGTTTTTTCGCTGGTTGGTGGTGTGCGAGATTTTTTATTCGCGCTTGCTCCGTTATCTCCACACGATGAAGTCTTCTTGATGTCGTTTATTTCTCCACTGCTCGATGCAGGATGCACGAGATCAAGTTCGGATGGGAGGAAAAGAGGGAAGAAAGAATGGAAACTCGAGATGAAGACGTTCAGGAGAGTGGAAAATTAAGAGATTGAGGGTCCGAAAAAAAGAAAGGAAGAAGAAATAAAACATTCTAGGCCTTTGAACCCCTGGCCGGGTAAAAACTAGCAGAGGCGCCGCGAAACCTTTTTGTCTTTGCTGGACACTTTTTTCTGAACTCCTGGGCTGTTTTCGTTGTTAGCCGGGCTAGGGTTGGCTTAGGGTTACCAAAACCTACCGAGCGCTCCTGGGTGATTCATGATAACTGCGAATCGCATGAAACTTCCTGCTTTAGTAACCGACATCAGTTATGAATCATAAAACTATTACTATATCAAGGTTTCTCTAACCGTCCTGGTCAAATTCATGTCAACAACCTAACCACCGCCACCATATTCCCTCTGAACCCAACAGACATTCCGATAACGATGCATCCCACGGAGGACCTACCTGTGCCGGCACACCGGACACGGAGCCGAACACTGACCTCTCATCACTGCTTAGTCTAGAGAGGAGGCGAGTTCTCTCTGACGAACTCAGAGCCGCCTTAACGGCGAGCTCAGACTAGAGACGAACAGGCGGAACTGGAAGCCACAACGTCCATCTAGATACCTCGCGGAAAGACGGGACAATCGACATAGGACGTGCGGTCTACAATAGAAAGGAGAGTGGCAGAAAAACCTTGAGGAGGCAATCTGGTTTTATGCACTCCGAGGGTTGCCCTCCCCCACTCGGGCCCTCTAGACGTCCCTTGGCCCGTACTCAAAGAGGTCGATGCTATACAGTTGTCTTACCGGTTAGGTGTACCTATCAGCCGCAGATGGTTGCCGCCATCAGTAGCGAGGCCACCACGAAGGTCAATACACTTAAGGCCGCCGCCCCTACTACAAAACCTACCACGATTCAACCCATTGACCCCGGGGTCCGAGGCCGTATTGAAGTGGGTGGAGCAGGTTTGGGGATTATTAGCACAGCATTCCCGCAGCACGCTCATGGCCGCCAAAAGAATGGCCGCGGGATGTGTTTTCCGCAACGAGCCAGATATCTCGCAATATCCAGCTATTCATTGGCGCATCAAACGCGCTGATATGGGCTCCTATCTGGCTGTTCTCGAGCCGATGGGAGAGAAGGCTGGAGAATGCCGCCATAGGTAGGAACCTGGGCTACAATAACGACGAATATTGGGACGAGAACGTCAAAGAGTGCGAAGAAGACGCGGGTGATGGCGATGAGGGCGTGGAGTGAGGAGAATGATAACTCATAGCCATGGAGACTGAAGGCTTAACAGCCTTATTTCGAGTTGAACAGCTCACCACGAGTTTCCCGCAGGCATGCAACCTGTTGCAACTACCACGACTGTTCTGTTCGCTTAAGGAAAGAAAGTCTGCATACCCGAGATGAGAAAGCAAACGAGAGAAACAGAATAAGAATCGTCAACTGTCGTGTGCGTCCGGGAAAAAGGCTGAGACAAAGAAACGCACTTGATTCGGGGGAAGGGGATTTTGATACTCCGCCGCCCCGGACAAGTACGTACCGTTGTTTCCCTGTCATTAGAATCACAGACCAAGTTCTATTTTATTCTAATTTTTAATCTTTAATTTTGGGGGGTTTTTCTTTTTTTTCTTTTTTTTTTTTAAGTTGCAGATGGGCGCCGGAACCAGAAGGAACAACCGGAGTTTCCACCCGGAAAATTCCTTACTTGGCCGCGCTGTGATTGGCTGGACGTGACCCTAGAAAACTTTTGAGACGTTCACTAGAAAAGTGTCGCGTTTGCCTCGTCCCCACTTTTACCCTATTGCGGCCAGTGCTTTTTCTTCGTTCGTTCATCTCGGTAAACCGTTGTTCTTGAGGAGAAAAGGACGAAAGGCGGTCTAGAAAACGGATATTCTAGTTGACAAGTGCGCGTTTTTAACTTTCGACGGCGGTGAGAATGTTACATTCCAGTCAGGAGCGACCGCCTGGCTATTTCCCCAGGTTCCCCCCCATGTTTGATTTGACTGGATGCTCTCACGTGTCAAAATCCTGGGATGTGATCTAAACCCTGGACTAGGGTTACCATGGTTGTGTGCTATCACATGTCAGATGAGCGTGCGGCATGGCTGCGCGGTGGTTATAACGTGAAATTATAGCAAAGTGTACCCTGGAAGTGGTCAGTACTGTCTCGTATTTCACATCTAACAGTATTAAACAAAAAGGTGCCCTTATATTGGCAGTTCTGGTGAGATTTCTCAATATATATCAAAGTTCCTAACAATCTAGTAGCAGCTTTCGAGGTCTGGTGATTTTATGTAATTCGTTCATTTCATTGGTTTTTTGGCGCTGCTCGAGGCTTGCAAACTTTGTGCCCGGTTTTCTTAACGAAGACCAAGGGCAGGGTAGAATGTGACTTTCTTAGAAGTCGTCGCCACGGCTGATGACCTCCTTCACGGTAGGTCGAAGAAGAATGGTCTGTGAGAAGAAACGGATGTTAGGTACGCCGTTGCGGTTGTGGACTGACGACTGGTTGGAAGACTTACGTGCTCGAACTGGGCAGTGTACGAGCCCTTCTTATCAACCAGAGGAGGATAAGCCTCAACAATTCCGCTGTTGACGAGGTTGTTCAACTGAGAAAAGGAGAGACTGTCAGTAAGGGTTAAGATGCCTTCACTCTAACAAGGTGAAGGATTACCATCGTCGCTGATAGCGACGATGAAAGCGAAAAGAGGGCACTAGAACTTACTCCTAAAAGATACTTCTCCTGGCCGAGACGGTCCAGGTACCGGCGGCAGAACGGAATGGTGTTGAAGTTCTTCGTAATGACGTTCAGCAGCTGCTTAGCCGAGCTCAGCCGCAGCGCAATATTGGGCGCATCGGCCTTCTTGGCATAGTGCGACGTCTCGAGGTCCTCGTGCACCACGCCGTTGCCGGTGCTGCCGAACGTCTCGATAGCAAACACGTCGCCCTCCTCCATCTTGGTGGCGTCGTTGCTCTTGACAATCGGCACGCTCTTGGTGCCGTGGATGCTGTACGGCAGGATGGTGTGGCCGTTGAGGTTGCGGATCGACTTGACCGGGTAGGTGGTGCCGTCGAGCTCGACCTCGAAGCTCTCCATCACCTCCTGGATCACGCCGCCCAGGTCGCCGACACGCACGTCAATGCCGGCCTCGCGTACGCCCGCGTCGGTGGCCTCGCGCACCGCCTGCAGCAGCGCGTCGTAGCGCGGGTTGAACGCCAGCGTGAACGCGCTGTCGACGATGCGGCCGTTCACGTGCACGCCGAAGTCGACCTTCATCACGTCGCCTTCCTGCAGCACCGTCGTGTTGCCCGCGTTCGGCGTGTAGTGCGCCGCCACGTGGTTGATGCTCAGCCCCGTCGGGAAGCCCATGCCGCCCTTCAGCGCGTCGCCCTCCTCCAGCCCCGCGTGCCCCGCCAGCGCCCGCACGCTGTCCTCAATGCCCTCGGCAATCTCCGTCAGCGTCTGGCCCGGCTTGATGTTGCCGCGCGCCCAGCTGCGCACCTGCCGGTGGATCTCCGCCGCCTGGCGGTAGTCCGACAGGAACTCGCTGTTGATGTTGTCCAGGTGGCGCTTCTCCTCGCTCGTCGTGCGGAAGTTGTTTTCGTTCAGGTACTCCTGCTCCTCGCCCTTCGGGTAGTCGCCGTTCGGGAACAGCTGCGATACTAGCACCCGCGGCGGGTCGCTCTGCGACGTCGGCTTGGCTCCGGCCTTCTTCTTCTTGCGCGGCTTTCTCTTCTTCTTCTTCGCCGCGCCAGTCGCTGCCGCGGGTTCTTCTCCGTCGTCGCCGGAATCATCGTCCGCCTCGGGGCCTGGAGCAGCACCTTTGGCTGCCGCCTTTGAGCCAGGCTCGGCGACTGTAATATAAGCATGCGACAGTTAGACAAACGGCCTTCTGGGAGACTGACAGGGGCGTATCGTGGGCACCAAACCACCCGAACTCCCCCGGAGCGATTTTTAACGTACCACTCAGCGTCTTGAGCGACTCAGAAACGTCTTGAACAGCCATGATTTCCAAGTCTTCTTGATGTGAAAGCTGCTTCACTCAAGATTTACGGATTACGAATGGGCCAAATTTTTCCCACGATTTTTTTTCCATGCTACGTGCGGGTAGCGTGATGATCCATAGTGGAAGGCGGGGGTTCAACATCAAACTTTCGCCCTACTGGCAGCTGCGGACAGCTGCCAGTCTTACAATACGGAAGAATCATCGGACTACATTACAGCGAACAACGACGGGGCTCACCCTTAGATTACGCAAACAACCCCGGGAGTGAGAAAGTATTTCATTGGAATGCAACAACATGGCCGCTGCATACGCCCGGGCCAGCCGGCACTTCCCATCTGATATTGTCGAGATTGCTTGCTCTCGGGCTGATGTGGGCGAGCGCCAGCAGTTCTTTAGATGATAGGTGATTGGTGAACCCTAAACAACCCTAATACTTTCAGCTGATGGTGATGTCACGGAGTGAGACCGAGCAACAAAGGGGGGGGGGGGAATATAGCTATGAATCTTTTTGTAAATAGATGACGGCTCTGAAACGGTGTAGTATGGCAATTTCATCTTCGTCGTGACATGTGTGAATAGGCTGGCAGTGAAGCAGCAACTCCCGTGACTCTGAAACACAGTGAGAAAATTTGGGTATGCAATCTTCACTGCTCAGCTGCAACTCCTCTTCCAACCGACTATGGTACTCTTCTAGAGACAGGGGGAAAAACGGGAGCCATGAAGTACATAGAACAATAAAAACTCAAGACGATGTCGCGAGCGGCTTCAATCCAAGCTTCTCCCGGATCTCGGGAACTTCAGAGTGATCTCTAGTGTTGCGCATGCGATGGCACCAAGTAATAGCTTTACCCCCCGAGCTAGTCGGCTCAAACAAAAACTCGCCGCCGACCTGCATCTGGTTACCGCCCTGCGCCGGGCTCTTCCCGCGCCCGATCCACCGCAAGCCCTGGATGATACTACCGGTAATCGACGCGGCCATCGAGCGGCGCGACAGGTACGTTGGCTTGTGCGAGCCCATCTGCAGCGTCGTGATCATGCCCAGGCCGCTGAACACCTTGCGCTCGGGGTCGGTGTAGATGGCGAATTTCCACCTGGTCAGGTCGACGTACTCCTGGATGATCTGCGGGTCGCCGCACCCGATGGCTATTATCGACGTCGGCGCGGGCAGGCCTTTCAACTCGTCGGCGCTGATCTGCTCGGAAACCTCCTGCAGGTAATCCTGACAGAGCTGTTTGGTTGGACGCAGAGAAAATCAGTAAGTCGGTGGCCCACCACGACCGGGACTAACTTCATGGCAGCGGTGTATCACAGCTAACAGAAATAATACGTACGCCGCAGAAGAAGTGTCTGATAAATATCACCAAGGTCCGCTCGGTGGCCGTGTCGCCATCAAACAAGCTTTTGAAGGTATATGCTTTGCCTTCGCGGTCAAGCACCACAAGGTCTTGAACAGCCTGGATCTGCTTGGCGGTAGGCACATCATCGTTTGTCGCGACATCACCATCGAAGTCCTTCGGTCTTGAGCTGTCGATCTTGGTTTCTGCCTTTGCAGGAGCGGTTTCGGTGGCTGACATTTTCCCTCTTTTCTCAAGCAACGCGCCGACCAGTAAAAAGTGAGTGGTTGTGGGATGAAGTTGAAATATCGATGATGGAAAATAGAGGGGAAAGGTAAGGCGAAGGTAAAAATAGAAAAAGGACGGGTAGGGTGGAACAGGGGATCAGGTGAACAATGGAAGGAATGATGGAAAGACTAGGAAGAGTCTTAAGAGGAAGAAGATTCACGGTCTCGATTAAGCGCGAAAGAGGGTTCTCGTGGAATATATAAAGTTTAGCTCAACACTGCGCCTGTGAAATGTTTCAGGGACAAATTCACCAATCGAGCCGGATCTTCCGTTCTCTTAAGGTAGGGTTTATTTGTATGAGAAGTTCGAGATCCGAATTGATTAAGGGGTCCGAGGCTAGGTTTCGCTAGTCCTTTTTGGAGGGGACCCTGTACCCAGTTTGGTCGGCTGTCAGCGGCGATCCAGGTGACACGCACAAAAATAGCAGTTGGGTTTTCTTCTAGAGGCACCAGAGGAAGAAACCCAAGAGGTATCTTGGCAACGCTCTCCCTTCATCAGCTGGATTGGATGGGAGGATTTCCTTCCGGTCGGTTGATGAATGGCGGGGGTCATGTCTCTCGGCGCCGACCATCCCCAGATGGGGAAATGGTTTGCCCTGCCCTGCCCTGTCGTTTTCTCTCTTTCGCGTCCCACAAGACAGGAAGATGTTCGAGTCGGGGCAGTTGGAAGCGGTCGACGCTGATTTCGACGTGTATTTGGCACACTGCCGGTTGGTGCGCTGGTATCTAGAAGCGCGAAAAGTGAAAGCGAGGCACAGGACTGGTTTCCAAGTGCAAGGTTTGCATGAATAAAACACGCATCGCTGTGGTCGCCAAATTATCGGGTTAGTTTAGGAACCAAGGCGGGCTGAGGACCTAGAAAAGATGGATGATGGGAGAAAGAAAAGAAGAGTATAGCTGCTGATGGTTTGCGGAGAGATTCCCTAGTATCACGTCTTCTGAAGGCAATCGAAACGTCCCGGAAACAGTGGGTCCTGTCGAGTCCCGGCCCTGGCCATGGCCGGTGATGGCCGTTTCTCCACGTAGTATCGGACCGCATGTATTACCACGCTCCACCTGTCCAGATATGGTAAACGGAACGCCACTTGAGCAACTGAAGGTCGTAGTCGTGTGGGGGGAGTCGAGGAGTTGTGGCCGCCATATCCGCCCAGCGTTACTTTCATCCCGACTTAAATGGTATGTGCTTGTGTAAGTCTAACCCTAAAGATCATGAGGGTCTGATGTAAGTCCGTGTTAGTCGAGACAGACAGCAGGACGATGTCCAAGTGAAGTGAACTCACTTCTTGCACTTGGAGCCATGTAAGTGAGCCGACAAGGCCCTGGCAGTCTCATGCTTTATGACCTATTGTCTGACACAGTCACGTCCAAGTCACTCACGAACATGAATACCCCGTCATCATTGCCGGAGTCACTGAAACCCACGTCGAGCCAGTCGTCAGTCGTGCTTTTGAGGGAGACTGGGCCAAGCATATATCAATCTGATACTGGCACATTGAAAATTGAGGTGCTTAGCTGGATGTACAGTACGTACTGTACGTACCCTTTTCATTTCACGGAAGGAGCGCAACAATCACAGGGCCTGGGTCACGCATGTAAGTGCGCTCCCACGATCGGCACCTTCCCCGGCAGCATCGCTCCTTCCCAACTCTCACGAACTCTCACGATCACTCGCATTATATGCCCTCATTATTTCCCCATCTGGTCAACGCACAATTATTTTTCAATCAAAAAGGCCCCCGACCAGTCAAAAATCTGCCCCGGATTACCAACCCCGAAAAGATACATCGCCGTCCGTACCCCGTGAGTGATTGTGCGCCAAATCTCCCAGAGTATAAAATACCACAGAGTGTCCGGCCACCATCACAACTCTCCCTCCTAGCTTTCCTCTTTTCTTCTTCAGTCTTTTTGAGCCCTAGCAGAAAAGCATTTTATGTTTCTTCCTTCATTCTTCTCCCATTCTTTCACTCATTCATCCATCCATACACTTAACACACAGCCATCACTGATTGTGTGTTATCATCACTTAACTCACTTTTCTCTCTCCCCTTTTTTTATCATCAATCTTCGCTTCACCCCACTTCTTTCTTTTGCTCTTCTTCTTTTACCTTCCCCTCCTCAATCTTCATCATGACTGATCATCCTATGCGCTACACCAACGATCCGATCATGGAGCTGGATGACACCGATCTGTTCATCTACGACACCACTGGTGGTCGTTTCTCCGGCCCCATCGATCCTCCCACCCCTCCCACTATCTCCCAGCGGCTCAAGGCGCACGTTGGCCGCTGCGCTAACACCCACCAGCGTGCTGCCCGCCGCGCTCATCCCTATGCGGAAGACGTGCACCCCGACTTCGATGAACACTCTTACCGATCGCGCCACTTCGTCCAGCAGGCGTCGCCTCTCCGGCGTAGCCGGAGTGCTCGTCTAGTTGCTGGCGGCGCGCTCGCCAAGAGAAGTGCCGTGTACAAGCACTGTGGTAAGTCAATAAACATCCACGCTTACCCTGAGTTTTGTTCTTGTCCTATGTGTTTGCATCTTTTTCTCCTTCGGCTAACACATGTCCTGTTTTCTTCACTTAAAGCTTCGGTTCGGCGCATGGTCGCCAAGGAGTCCGCGGGCCTCCAGCCCCAGATGGACCAGAAGCTTGGCCAGGTCAACGACGACCTGGCCAAGCTTCTGGATGGCATGACCATCCGCACCACCTCCCGCCTCGAGGACCTCCTCTCTTCCTCCCCCCAGCCTCCCAAGGCTCCTGTCTTCCCTGCTGCCGCCCTGCCCACTCAGGACCCCTCCACCCGCCAACTGGCGGTTCTGCGACAGCAGTACCGCCAGCTTCTGGCCGCGGCTTCCGCCGACAACCGCCGGGCCGCCATGTCTGTGGGCGAGTTTCGCGCCAGCCGAGCCGCTGCCGCTGCTGCCGCCGCCTCCGAGAGTGAGGTCGAGGAGCTTAGCAAGCTCCTCGGCCGGGTCCTCGGACCCCTTCACCCCGAGTCCTCTTCCAGCTGGGACGACTGGGCAGCTGGCCGGACCTCGCGCCTCTAAGCGGCGAGTGCTCTCCCTGTGCTCTGTGCCTTCGGGCACATAATCTAACGAAACCAAAAGAAAATGTTTGAAAAAAAAAATATAGAAAAACATGAAAAGCCCTGCTCCAAAGATACTCTCTCACTCTACATCCTTCACCACTGTAATCTCAGCTGTCTCCTACATTTTGTTTCGTAACGCATCACGGTATGTACATCCAATCAAACCACTAACAGAAAACCAACCCCCATGTTTCACAGGTATTTTCATTTTGTTGCCGTGATCACTCGGCGATCTCCAAAGAGATGAAGTAAAAGAGATTCTCGAATTCAGAAAAAAACAGCATTTCAACCCAACGCCAGGTGTATAAAAAATTGAAATCCTCAAAATCCCCCGCCCATGAATGCAAGTAAAGGGAAATGCAGGTGCATCGTCATCGCTGTAGCTCTCGATCGAGCTTTTTATGGTCGGTTATACCCAACTGTGGAAGGAAAAAAGAAACAAAAAACCAGAAGCACGTGGAACAAAATCTAGATGGCTCTTTCAGGCATCTGTTTTAAAAACAAAATGAAGGAAAAGTTCAAGAAAGAGGCGATGTCTTCCTCTTCTCCTGTCTCGGAGAGTAAGTCTGGTACTACCGTCACTGGTGGGTGTCTTGAAAAGTCCGGGTTCCAATGCGGAAGCAGTCATATGCAGGCCCCGGGGATATTGAAAGCGGGTAGCATGCTTTCGGTCGGCATTTATTTCTCGTTGATGACAACGGCCCACTCGTGGGTGATGTTGCCGTACATAATGTCTCGCAAGTGGTTCTTAATCTTGTTGGTGTACTCGCCACCAGTGCCGTCCTGGCCGACAGGAATGAAAATATCTTCACCACGGTGGTGGACGTGAGACACGGCGCAAACGAAGAACTACAACAGATTGAATGCAAATGTTAGAAAGGGATACACAAGAAGACGGCAGAAAAAAAAAGACTATCCAGAAGAAGACTTACAGCAGTTCCGGAGACAAACGACTCCAGAAGACGGCCCTCCTTGTAGGCATCAGACAGCTCCTTGATGGTGTACTTGCGCTCCACAATGTCGATCTCTGCGGACAAACGGGCGCGAGCAACATCGAGAACGCTGCGACGGGTCACACCGTCCAGAATTAGGCGGTCGTCCAGGGGAGCGGTGACAAGCTCGGTGCGGCCGGTGGTGGCGTTCTTCCACACGACAAAGTAGTTGCTGGCACCGGCCTCGGTGCAGTAGCCCTCGGTGCCGTACAGCCACAGGATCTGGTGGAATCCCTTCTCCTTGGCCTGGCTGGTGGCATACAGCGACGGGCCGTAGTTGGCACCGAGCTTGGCGTACCCGAAGCCGCCGACCCAAGCGCGGATCATGTCGTCGGGGTTCGTGTGCAGCTTCATGCCGCCGGCGGGCGCATCCAGCTTGGGCATGTAGCTGGCGATGATGAAGAGCATGGCCTGGCTGGGCACCTGCACGCCGAGCTGCGACTGGGTGCCGATCATGGTGGGGCGCAGGTACAGGAAGTCGCCGGCGTTGGGCAGCCATTTCTTGCCGTCGACGGCCAGCAGCGCCTCGACCAGCTTCTCCAGCTGGGCGGGGTCGAAGGCCGGCAGCGACACGCGCACCGACGACAGCAGCATGCGCGCGGTGTTGCGGTCCGGGCGGAACACGCGCAGCTTGCCGTCGAAGCCGCGGTACGCCTTCATGCCCTCGAAGCACTCGGTGGCGTAGTGCAGCACCGACGCGGTCGGCATCAGCGACAGCGCGCCGTACGGCTTCAGCTCGGGCGCCGCCCAGCCGGCCGCGGCCGACCACGACGCCGTCACCATGTGGTCGGTGCAGATGGTCTCGGTGGCGGAGGCGCGCTCGGCCTCGGTCGGCACGGCGCGCGGGCTGGGATTTTGCTGGAACGTCAGTTTGGAGGCGTCGAGCTCGGCGCGGACGGGGCTGGCGGCCGCCTTGGCGGGGAGCGGAGCGGCCGACTTGACGGCGACGTCGGGAGAGGCCAGATCCGAAGATCGGTCAACGGTCAGAGCAGCAGGGGCCATGATCATGGAATCGGTGTGGGGTTTCGGTGTATCTTGAGGAATAACGAGGAAAAGTAAAGAGATTGAAGGTGTGAAGAGGAGGAGTTAGGATGAGTCAGAGGATCTAGAGAGAGGAGACAGAGAAGAGGAGAGAGAAGGATGAAATAATGGACCAATTGGGTGTAGTTGACCGGATTAGGGCAAATGGAAGATAAGACAAGGGGAAGGAAGATGAGAAGATGAATAAAAGAAGAATAGAAGGGAAGGACGAAGAGAAGAAAACGGATACGATAGAAGAAAACCGGAAAGAGGTGTCGACGCATGCTCTCCCCTTTATACTTGGGACATCGTAGGGGCGCCTGCTTTGTCCTCTCCGCCACTGGTTCCTTCCCGCGATTTCACCGGGGCAGGCCGGCGAGACGGTGTAGCAAACTTGTGGCCCATTGAATTTATTTTAAGTTTTTTTTTTTTTCTCGGTCTCTCCACTAATTTTGGGAATTATATCTCGTCGATAAGCTATAATCACGCCGCTTCTATCTCGTACCTTTTCTGCCTTTCCTCAAGAAAAAAAATCATAATCATAATTTCCTTCCTTTCTCCTGGTCTAGTGCCAAGCCCAGGATCCCTTTCCCGATCGAGGTGGCTCCCAATCCTGTGCCCGTCCACCGCTTTCCGCCATGGGGTGTACCAAGGGGGTCTGTTTTTGGCGTTTAACAAGCATTGTCCTTTTGGTCAAATGACGTTTTGGGGGAGAGGGGGACGGGACCAGTCGGGAACTTGAATCAACTCCACCACTCTGTTGGCAGAAGTCCGCCGGTTGGCCCTTAGGAGCCGGCTTGTTCGGTCTTAGTCGTCGGTCCAGTGGACGGGACGTTCGTTGGCCTTTTGTTACATGTTAAGTTGACACCTCAATTGGAATGATTACTCCGTGGCCTCTTCTTATTCCACTCCAAGTGCTATTACAACCGTCCTTTCACCCATTACCCACACCCACTCGCTCCAAGAATGGCAAGTCTGCAACGTCGTCAAGCAGCGAGCGTGGGATTAGCATGCCCTTTGAACTCTCCTCTTACCTGCAGGCGACTGTAAACAGGAACCGTGGATGGGGGTCTCGCTCTTTCTCACATAAGACCTTCCAAGATGGATGCAGATAAGGCGTTGTTCTCCACCTCTTCGTCTCTCGTCTCTCGGGGTATGGCCGTAGCCCTATGGTTTTTGTCTATAGTAGTCCCCGTGTGAAGAGAATATCTCGGTGGTCAGAGATCATGGAAGTCGGAATAACACCGAAGAAAGGATCACCAACTCTTGTTTCGTATCAGCCAGATTTAATGAAAAACAAATCAACCAAGCAGGACACATACATGCCCCAGGGTCGGCAGAGTCCAGTAGTCTGCGGCTTGAATCGGGGGAAACCAGATCCCCATTTTTTATATCACTCCCCAATCTTAGGCCGAGCAAGTACGTATTTCTGCACGTAGCGCGTCAGCAGCAAGAAAAATTATGCAGTCTGAAGAACGGCTCTCCCGTTTGGCTTTTTTTTTTTTTGTTTTTGCCCACTAATGTATTCCTTATTGGTTCCAGAATTTCTTGTTTGCTACGAGACGTGGAACCTTGCGTGCGCACGGGATGCACGTATGCGTTTTTCCCTTCCGGCTGCCGGTGGTTTCTTTGGGCAATCCCGACTGGTTGACCATGCATTGACTTTTTAGACAGAACCACAGTGAATACGAAAGGACGGCGGATATGTCTCCATAAGGCATTGAATGTACATAAACTCTCAAGAAGCCCTCTTTACCGTCCTCGAGTACCTGAAAAGGTTCTTTGCTAGCCGGGTCACTCTCCAAGCCATCCCACTGCAACATCCGGCAGCATAGACCTTGCAGGCCTCCCTGTTTCCCGTCTGCAACGCCGGGCCCTATGACTAACTTCTAGAATCTCCTGGGAAATGCTCTTCCGTCTGAAATGGAGTTCCGAAGACCTCATCCTGCGGATTTTTAATCGCACACTCTCATCACCTTTCTTGAAGACGCATGACGGGCATCCGCCCCTTCACCTATGGCAAAGAGTAGAACAGGGAAGTTTCTTGCTATCGGAACCCTAACCCTATGGCGGGGGTTCAAATTAAATCCAGGCTGTCCTCATGATCCTCAAGATGAACGACAAGTTACCCTAAAACGACTCCAACATCCCAACCCAGCCTCATCTTTCCCAAGATCCAATGGAATTCTCATCCGGCCTGGCACAGCTCTCCTCCGGTGACTGATCCTACATCATAGGAAACGAACTCCTCAACCCAAACACAGACCCCTCACGTAGGAAAAGGAAAAATCACCGGGCTCTCTCTCTCCACTTCTTTCCTTGCGGGCAGCATGCTAAGAAAGAAAAGATAAGAGAAGAACGAAAAGCTCCACTGAAATTATTAAGACCTGGGATTCCCTCCTTCTGGACAGAACATGGGCCAAATGCAAAAGTAACGCCTGCTAGACAAAAAAAAAAAAAAAAGGGTAAAACATCCGAGTTCGCACCAGCAAACCGGCGGCGGATTTGTCCCGCCATACCCGCGTCTAGCCGGTGATACCCCAAATGCCGAGCAGCACGAGGTTTTTGGAGATAACATCGAAGAAGCGGGTGGAGTTTTACCTTTATTTTCTTGTTTTTTTTCTGTTCTCTGCGTTGAACTTGCATGTACTTGTATCTTTTGCAGTGTTGTTTGCTCCCCCGAGTTCGGAACCGCACCGCGCACGTTCATTCCTGCGTAAACCCATTCCTTCGCGATTGTGAGCAAGAAGACGACGAAGGCAAACGAGGTGGCGGGACATGGCATGGTCATGGTTGCCGCGCTCCCGGTGTTTGTCTAACATGCCCGTCGCCGATATGCCGGCGGCAGCCTCGTAGCAGCTGTCCACTATTTCTGCAGGATTCTATTTGCCGGTACATGTAGCACGCAATCCGTTGGGGTTTCTTTCAAAACGAGATGTGACGGAGTGGCAGAGAAATCGTTTCATTTGCATCATCCGTTGAACCTAACTTGTGGCTGTCGTACACGCCGACCCGTGTCCGGCCGTCCCTGAGCCCCGCCCCCCACCACCATTGCCGCGAATGTAAATGCCCAAACGCATATAACCACAACAACACACAAACGCATCACTCATGGCCCCCTTCCTTTACAGAGTACCAACAGCCCCAAAGTCGTGCAGCGCCTCGGACACCCGGGTCTTCATGGTCTTCTCGCCCTCGCGCACCCACACGCGCGGGTCGTCCTTCTTCTTGTTCGGCTTGTCGGCGCCCTCGGGGTTTCCCACCTGCGTCTTGATGTACTCGCTGTTCTTCCGGATGTAGTCGCAGATGCCGCACAGGTACGCCCACTGCAGGTCGGTGTCGAGGTTGACCTTGACCACGCCGTGCAAGACAGCCGTCCGCAATTCGTCCTTCGACGACCCCGAGCCGCCGTGGAACACGAAGAACACTGCATCCGCAAAGACGAGATGGCTGGCGGTTAGCATTTTTCTCTCGTGCACTATGATGCATGGGGGGGCCGGCACAACGGCCTGCGGATGACAACGTACCGGGATTCTTGCTGCCGTCTCCAAGTTTCTGCGACACGAACTCCTGGCGCTTTCCAAGCAGCTCAGGGTGCAGCTTGACATTTCCAACTTGGTACACGCCCTGTGGTTGACAACCGCGTTAAAAGGCGTGGGTTCAAGGTTGCATTCGCTTGATAAGGCTAGCGACCAAGCGTGGTGTGGGGGGCCCTTGATATCCATCGATTTACATGGACATTGACAAAGGCAGCAGCAATCGATCAGTTTGCTGAACTGGTCATAGATCTTGCAGATCTCCTCGGGTTGTCTAGAGCGGTGGGATTAGTATCTGCCATCCGTCCGTCCATCCGTCCGTCCGGTCTTGTCACGTCATGGTGTCCTCGTTGTTAACGCCCTAAATTCAAGCTTCACCGGGTGTTAGTGGCATGCAAGGCGCGCGGACCGCTCGTCTGTCTAGACGTATATAGATATGCGCTTACATCCTCCTCTCCGCCGGTGATTCCAATCTCCACCGCCAGCCACTGGTTCATGGGCGCCATGCGCTTGAGGTACTCGGCGGTGGTGGTGAGGTTCTCCTCGAAGCTCTCCTCCGGCAGGTCGATCATGTCGCTCGAGAACAGCGGCTTGCCGGTCTCTTTGAACGAGGCTTCGACGGCGTCGAGCATTCCGTCTAGCCAGGGCAAGCCACTCTTGGGGCAGTGGTCGGAGTGCAACACGACGGGCTGCGAGTGAAGACATACTGTGTGTTGTTAGCCTTGGCTCTCTCGGGGTTAGGATATGCCTTTTCCTCTCTGGGCGTATTCTCAAGTGAGACTTACCACTCCGTATGCTGGCGCCACGGCGCGGATGTACTGGGCAGCAGCCACCGAGCCAATGACCGAGGCCTTCATGTTGGGGTTGGAAATGCCCTTTCCGGCGAAGTCGGCGGCACCACCCGACGAGGTCTGGAGAATGACGGGGGACTTTGAATCGCGGGCGCCTCGAGGATGGCAACCCTTTCCTCTGGCCAACACGGGGTTTACGGCAACAATCAGTTCTCTACCACCAAACAGGCAATCTGTCCAATTGAGGGATGGCAGATTCTCCGACGACCGGCAAAACCACTTACACGGTTGACGACGAGGTGACCTTGACGGCCAGGAGAGCAAAACCCTTCTGCTTTGCATAAGCGAACAGCCAGAATTGAACGACATGAAGGGTCATAACGGTGCATGTGGCATTGTTACCAGCAGGTGTGCGTAAAACTGAGAGCTGTGGAGAGATACCTTCAGCACATCATCACCGTAGGTGACACCGGGCTGAAGATTGAGACCAGACATGATGAAGGGAGTACTATAAGCAGTGGATGGAAGGATCAGGGAAGTATCGATGAAGTCGACCTAAGCTTCGAGAAGAACCGCAGATTTGTAGATCAAAGAACCAAAAGAATCAAACGAGAAAGAAGCTATTCGGGATCTCCAGGAAAGCAGATGACGAAAGAATCAAGCAGCAGCACTGGTCTTGGGTGGACTACAACCACCAAAAAGCAGATGACCAAAGAAAATGGCGGCTGACTACTGTTCCCGTCCGGCATTGGAAAGAGCCAGGCTCAGGGAGATGAACGGTTGGTACAGAGCCTGCCTTCTTTCACGCGACTTCTCTCAATGATCCCAGCGAAGGAACCGTGTCCCCTCCCCCTCCATCCAAGCTCTATCGCGCCTTCCCCACGGCCGATAACAACTCGGAATGAAACGAAGATTGGGGGTCAAGTGGTTGCTTCTGACACAAATGGCATCACGGGCTACTGGATAAGGGGCGGCGAAAAAAAGAGAGGAAGGTACCGATACCAGCGTTGTTGCGTGTGATTAGCACATCTGTTTCCACATACTAACGCCTGATCTGGGCAATACGCAAAAAAAGGGGGGGGAGGACTTCGGCAGTCAAAGGCGAGAATAATGGGGTTGGAGCTGTGGTCCGGGCGAGACCGGGCCAGGCTCGGGAACCGGCCGGGAAAGCAAGAGAAAGACAAAAAAAAAATTAGGAGCGCGAAAGGGATTGGTGGCCCTTTCATTTCCAGATGTGGCGAGCGAGCAAGAAGCTGCGCAGACCCGAGCTTGGTTCGCTTTTGCGCTGAGAAAGGCATGATAGGAAACTCTCATATACACAGCAACACAGATACGTACGTTGTGTTGTGCGCATAACACAGGAAGAACAAGAGAATGGTGAAAACTTACCAATTCTGATGTATACATGGTGAAGATGGTTATCGCAACCAGTCTTGCACTAATTCGTTTTTTTCTGTTGGTGGATGGCAGGTTCCGTGAGTCGAGGTGTTCCGATCCGTGCTCGGCACTCCCAGCCCGCCGCACCATGTGTGTCCTCCTTTTACCGATCGTGATGCGCCCCTTATCGAATATAAATGCACATACGTATACATCGATATTCAAGTGGGTTTTCATAATGGTTATGTTGAGAGAGAGTACGTGGTATCAACATAACAAGAGGCGTTGTTCTAGACTACAGTGTGTGGTGTTGTTGACTTTGAGTGGCGCGTGGTTGGACCGAGGAAAGGAACCGAGCGGAAAGAGAGATAGACGGAGAAATTCCACAACGCCACTCTCTCCAAACAACCGATAGACTGGAAATTAGTTTTAATGGAGCCGAACATTCATTGAACTGGGCTGTATCAAATAAGATCTACCAGCTCAAGGCTGGGAGACCTCCTGAAGGGCAAATTGATCCCGTGATATCCTCACTCAGAAGCAATCTGATCAGCTGTCTATGTCTGGATAGGCCTGTCAAACTTCCAATAATAGCACGGCAGACACCCTCGGACGAGCCCGACTAGATCCAACCGCCAACTTTACTTCTGCCGGGCCGCCTCCCGCTCCTTCTGCTCCTGCTCCAGAATCTCCCGCTGGCGATGCGCCTCCTCGGCCGCCGCCTTGACGCCCTTGGCCCGCTGGCGCGCCTCGTACACTTCCCGGCTCTTCGTAATCCGCTGCACGATGGTCTCCGCGTTGACCTCCTTGTACGAGTGGTTGCCGACCTCGCGGAAAATGCCCATCTGCTTGGGCGCCATGTACGGGTCGTAGGTCAGCGGCATAAACGACGTCGGGCCGTGGTACACCGCGTCCGGGGTTCCCCAGGGAGTCGACGAGAGGTATGACTTGGTGGGGGTGAACGGGGCGCCGAAGATGACGGCGTTGACGTACTGTTTTCAGTGTTAGCAAATTGTCTACCAGCAGACCACTACATATATATATGTGGAGCTGGGGAGCCCGGGAACTTACCTTGCACTGCAACACGCAGAGACCGCGTTCGTAGATGTTCATGATTGGGTAGTTGACACCCTTCCAGTGGTTAATGACCTCGTCGTCATGCACACCGGCCACAACAAACGCTGGCGGGTAATCGGCGCCCTTTCCAAGCCGCTCGTTGACCGCCTGCTCGGAATACCAGCCGTCCTCACGCGCCAACTTCTCCTCGGCCTCCTGCACACGGCGCAAGAACTCAATGTGTCCACTAGAAAAGAGATCAAAGCCGCCGTCCACATACACCACGCGCTGGCCGGGCTTGGGCCGCGGGCCCTCAATCAGCTGGCGGAACGAGCCCGACTCCTCAGCCGTGCTCTCGGCCTTGGCCTCGCCCGACGCATTCCAGAACCACACATCGGCGCCGGGCGCCTTGCCCGACGCATCGGTCGAGTACAGCCGCATGCGCTCGAGCATGGCGGCGCCCTCGGCCTGGCGGTCGGCGCCGGTCCCGCTGCCCTCCTCGCCCGAGAGCACCTTCTCCAGCGACTTGATGAAGTGGGTGCGCGTGCACAGCAGCATGCGGCCGACGAGGTCGGTGGTCGAGATGCTCGGGGTGCGCTTGACCACCTTGAAGCGGTCGGCGGCCTTGACGAAGCGGTAGCAGTCCTCGCCGCTGCTGTCGGACGTGATGTCGTCGCCGTGCACCACGTACTTGCAGCCGTAGTGGCTGATCCAGCCCAGGTCGGTCACGTACGGCGCGTGCGACACCGACTGCGTCACCCAGCGGCAGGCGTCGACGGCCGCCAGCCGCTCGTCCAGCGTCATCACCGTCGGGCCCTTGTTCTCCAGAATGGCCTCGTCCGAGTGCACGCCCACGTACAGCTCGTTGCCCAGCTGGCGCGCCTGCACAATGGCGCCGGCGTGGCCGTGGTGGAAGAAGTCGAAGCAGCCGTCGATCCAGATGCGGTCGTCGAGGATTTCCGGAGCCGGCTCTCCGGGAGGAGGATCGACATTGTCAGGGCCAGCCATAGCTGAAAACAAGAAGGTGATGATCAGGGGTGGTGGGTGAAAGGCGGTGATCAAATAGGTGGAGAGAATAGCCGGAAGTGCCCAAGACAATCGGAAACCAGGTTTGGGAATGGATTATGCCGAGAGAGTATTTCGAACGAAGAACAGATCAAAACTAAACAGGAAATGTTTGCCTTGTGTTGGGATGAAAAAAAGGAGTGAAGAGAAGATTAGCTCACCGGATTTCGAGTTTGATGGTTGGTAAGGGTTAAAAGGTCCGGACTGGATGAGGGGCGTAAACTGTGTTGCAGTGGTGATCCTCAGGGCAAACTAAAATAAGAGACATGGAGGGTACACGGCCTCAGGAGCAAATTACGGCCTGGACGTCAGGTATCCACCAGGTACCACCAGGCTTGAAAGGCTCTCAATCTTAACTCGACATTTAGCATGTGGAGCAGCAGGAAGGAACGAAAAACAGCTTCTGGCAGGTCCCACCAACCGGTGTTCCTTCCTCCTCTTCCAGATGGAAGCTGCGAGAGGGACGCATGCTGCAGGTGCATCGCAAGTGCGGCTCCTTCCACTCTAGATCGTGGGCTAGTTGCTGTATGGGAGGATAAGCAGTTAAGCATTGCCAATCCTGTTTTGCCGTTTTATATGGCCAGTGGCGTGGCAGCTGTCACGCACATGTTTCAACAGCTGGCCAGCAATTTGACAGTCGTCGGCCTGCAATATATGAGTCTCTGTTGTTCAACGTAGCCTTCGTTGTTCTATGACTGTGACGGAATCACACCGGTGTGATTGATACCCGGAAACGACGGGTTTCCTGAACTGGGTAAAGATGCCGCCGCTCTGAACATCAATCACCGCTCGAATTTACCGGTCAAGATCACCACAAGGACCCGGCCCACAGTTTCAGCCAAAAGTTCACCTGGTCTTCCCACACACAGTCCCTGTTCTGGTGCTCTTCTCGGTCGCTGTCCGGGTTGGATGAGACCGGGGCAGGATGCCGATCCTTCTCTTGAGATAACTTGGTATCTGGTGCACCCACTACGGAGTACGGACAGTACTGTATGTGTGCTATGCTATACAGTCCAGTACAGTACACAGTCGTAGACCGGCCAATCCACCTGCAATCTCTACCCGGTCGACGAAGATCCGATGATCGCAGCAGAACTAACGCCCTTCTCGGCCTGGCCTCACGCACCGATTCTTGAAACCTGGGGGCGTTCGTCCCTGGAATTCCCCAATACGAGCGAGGCTCCCGAGATGGATATAAAGAGTCGATGGTCCGCTTCCCCAGTTTCCACCGAAAGTGCGTAAAGCAAGAAGCGCAATAGCACTGTCACATCTCGCCCCTCACTCACACATTTTCCTTCAACGTGTCCTTCGCCATTTCATTTCCCCCCCCCCAGTCTGTCGGGTTCTTCTCTTATAAGAATAGCCTTCACGCACTGATGTTCAGGGTTCTAGACCCCATTGCCAGGCACACTTCTCTTTCTGTTCGTCCGTCTCTGCCCCATAGCCTGCGAGTGCCCAAACACCATCTGTGCCCATTCCAGCCCCCTTTAGCCAAGGAAGCCGAAAGCTTTTCATCTTCGTTTGTTTGACCGTGGGCATTATTCTTCTTCTTCTATCAACAGCCAAATAACCAGTATCGAGCCGGGAAATACTTTCCTCTTTGATCTCTTTTCCTAGCCCGCTGGTTCTCGCCGGACTCTGCGAAGAGCTTCACGGTCGTCTCTCACCGGACTGCCCGTCAACTTGCCGAATCTTACGGCGGCCCCCTTTTTATTTTATTTTATTTTATTTTGTATATATATATCTTTTTTTTTTTACAGTGGGGGCCTTTCAGTGGCTAGTGTGCCTATTTCCCACTGAACCGCTGCCGCCTAAGCGGCGAAATTACAGCAAGCCAGCGCAATAGTGGGCGGTTCTAGCGCGGTGTCACAGATTCACACACAAACAGCAAAAAGAACAAAAATGAACCGGCCCACCACCGCCGCCAGCGATGCTGGGCCCGCACCCCCCGCCGCCTCCTTAACGGGCACGACGGCGGCCAACACCAGCAGCTACAATTTCTTCTCGTCGTCGTTCTTCCGTGCCGCAACCGCCGGCTCACGCTCCCGTCCTGGCACCAGCGCCGGAGAATCGTCGTCGTCGTCACAGCCGTCCACCATGCCGGCGCCTCCTCCACTCCAACAGCCGCTCCCGCCGCTGCTCGTGTCTCAGCCTGGAGCCGCCGACCAACCAGGAGCAGGAACAGCACCAGCACAAACGGGATCAGCAATAGCAGGAGGCCCTCCTCCTCCCGCGTCTGCCCTCGCTCCAGTGCCCCAACCACCGACGCAGCAGCAGCAGCAGCAGCAGCAGCAGCGCCAGGCGAACGTGCTAACCAAAGAACGCAAGGGATCGTCGGCCTACTCGCGCAAAGCCTCCTTTTCGTCCTCCTCGCCCTCCAAATCCAAGCCCGACTCGTCCTTCTCCGCCGCCACCTCGGCCTCGTCACTCTTCTCGTCCTCCAAGCGCCGTGCAAACTCGGCCTCCGCCCCGTCGACCGCCGTCCCCTCGTTCGTCACCGATAACTCGGCTCCGCCCGCTCTCCCGGACTTTGCTATCGCTGCCGCCGCCGCTGCCGCCACCGCTGCCGCCGCCGCGACCATCGTGCCGCCCTTGCCAAGCCCCAACTCCGACGTGTCGTTCTCGCGCGGCCTCCCGCGCTCGGCTACTACTCCGACTCAGGCCTCGTTCTATCCTGGCTCATATGGGTCCTCGGCTCTCGCTCTCCCGTCCATCATGACTTCGTGGCAGTCGACAGATACTCTGGGGCCTCCGATAGGCGATGCTGGAGGCGGTGGAGCGTACTCCAACATCGTCGAACTCGCGAAGAAACGCATGCACACGTTGGCCTACCTCCGAAAAGCGTATGTAACTCCTTTTTTTTTTTTCCTTCCATTTTCTGCAATCCAACATCTGACAGACTTTCGCCCGACAATACAGCCACGAAGGTCGCGTGTTCTGGTTCAACACATACCTCATCGAACGCCCGGATCCCTCACGAATACCCGCCTCGCAGACCCAACGCCTCGCCCGTCGCGCAACCAACCTGCTCCTGCTCGGCCTGTCCATCCCCGCCGTCGTCGACCTCAACTCGTCCACCCCGCTCGAATTCCTCCGCAGCCTCAACACCCTGCTCTCCGAGTTCGAGTCCTTCCAGCAGCTGCACGGCGAAACCGGCTCCAGCGGCTCGTTGTCCCGTGCCCGCCTGCCGCAGATGTTCCGCCGCCCCGCCGGCAAGTCGCGCCGCGCTAGCTCCGCGGCAAACGACATTGGCCTGTTTGGCGACCCGGACTCCGGGTCCGGCGGCATGGGTGTTCCTGCACCTGCCTCAGCAACCGCCGCCACGTTCGCTGCCGCTGAGTCCGAGCTGCTACCCGGAGAAAGCTACACATACCTCATCACACCCGCGCTCCCGTTCGACCCGGACTTCTACGAGACGTTCGCCACGGTGTGCGACGTGCTGATCGACTGCTACAAGCGGTTGTTGGCCCTGGTGCCGTCTCCTCGCGAATGTACCGCGCCGGTGGCCGAGCAGTTCGCCAAAGTCGACACCAGAATCCGCAAGATCATCATCCAGGGCGCTGTCAAGGAGTACGAAGAGACAACCCGTGCACAGGCGAAGACCGAGTTAGCCAATATCAACAAGATCGTGCTGAGCGGACTCATGTAAAGTGTGCTTTTACATATACCGCATACACTTCTTGAGACTTCGGACCTGACCAGTGTTCTGGAGTATCTTTATTGGATTATGTTTTCTTGTTTATGACTACGAATTATTTTGGTAAGATCGTGGGGAGTGTGGGAAGATTGCAAGGAGTTATGTATTTATTAATGGTCGTGCCAAGTGAAGAACCAATCCAAGTCATGAATAGATGTTCATCCACTAAGAATGTATGTACTGCGTGATAGTGTGTGAACCTGACTGAACACGACGTCAACTAGTACTACAACAACGGAACTACCATCGTTGAGATGCTCTCAAATGCTGTGTTATGAGAAAGTCCATCAGAAAAGAATGTAGTGGTCAATCATGCCAGAACATATCCGTAGATTGTCTGTTGTCAGTGCTTGACTCTATATTGTGATCATCATATCGAACTTGAAAGAGCCCCCAGAACGCAGCAGCATATCCAGTACCGACTCGGATTCACCGAAGCGTCTTCACCACGGGAATTGTCTGGAAAAAAGGGGAGGATTCCAGCGAAACCTCAGAGAGTAAAAAAGATCCAGACTCAGCCCCAGGTGAGAGAAGTCCCGGGAAACCAGAGCAGCACAGGACAAACGCATCCGCAAGATGCGCTGGATGACGACTCTTCCCCCCCTCGCATTAAGAATAAGCCCCATCGAGTAACTTGCACGTCGGCCCGGGGACCGCCGCACAAGCAATCGCATAACTGTGTGAACTCGACGAAGATATCCTCCAGCGAAGAACCCGCAGGCGCTCCCAGCACCGGACGCCCAGAGCGGGACTGAGCCGAGCAGGACCCGAAGGCCCAAAAGCCACGCGCCCACAACAACAAGAATCCAAGAGGGTCGCCAGAGAAGGAAGAGCTAAAAAGATAGAGACCAGACCGCAGCCAGAACGGGACTCATATCTTCGTCCCACCCCGAACCACGACCCAGTCCATTCCCTTCCCCGAAAGGAAGACAATCCCCTCCTTCCCCGGTGGGAACCCCAAGGCTCTCAGTTGAAGGGGCACGCAAACCATAAACTCGATCAGGGCCTGGATATCGTCAGACTGAAAGCAGGTTCTCGGATGCAGAGGTCAGGCGCGGAAGTGCTTCTATGGCGCCGCGTTTCCGCCAGTGCAGAAAGAGCCATCCGACCCGAAAGGACAGAATGGATGCACGTGTCCGGGGACTTTCTCCCGAAGCCATGGAAGAGGGGTAATGAGACTCATATGAGTCTCCGTTTGTGAGCTTCGATAGCGATTTGTTAAGCGAGGGGGCGGAAGAGCGTGGAGAGGAAAAGAAGAGAAGCAGGAGGAAAAGAAAAAAAGCTTGCACGGAAAAAACTTTAAAAGAAAAACTTTCTTGACTGTGGGGCAGATTTACATGACTCAGCTGGCTAGGCTTAGTCATTTTGATGTCCTGCTTTTTTTGGCTGGTCCTTTTCTGCCTTGTTTTGCCGCCTAACAGAAGCAGTGGCAGGAGAATTATGGATGAGGTTTGACTGAAGCTTTATTTTTCAGCCATCACCATAAAATCCAGGCAGTATCAACAGTCCTGCATAACCCCAAGCTTGCTCACGAGTCCATTGTCCCACCTCCTGCTGCCTGTGAACTGACGACTCTCTTCTCCTCTGAGCTTCAACAAGCAACACTCCTCACTCCCTCCCTCTTTCTCAACCATCCTCCTCCCCCCTCCCCGGGGAATCCTCCACCAAAATGAGCACCCTCTTCGGCTCCCAACAGTCCGCGGCGTCAGCCAGCAACACCCTGGGCGACCTGAGCAAGGACATCGCGCTGTCGAACCCGCCCGAGGACAGCATCTCCGGGCTCGCCTTCTCGCCGGCCACCAACCAGGCCAGCGACTACCTCGCCGTGTCCAGCTGGGACAAGAAGGTCCGCATCTACGAAATTGCGCCGAGCGGCCAGAGCGAGGGCCGCCACGCGTTCGAGCACGACGGACCGGTGCTGGGCTGTGATTTCTCGCGGGTAAGCCTCATTCTTTTATGTTATTTGATGTTCTTTCATGTTATTATATGATCCGTCTCTGCCCTCCCCGATTGGATGGCACCTGCTAACCCCAAGTCGCTCGTGTCAAACAGGACGGCACAAAGGTCGCGTCCGCCGGCGCCGACAAGCAGGTGAAGGTGTGCGACCTGGCCAGCCAGCAGACGGCGCAGATCGGCGCGCACGACCAGCCGGTGCGCAGCGTGCGCTTCTTCGAGTCGGGCGGCAACCCGATGGTGGTGTCGGGCTCGTGGGACAAGACGGTCAAGTACTGGGACCTGCGCCAGGCGCAGCCGGCGGCCACGCTGCAGGTGCAGGAGCGCGTGTACACCATGGACGTGCGCAAGGACCTGCTCGTCATCGGCACCGCCGACCGCTACATCAACGTCGTCGACCTCAACAACCCCACCCAGTTCTACAAGACCCTCCAGAGCCCGCTCAAGTGGCAGACCCGCGTGGTCAGCTGCTTCAGCGACGGCGCCGGCTTTGCTATTGGCAGCATCGAGGGCCGCTGCGCCATCCAATATGTGGAGGACAAGGACTCGTCGTATGCATGCCCCACCCCGTTTCTCCCCCTCTTCCCGTTCTTTTTGCTCTGCCTCTCCGTCGTTGTCTCGTGCATAGCTAACCGGGGTTTCTCTCCTTCTCCCAGCTCCAACTTCTCCTTCAAGTGCCACCGCGACCCGCCCGCCAACAACATGATCAACGTGTACGCGGTCAACGACATCTCGTTCCACCCGGTGCACGGCACCTTCAGCACTGCCGGCTCGGAGGGCACGTTCCACTTCTGGGACAAGGACGCCAAGCACCGCCTCAAGGGCTACCCCAACGTCGGCGGCAGCATCACGTCGACCAAGTTCAACAAGACCGGATCCATCTTTGCCTACGCCGTTAGCTACGACTGGAGCAAGGGCTTCCAGCACAACACCGCCCAGTACCCCATCAAGGTCATGCTGCACCCCGTCGACGCCGAGGAGTGCAAGCCCCGGCCGTCGACCCTGCGCCGGAAGTGATTCTTCCGGCGTGTTGGGCGGCGTATGGGTTTTCTTTGCGTTTCGTTTCTATATTCGTCGAGGTCTTCTTTTTTTCGTTTGATTCGTGGGCGTAACTCATCCGGTTTTTTTTTTCTCTATCTTCTTGGGGTGTTCTTTTGTTTCATAGTCACAAGGCAAGATTGAAGTTCTTTCGTTTTGGCGTTCCGGGTCGCAGGTTGTTTAACTTCTGAGCTTCCAAAAAATACTGGCAGAGCAGTACATGACCGAATCCTCACACATGAAATCTTGCATCTCTCTCTTCTCCCACCTGTCTATCGATACCACGTGGGTTCTGTCTCCTTCCATAGGCATTGCCTATCTTGGGCCGCTTCTCTATCCGCTTCTGTTGTGTTCACTCCTGTATTTGAATTGGTTGTTCAAGGTCTAAGACCTCAGAAATGATTGACCAGTGTAATTAAGGCGGTTCAAGTTGACCGATTACAAGCAGCCCTGTATTAAAAAACTAATATTCTAAACGCGGTGGTGGCGCACTGCTCCCCACTCGCAGAATCAAACTAAAGTAAAAACCGACGGCTCGGAGCGTGTGCACGACAACAATGAAGATATCCCGGAACTATATAATTCATTAATGATCTTTTTTTTTTTTTTTTGGTTTGGTTTGGATAAATGAGTGTTCAGAGACATGTGATTTCTGTGGAGTAAACCATGTGTTAAGCTGCGATGGAAATGGAGCCATCCATATTCAGTATCCATAGATACGTCTAGACCCCTCGAGCTTGCAGAAACTCGTCAGGGACAAGATTGAGCAACACAGAGTTCCACTTCGGGGGAAACCAATCATCTGGAGTTTCAGACAAGAAATCGAAAACCAGGTGCAGAAGACATGCCCTGGCTTGTGATTTCGGACCCAAAGCAAGAACTAGCGTCAAGCACATGCAATAGCAGAAAGCAAGAAAGCAAACATATCTCTCTGAAACGTCACAGTGCATCCTAAGCACTACGGTGCTTTGCCGGGGGAGGTCCAAATAGGTCATCCAGGAAACCGTTCCAGAGGTCCTTAAACATGCCATCCTCCTGGTCAGCGGTCTTTGATGTTTGGGCTGCAGCATCTCCGGGATGCGAAAAGTTGGTGACAATGTCGGCACCAATCGGGGCCACCTCGCGCATAGGGGCTCCAGTTATGACATTACTGGGATCGGCAGCCACAACGGTGACTCCGGACATGACGGCGGGATCGGAGATAAAGCCAACAGCTTCCGCACCATAGATCGGAGACGAATGGTTGTCGGGAAGCATCGGCACGTGCAGAGGAGTGGTGTAAGAAATGGTGGGCTCGTCCAGCGAGGGAAACACAGTGCAGTCAACAGCGGTGGCACCACCAGCGGAAGAGGTGGTACTTGAAAGCCGAGAGGGGGCGAAGGTCTGCATCAAAGGCCGAACGGCGGGGAGCTTATAGGGTTGCGGGCCATGGGTGGTCCGTATGCCTCGGGAATGATTGTGAGCCTGTAATAGACGGAATGGGGGTAGTGTAAGTTAGTGGGTGATCAGTTACAATTATATGCGGCTTTAGTGTAAAAGCACATGACGCCAACTATGGCATGCATAGGCGATGACAACTGGTAAATAGCGCCGAAGGAGATATATCGTGGGGATAAATAAGTGAACGGCAATGCAAGAGTTGGAGATCTTTCTCCAAAAGCCGAGGTGAACTGAAGTGGCGGGTTATCATAGACAGAAAAGAGCAGGCAAACGGTCAGAAGTGGATCCAAGCCACCAAGCACAAGCAAGCTTCGATCGTGTGGCAAAGGGTAACCAAGCACACCACAGCTTGGAAGTGCCAACAGGCCAAAAGACCAAACCCGGTAGGTTTGGGATGTCGATTTGGGGGATCTCCATTTGAGGTCATGATGCGCTGGCCATGCTAATGCTGTGGAAAGCTCTTTTGGTCTTTTCTGGTACAGAGAACAAACAGCTTTCGCTTATATGTTGGAATCCGGAATTCCGGGAGTGGGGACAGCTGCACGGAAGGCCGGAGGGTTTTTTATGGGGGCAATTGAGGTAGGAAAAAAGCAGGGCGGCGGAAATAGCATGCAACATTGCAATAGATCCCGCTATTCGTATGTAGATGAAGGAGAGAAACGGAAACCTGCAATAGTAGCCAGAAAAAAGGAGCAAAGTTCACATACATCTTGGTCCCGACTCCGGCCGTTGAGTAGGTCGGCGTATTTGGGCATCAGCGCCGCTCCGGGAACGGCATGGTCGGCAACGGGGCGAATGGTGGCGGCGGAATTCAAAGCTCGGGAGAGCTTCGCAGCAGGGGCGGTGATTCTAGACATTTTTAGGGGTGTGTTTATGAGAGGAGAAGTTGAAAACGAGGCAAGTTCTTAAGGATCAAAAGATGAAAAGAGAAGCGTGGTCAAAACAGGCACAGTTCAATCGAGGGACAGGTTCAAGAAGAGAGGCAGGAAAAGGAATCGAAAGGGGGAAGAAACAGAAGTGACCGAAGAACGAAGAAAAGACGAAGACGATCACTAAATTGTTGAGGAGCGGAAAAACAGGGATCAATGAGAGCGAGGAATGACAGCTTAAGAGGAGGAATCGCTGGTTTTTAGCTGATAAGCAGACCAGGCAGGGTTGTTGGGGCTATTTTATGAACCGTGGGTTGAGCTTGCTTTAGCTTTTCAAACTTTCAAGCGTGGCTGTCAAGGGAGGAAGTTAAAATTTTGAAGGGAGAAACAGACGAGAGACACGCAATGGGAGGGATGGCGATAGGAAGCAGATAATAGATGTGAAGAGAAGAAGAGGAAGAGGGAAAAGAACGGAAGCGAAGCGAAGAGATGGGAATCCAAGATACATATATAAGTACTCAGTCCAACTCACACCAAGTCAAGTCATTCCCGGAAGTATTGGGGAAGGTGGTGGATGTGGTGGTTTGACCAGATGACATCTTACTGACAGTGCCGAACGGCAGGAGCAAGCGACAATAGCGTCTTTTAGGGTCTTGCTCGTTTCGAAGCGTCAGATGCAGAAGGGTGCAGGTAGCAGGTTCGAACTTGGTGCGGGCATGTCCAGTACAGTGTACGGTGCAGACCAGCCGAACTGTAGATGCGTATAGCTTCGGTCGAATTACTGGAGCTGTAGCTCGCGTTGATACAGTATATTCACCACTGTACGGTCGGTATCTGATGGGATGTCCATTCAAAAGGTCCAGAGGTGGCATGTCCAGAAAGATAAAGTGGTTGCGCTGCCAGACACATCGCATTTTCATCGCCGGTCTCGGATCTACATATCTGCAGTCTACGGCAGTGTGCTTTATGCAATGCACGTGTTGTTGTTGGTGGTGGAGGGGTTCCAAGAACAGGGGGAAATGGGAGGGAGGAAAGGAAGGAAGGAAGGGGTCACTGGTGACTAGAAAGAAGGAGCTCTTTCCAGTTTCCACTCGTCTCCGTATTCGCTTCTCCAATCCATCGTTGAGATGGATACTGTACAGTATTTGGTAGATCATCGAGCCTTGTACAAAAGGAGGGGAGACAGGTAACTGGGGACAACACCAGCCGGCAAGCTTGTTGGGAAACGCGCAACCAGGGGTCACGGCTTGTGCGCTCCCAGCACGGCCAGCATTCAGCAATGTCCGGGGCTTTTCCCAGAACCTCCAGCGCCCCAAAAGCTGAGTGGGGCCAGGGCCAGCCAGTCCACCCAGATTTTCGCGTTTGTTGGTCCGCGGAACTACTGTACACACAGACAAATCAGAAAACCTCTGAGTGCAAGTGCGGGAGGTTGTTCCTTCTGCTTCTGGATTCATCCGGAACGGCTGTCTGTCTCCTGCCTTCTCACAGCTGTCACACGCCCAGATGATGCTTACAAGCGGCACATGAGCACGTCGCCTACCGATCGCCGCTTCCTGTTCGCTTGAGTGACTGCCGGTCTGTACGCTGGCTCTCCCAGGAAGGCACAGCCGACAGCTTGCTCCTGCCATGCCACCGCCGAACATCGCTTCGATTATATCAGCAAGGAAGCAGCCAGACCTGCGTCTTGCTCCCACCTCTGGTCGTCTCACCTTGATTATTCTTGTGACGAGCAATGCGCTGCAGGAACCAGCGTCAATAGCCGCGCGTATCTCTGATAGCATGAGGCTCCGTCTTTGTATTGATCGTAGTGAGAGCTTTCGCTTCAATCTCGCCCACCCTTCATTCCGTGCGTGGGATCTCATGGGATCTGATGCCATGCTATCACCCGGACTTCGTAACGAAATCTGGTTTCTTTTCCTTTCCTTTCCTTCTCTCGCATTCTCTCCGTCCCTGGTGGTGTCTGTCTCGCCATCGTCCACCGCATAACGCCACAAGGCCAGCCACCGGCTTGTGTGTCTCACCCCTGCGAAATCCTCGCCGAAGTGCATCTCTTCCAACATCCCCGGCGGGTTCTCTCTGCTCTTGAAGAAACAGATAACAGAAGAAGTAAAAAATAAAAATAAAAATAAAAAGGGTCAGCCCTCCCTGCAAAGGGTGTGACCATCTGTGTCTCTCTTCCCGTCCATGTCTCTCGCATTGCGTGCATCTCTACCTGCCCTGTATACAGCTAACAGGACGGCCTCCAGGGAAACCTCTCGTTCCCAGAACAACATGCCAACGAGAGCGAGAGAAAAAAACGTCCGCCCCTCATCATCCCTCTTCTGCAGGAATGTCTTGCCGCCTCCGCTGTGTCGACAGCGACGCAAGAGAAATGCAAAATCATCAACACGGATTGCAGATTGTGCCAAGCCGTGCGTTCAGACATTGCTGGACGTTGTCCGCCAACCTCAAAAGACAACAGGAACACAAAACAGAGCACTTGCTAACGACTGAGTGAGAGTGAGTGAGTGAGTGCTTTCGGATGCCGCCCTCATCTCCACCCCCCTTCCGCCTTCCTGCGGTCTAAGCCATCCTAAAGTGCCTGTCGCACGCACTATTTATTGGGCTGATTCCCAGCGCCACCCCGCTTGCTCACTCGCTCACCCTCCCTCTAAGTGATTGCGTTACCTCTCCTCCCCGGACGGAGTACAAGGGATACAGCGGACCAAGTATGCTGTGAACAAGAGCAAGTACTGCCTTGAATCTGCTCCCTCCTGCGATCTGTGCAACATCTCCAACCAGGTAAGGCCGACGAAGAGGAACTTTTCATCCACATAACCCTAACCCTGGACATAAACACCCGGGTGGGCTGAGGACAACAAGAGGTGGCCTGCGATCTTCCTCATCCCGTGTGCAACGACGCCAGATAGCACAACTACCCGCAGGACCAGAGTACCAGACATAAAGGTACTGAAGGTAACACATCCACAAGCATTCAGTACCGGGATCCACACAGGACTGGCAAGGACCACATGGATAAGAATGGTAGGTATGTATATATATAGGTATATATCAAGAAACGAAGAGATTCGAGGTACATGGAGTCGGTTAATTATACCAACCAGAAGGAAAAGAAATAGTAGTAGAGTCCCAGAGCAGTATATTCTGGTGGTATCAGATAAAATAGACAGAAAGAAGAGTTATGAGCAGACTGAAGATCCGAGGGTTCCCAGAAATAAAGAGACTAAGATTAAAAAAAAAAAAAAGAAAAGAAAAAAAAACCAGGACACCCAAGACCCAATCCAGAGGGCAACAAGAAAAAAGAAGAACGCCGCCGTTAAGAGTTCGTGGCATAAAATGAACACAGTCTTTTTTGGGGTCCATGCATATGAACACACGATAAAGAGATAGCACAACAGAAAGAAAAAAAACCATGATGCTGAAGACGATGAACACGAGAATAGAACGCCTGGTATGTAAGTAAAGAACAATCTAAAGGATATGGTTGCCCGAGCAGGTAAACGTTGCCCCCCTGCGGAAAGATGCAGACTTTAAGGGGGGCGGTAGTATTTGGAGAAAACAAAGAGAAGATGAGATAGTAAGACGGAGAGATCATTGGAAAGACAGTCTAGAGGAGAGATAACATCACGAGGAGAGACGGAAGAAGAAAGGAAGAAAGGCTCGTGAGAGATATGGAAATGAATTTGGTCAGAACATGTATCTGGTATCGTGCGTGGCGTGAGAAGAAGGAGGATCGTGGGAAGGGCGGACAGATCTGGTGACTGAGAGCGGAGAAGTGCCAGACGAGAAAGACGGAAGAAGATATCTTCATCGTGCTCAGTAGCGTTTATATTTCTAGAAAAAGGAAGATAGGAATGTCAGTAAGTCGGAACTGATACCATCGCGAAAAGGGGTTCCAGGAACTCACCTCCTCAACCCGCCGCCGATTCTGCGGATCCAGCGAATTCGTCGCCCCCATCAGCGTCTGCCCAATGGCCTTGGTAGCCCCGATCGCCGGCCGGAAGATGATCGTCGGCGCGCGCCGCAACACCGCCTTGGCCGCCCCCTGCGCCCCGGTGCTCTCCATCACCTCCGCCGGCACCGCAATGATCGCGTCGCGCGCCATGTTCAGGTCGCGCGTTAGGCTCGCGTACCCGCCCCGGATGCCCTGGATCACGCCGGTAGGTTGGTCGGCATACAGGCTGATCTGCTTCTGCACGTCGTCGTCCTCCTCGTCAGGGTTGCCCTCCCCACCGCCGCCGCCGCCGCCGCCGCCCGAGTCCTTGCGGAGGAGCAGGCCCTCGGCGCCCTGCAGCGCGTACTGCGTGCCGACCGCCACCTTAGCCCCAAGCTTGACGAGCTCGGTGCCGGTCGTGCGCGCAAACGCGGTGGCTCCCTTGGAAATACTCCGAATAATCCGCCCGTCCTTGCGGTACTCGCGGATGGGGATCTCAATCAGGTCCCGGAACCCGCTGCCGACGTTGACCAGCGACCGCACGCTCGCGAGGCCTGCGAGCACTGTCGGCAGCTGGTTGCGCTTCACGTCCGGCATCCAGATGTCGTTCAGCGTCTTGCCCATGCGGTCGAAGCCCGAGATGCCGTACACGATCGTGTGGCGCAGCACCAGCCGTGCCTCGTCCAGTGTCACAAAGTTCATAAACTCCGTTGTGTGGCCCGACCGCAGCCCCGCGTAGTCCACGCGCTTCGGCTTGAAGTCTAGCTTCACGGGGATGTCGAGGATCTCCACCCGCTGGATGAACGGCACGTCGCTCGGCGACGCGTGCACCGGCACCGTGTCGTCCTTGAACTCGAAGAACCGTGTGATGAAGTCCAGCGCGTCCTGGTCGACGTGCAGCCGCACCGGCAGCACCTCCACCTTCAGCACAATCTCCGACGCGGCCAGATCCGGCACCGGCTTGACGTTGAGTAGCTCCAAACTGAGCATGTTCGCCCCCATCTGGCGCTCGCCGGCGTCCTGGTCGTACGTCGCAAACTTCTTCCACGTCGACGTGGGTACGTGGTCAAACACGTCCAGTGTGTGCACCGTGACGTTGATGCAGCTCTCGGTTTGGCTGGCTCCGGCAGGGTACATGATGATATCGCCGTTGACACCCTGCAGCTCAAACGTGATCTTGTGGCGTCGGCTGCGCTTCAGCTTGAGCTTCTTCGACCGCCGCCCACCCGCAGCTGCCGCACGACCGGCAGTAGCCGTGAACGCCGTGGTCGCCACCGACTCCGTCTCCGTGATGTTGTCGTTGAGTTCCTGGTTGATGGCTTGAGCGAGGTCCTTCGGGTCGCGGTTGGCAGGCACGCCGATGTAAATCGAATTGAACAGGAAGTCTCCAATGGTCTCCTCATCTTCGAAATCATCTTCGTACTCCACCCGCCGCTCGGTCCGTGCCCGTCGCTCCTGTGCCTTGGCCTCGACCTCGTTGACCGCCTTGGTGATCACATCGCGCGTGTGCACCCAGTCGTATCCGTCGAAGAGGTTCCAGATAACGTGAACATCCCGGATAGTGAGGACCATAGGGCTCCTCTGAACCATCGAGTTCGGCGCCCGAAAATATCGCCCCTTAGACGCATCCCAGATCCGCGCCACGTCGGATACAGTAGGCTCGCGGTTGAAGTAGTTGTCGTCGATGTTCAGCTCGGTGTCTGATCCCGGGTCTATCTCCACGCTATCGTTGCGGTTGAGGTTTAGCAACACCCCGTCGCTGGTGTCCTCGGTAGTGGTAATCACGGACGACGTCATTGACGTAGCATCGAACAGCTTCTCCACCACCGTGGCTTTGCCGGTGTAGTACTGCGAGTTGAGCGTAAGCGGGCTGTTGCCATCGGTCTCGCCATCCTCCACCTCGTCGCCGCCAAACTCCTGGGCAATCGCAAAGTCGGATTCGAAATCATAGTCCCCTTCGGCGCGGCCAAACGCCTCGGCCGAGATGGACGCCAGGAGATCCTGCACCGGCATGATGTTGGTGCGGTACTTGATCTCCTTGGACGGCGGCGTGGGCGGCTTCAGCGCATTACCCAGGGTAATAAGGCTCTGCGTCGAGTCCGCGCAGGTTTCGAGAATGATGAGGCTGTCTTGGAGCGACACCAGGATCTGCTTCTCGTCAATGTCCGAGTCCGCCACATCGACCACTTTGACGTCAACATTCGCCGAGGTCAGGTAGCAAATGTTGATATAGCCGCGCGCGCAGAGCTCGTCAACCTGGCGCGACGTGGCCGCGGCCGCTGAGCTCCGTCTCGGAGGCGGAACAACCTCCCCGCCCTCAAGCAGCGACACGTCATCGGTGAGCAGCAAGGCCGCGCGACTAATCGCTACGCTGGCGCTCGGGGTTTCATTCCCGGGCACAACAACAGTGACCTGGGCGTCCGTCAGTACGACCACCAGCTTCGACTTGAGCCCAAGGGGGTTCAGCCCGATGAGGAAGTCCCAGAAGCCGATGTCAATCGTCAGCGGCTTGCTGGCAGGCTGTGATGGCAGTCGCGAGCCCGATCTCGCCGCTCCTCCGCTGATCATCGCGGCGTGGGCCTGCTCGCCAAGGTTCGCCACCGAGGCCGCCAGCATCGCGTCGAAGTCCTGCGGAGTGGCGTCTTCCGCGAGGTTCATGATGTCCATCAGCGTCGGCACGCGGTACTCTACCGCAAGCCCCTGCATGCGGACCTTGACAATCGGCTCGATTTCATCGCCGATCATCCGGACCATCACCACGGGGACCTTGGCCGCCGTGGCCTGGCTGGCACTCGAAGGTGATGAGATGAGTCCCTCGCGGCCGTTGCGATCAACAGTAATCGATCCTACCGCGACCGCCACCAGCGAAGGAATGGTAATGTGCGACATCTCAAAATCCTTCAACGACGCATTGATCTTGCCAATCTTGCCAGCAACGTCCACTGACACAGAGATGTTCCGGATTTCTCCCAGCGTCAAGAGTCCCGGCCGGTCATCCTCTGGAAGATACTGCGCCACCTGGGCAAGACGGCTGACCTCTTCACCCAGGGCCGGTAAGCACGACAGCTCGTGCAGACGACTGGCCCGCACGCGAAATTCGTTGATGGTGGCCCGCAGGACAGGTCCCTTACGACGCTGGCGAAGCAGGGTGTCCACCATGATTTCATCCTCGCGCTTGTCAAACTTGACCTTGGACGGGGTGATCAGCTCCAGAAGTCTCTCCAAGTCCTGGTCCGTCGGGACGGCCAGATACTCGAGCCGAGTGTTCATGATCTCCGCCACAATCGGGGGGACGTCGCGGTTGCCACTTCGGCGTAGCCATGGGCCCGATAGGCGCGTTTCGGTAATGTGGATTCCAATGCCTTCACCCCTGGCCACCAGTTTGACCGCGCTGGTTTCAAGGTTTATGGCGCAGTCTTTGCCGATCAGGTCCACAATCAGACCCGAGACCCGGAGATCAACCTTGTTTGTGGATGAGACCGACTTGTCGTTCGGGTGAATTGGCGTGTCGAAACGAACTCCCCGGGGCTTCTGCGGAGGCACCGGAGTCGCAACAGGCGAGGCAGTCTTGTTAGACATGATCGAGGAGCCCATATTCAGGAAACTGCTCAGTCCACCAAACCAGCCAAAGGTCTCATCGAGCTTTTGCAGATTCAGCTGGATATGGAGGGGAAGAGTGAATATTTCGGCCTTCATCGCCTCGGGAGTTTGGAGAAACTTGACCGTGATGTCAGCGCCACCGTCGGGGATGACGTCCTTAACCGAGCCACGCATTTGTGTCTGCGGCTCGAAGAACAGAATCTTGCCGTTGTTATATCCAAACGACAGTTTTCCAACGTTGACAACTGTCTCCATTCCCTTAGCCTTTGGCGCCACGGCCACCCGTAGATTGGAGATATCTGCCCGGAGCAGAATGTCCTGCTGTGTCTGGAATGCAGACGGCTGGAACACCCGCTCGGGAGAGTCGGTTACGCCCAGCAGCTGGTGAAGAAACAGGAGTGAGATACTCTCTGCTACCACACTAAGGCCAGGAAACGGAGGCGACGCCGGTTTGTCGGCAGCCTGTGAGGCTGTCGCATCCGGCTGGGACTGAGACTGCTTCTGCTGGGCTTGGGCAGGCTTCTTGTCATCGGCCGGCTTGAAGCTGGACAGAAGCTTTCCCAGAACGGTTGCAAGAAGCAGTCCCAGAGACATGTCCGCCCGAATCTCCAGAGGCGAAAGAATCACTTCAATGCCTTCAGCCGGAGTCGGCTCCGAGGTCGGGCGATCGGGGCTGACTTTGGAAAAGTCCGGCAGAATGGGCGAGTTTTTCGACTGGGGTCTGAGAAAGGCCGATGACTGCAGGCCGTATTCGGAGAATGCACCGGGCAGGTGCGGTCTCGACGCGGACGCAGCACCGGGGGCGAAATCCGAGGTCGATTGGCGCGGATCCGGGTGCACGTGGATGTGCTTGTGGAGCGAAGGAACATAGATAGAAATATTCTTGAGGAAGACGACTTCTTTGACAAGTCGCGCGGGGCCGCGAGGCGTTGGCGCGTCGTCCTGGGCCTGAGGCAATTCCTGGCTCTGGGTGGGGGATGCCTGCTTGGGAGAAGTGGCTACAGGACTGCAATCCCTGTTGACATCTGTCGGCATAAAAGGAGGAGGACTGTTAGAGGTAGACGTGCTCATGTCAATGAGTGGCTCGGTCTGCGCCATAGACTGAGCGGTCGACGGGCCTGCTAGTGGGGACCGAGGCACGACGGGAGACGGGGTCGATTTTCGCATCTCGGGACGCGGAGTCGATGGTTCCGGGCCGAAAAATATGGCAGCACCGGGCGGGACTGGAGGAGTAGGCGTATGCGTCTTGCGATCTTGAGTAGGGTCGTAATCAAGAAGATGGTGTTCCGAAATCTCAGCCACGGGAGGCGCTGGCTGATGGGGCTGGACGGTATGGGCAGTCGGGCTGGGAGGGTCGTCCCAAGATCCAGGCATCACAGCCCGGGCGGACTCGGGAGGAACCATGGTAGATTGGGCTGTAGGAAGAGGAGACGCGTGCGAGAATGCACTCATATACATGCTCTCGGCTTCTTCGTGAGTGTACAGCCGCGAGGCCGCCAGATCTTCCATCCCAGCGCCAGAGTCGCTGCTGTGGGTGGAGCTTGCACGATCCGACTCGTCAGACATTTGCGAGAACGGCTCCGCCATATCCTCCTCGGCGGCGACAGGTCCCATATAAGTGAGAAGGTCCTGCTGGTCATCGATCAGCTGCTGCTGCGATCGTTCGAGGGTGGGAGTCCGAGCCAGGGCTTCGCCGGCGGCAAGCGCGGCCTCAGCAGCTGGAGTACCAGCAGTGATAGTCGACTGCCGGGTCCGGCTCTGGTGCATGCTGCTCCAGGCGATGAGGTCTTCCTCGGAGCCCACTAGCAGTTCTGGCTCGGGCTGGTTCTGGAGAGTGGCGGCGAAATCCTGGTAGAAGCTCGCGCGGGGCGTGGACGGGCCCTCGTCGTCTGGCGGGCCGGCCGCAAACGGGCCGGCGTCGTCAAGATCGTCATCCTGGCCTCCAAAGTCGTAGGGAATGTTCAGGGCGGCTTCGCTGTCGTACATAGCGGCTGGTGGGACACCGGACGCTGGACCGAACATGGCGGAGTCGGCGAGGGGATCGTCGGCGAGCAGCGATTCGCTGAGAGAGCTGTGCTGGCGGCCCAACGCGGAGCGGCCGCGGTCCCATTGCTGGGAGGAGCGGGAGGCATAGAGAGATTGGTTAGGGGGAGATCCGACGGAGGGGGAGGTGACAGACGGAGACCGATCGAAAGTTGCGAAGACGTTGGCTTCGGATATCAGCAGAGCGCGGATAGTGTCGAGGGAGATGTGGCGCTTGCCCTCCTTATGGGTGAAAGTCGAAACACCCTCGCTGTCGACACCGTGGGTGACTCCCTCGACATTTATAGAGTCCAGCGAGATCTGGAACGACACGGTATCGAGAGACGACGGCGCCGCCGGGTCGAGGGCCACGTCAACGTCAACCTGGAACTTGACGCTGCTGATGCGGACCTGAGTGCGGTCGACGATTCCCTGCAGAAAGTCGGCCAGGAAAGCGGGTAGCGAGAGCGGTTGGCCGGTGCCGTACTGTAAGCCGTCGTCGCTCCCGTCGTCCGAGCTGGTCATCGACGCGGTCAGATCTTGCGTCTCGGCAGCCAGGGCCTGTTCCAGCTGTTCGCGCTCGACTCGCGGCTGGGTTTCGAGGAACGATTCGGCCAGGTGGTGGACGTCGGGCACGACGGCCGAGTCGTCGGATCGGGACGGTCGAGAGCGGGCGTCCGATTTCGGCGGCTCGGCGCCGGCCACGCTGAGTTGTATGTCCACGCCGTCGACTTCGGCGGTGATGGGACTGGTGTAGAAGTCCATCGGGATGGTCACGCGCAGGAGGAGGACTTTCGCTTTTTGCAGCTTGAACGACGGTGGGAGCTGCAGCAGTTGCTCGAGTTTCTAGTTCACATGGCAAATATCACGAAGTTGACGTCAGCAAACACGCCATAGATCTAGCCCTATGGAGCCAGCACAAGAAGCACACACACACGCGCCAAAGGGAAGAAAGAGGGAAGGAAAACATAGCGAGGGCTACATACCTGAAGCTTGATGCCAACATCGCGGAACTCAAAGACGGTGTTTCGTCCTATGGCCAAATCGAGGTTGTCGGTGTCGAGGGCGGCGGCGTCTAGGATCTCCAGCTTGGACAAGGCATAGCGAAGCAGGCTCTTGGTCATGGAGGAGTTCCTCAGAGCCTGGAACATGGTGGCCATGGCGATGGATGTGAGCGTGGTCGATGACCGGTTTGGGGAACAAGAACAGAAAGAAAGGACGCGCTGGCTGTCAAAGAAGGAGACACAACTGGAGAGAGAGAAAACGGCAGAGGGAGGCGGAAAAGAGGAGGAAGGGAGAGAGGGAGAAAGAGAGGGGGTCAAGACCCCTCGAGAGTTTGGTTGACGGCGTCAATGGCGGCTAAGAGCAGGAATATGTCTTCTTCTTTTTTGGGGGGAGGGGATATAAACAACAGGACCCCGTGGATCACAGACACGGAGAGAGACAGAGAGATAGAGGTAAAATACAGAAGCTGCCGTCTATGCTTGGGCGTCAAGGGGAAAAGAGGGTGATAACGGCCAATCTTCAGCGCCTTGGTCACCTACGGGGTGGCGGAAACGAAGCGGGGGTCATGATATGCGGAGGAATGAGGAGAAACGACGCAAAACAGAAGAGAGCTTTGAACCTCTTTTTCGAGGGGGAGTACGTAGTCAAGGTTTTGAATAAGAAACACGGACAGAAAACAAGAAGAAAAAGAAGAAGAAGAAGAAGAAAAGCGAAGATCTTAGAATTGAGGAACAAGCCGAAAATCCAGCCCGAAAGAGAAGAAACAGGTTCCAGAAGCCCAAACCGAGATGGCTGCAGATAAGGGTTGGGGGGAGGCGAGCTACAGAATGGAAGAGGGTTATTGTGGGGGAAGGAGCAAGCAAGCAAGCGAGGATATGTAGCTAACGGGGCAGACACGAAGAAAAAAAAAGGCTCCAGAATCGGCCGTGTCGTCTCAGGCAGCTAGAAGAAGAGAAGCAAAAGGGGAAGGAGCGAAAACACCGAAAGATGATACGAGGAAAGAGCAAACGAAAGAACGAACCACACACCGAAAAAGATCGAGCAAGAGAGAGCTCCTTCCTGCTCTTGTTGACTTTTTCCCGCCTGAGGCACCGTTATCGGTATCGACAGTGTTGCTTTTGCTCATGGTCGGTTGAGATAAGGTGCTCGATAAGAAGGTACGCGGCCGCGCAGTACGGCTGCAGAGCAACGCCGATGTACCTCTGTATGACGGTTGCCGTCGGGTTGATACATACAGTGCAGAATGGACGTCCGGAAGGCTGCGAGACTGCGTTCCTGCCATCCCGATTTCTCAGGGCCTGAAGCGTTCTGTGCATGCATGATCTGGAGAGAGGGCAACAAGTCTCAATACACAAGTCATCGATAAAGTCACAAGCGACTGGGCTGGTCAGCTGTCAAACATGCGAACGGGCGGAAAAAGTGGCTGAACACACGAACACACACGCCCTGCTCGCCACCATTCACACAGTCGATGCACAGAGTGCATTTCTGTCCGCTACAGGGGACTGTAACATCGGCACAGCTCCACCCGGCCCACTCAAGGCCCTGAAGCCAGCGCTGGTCCAACCACGCTGGCGCTCGTCTGCACTGCAGCCTACACCACCACGATGATGCACCACCGGGAAGCTCAAACCAAGTCATCATGGCTTCGCAGGCAGACGTTCTTTTCTGGTGACTGTTCTCTTGATCTCTGTGGCCTGTCCACCAGAATGTTCCGGCTGCAGGACCGGGTTGGCTGTCTGCTGAACCATGCACGAGACACCGAGATGCACCGCAGCACGGATACGGTCATGTACAGCCCAGGGCAACAAGTAATGTCAATGAATGTACTGTCTATGTACGGAGTACTGTACTACTGCGAACAAGCACACGCCAGGACACATCCACGACACGAAACCACAAAGCTCTCGTCGCCTCGCAACAAACTCTCCCCGAGACTCCCATCTCCACTCAACCCTAAGCCGCCTGTCCTTCTTCTTCTTCTTCGCCCGCTGCTTCCCGCCGAGCACCGGCCCCCCGCCCATACACCTCGGCAATGCGCCGCCCAACGAGCTCGCCGCTCCAGTACGCCCCCGTGGTCGTGCCCAGCGCCACAAACGGCGCCGTGTGCTCCCCGGCAAACCACAGCCCGGCGGCCGGAAGGCCCTCGCGCATCGTCGTGATGTCCGCGTCGCCGGCCTCCAGCCCCACCTGGAAGTTGCAGTAGCTGCCGTTGCCCGCAAACGCGTCGCCCAGCCAGTCGGTCGCGAACCATGCCGACGGCTGGCACGCGGCCGAGGATCCGGCGTAGTGCGGGAGCCGCGAGTAGTACGGCCGGAAGAAGTCGTCCAGGAACTTGGTCCGCGCCGCTCCCGTGAGGTCGCGTGCTCCGCGCGTGATGTGCTGGGATGCGTCGCCGTGGATGTAGAAGAGCAGCGTGGCGTGCGAGGTTTCCGCTGTGAGCGACGCCATGTCGACGCACTCCATGTGCCACTTGTTGGGGTTGCTGTCGGCTGCGTACTCCGGCTCCAGCCACTGGTAGAACCGGCCGTGGCCGCCCTCGTCCTTCCAGAACGCCTCAGGAAAGCTTATATACACCTGGTGTTTCGAACATGTCGTTATTAGCCATCAAGTCATGATCTTGTGCGTTCCTTCACACTGTTCTGCAACCCACCTTTTCCAGGCATCCATACGATATCGACTGGATAGCCTGCTGCAGTCTCTCCGGAAGCGCCGGGACAAACGCTTCCATGTTTTGCTTGAGCCACCCCAGCGGGGTCGTCGAAACAACCTCATCAAACTCAAGCACTGCCCCGTCTGCCGTATGAACCACGACCGTCCCGGACCCTTCCGCCCGTCGGCAGATCTTCGTCACCGCCTTCTTGAACTCAATCACATTGGCCTCTCTCGCCGGCCGCGAGATGGCTTCCAGGATGCGCTCGTGGGTGCCCGCACAGAACAGGTTCTCGCCCTCAATGCACTCCTCCAGCCAGAAGAACTTCAGACTCTGCCGGTGGACGGGGCTGCCGATGAACGACCCCCAGAGCTGCGCCATCTGCGTGGTGATCTCGCGGGCTTTGGCCGCCCCCTCGTCTGCTCCGGGGATCTTGTTCTCCAGCTCGCGGTGGAAAAAGTCCAGCAGGCTCTCGCTCTTGTCGATGGTGGCACTGTGGGCGTTCGAATGCACAAACGCGTCCTGGATGATACCCCACAGCGCGTCCGAGCACTTATCGCTCTGCTCGCTTGGGATGAGGTCGCCCTTGGGCCCGTAGTTGTGCGAGATTGCGTCCCAGTTGCCAGTGGCAGTCCCCGTCGAGACCGCCAGCTTGGCAATCGGGTTGTCGTCGGTTCCGTGGATCCAATTCGCCCCGATGTCAACGAGCCGGCCATTCGGCATGCGGTGTTGGAACAGACGGCCGCCGATTCGGTTCCGGCCCTCGAGAACCGTCACGTCAAACCCGTACTGCAGGAGCACGGCTGCGCACCGGAGACCGGAAACTCCGGCCCCGATCACGCACACCCGGGGCTGGCCTAAAGCAAGTCTATTCATCTGTTCACATGAGTAAGCACGCGGTTCGGTACACCACACCGCACCCCATCCATACGCTCCGTTTGTGTGCTCACCTCTCTAGTGTTGGAGGTGCCTTCAAACTCCACAGGGCCCTTCCCGTCCGTCACAAAGCAGTCCGAAAGCCAGGCCACGGATTTCAAGTCCGCGTAGATTTTCGATACGTCCCGTCCTATACTCGTACATGATATGGAATACGCATCCATTGCAATGTTTAGTGATCTTTTTCCGGAGATAAAAGCCGAACCACCCAAAGTCAGACGGCGTCTGACAAATATTGCGGCTGCAAGCCAAGCGTAAGCGCAAATAGAAACAGAAGAGCTAGGATGAAATGAAAGAACTCGAAGGAATGTGCTCAATCAACTTTTTCAACCCCTCCGAGAAGTCTCAAATACTCAAATGTCTTCGTCACACACAAATCACAAGAAATTTGCAGGGCCAAAGGAAGAGCAACGGATCTCTCAACCGCACCGCGTGACCAGCCTCAGCTGGCAAGCGAGAAATGTATCAGGGAGGGAAGATTCATATTTGGATCGTCATGGGCTTAGAGGAAAAGGGAGAGAAAAGAGTTTTGGGAGGGGAAGAAGGAAATAAAGGAACAGGTACTCTCCATCTCGAAGAAAAGAACCCCGGAAAGGCGCGCCCAGGCTGGTAGGCTGATAAATAGCATCGTGATCGTCCCCATCCACTTTCAGGGGGCTGGATTGAGCTGTGCTTGAAAGGGAAAAGGAGGGGGTTTGTTAAGCAAGGGTTAGGGTTCTGTATCCTGGTCATCATTCCACATCGTCCCAGACTCTCATCCTCGTCATCTTCCTCGCAGCTTCTGGCTTAAGGAAAACAAGGTTCCGATCTGAGTCACATTTAAGACCACCGGCATTTTGTGGAGAAAATCTCCAAAGAACCGGAGAGAAGACACACAATAGACTGTATTGTTAGGAGTCTCGACCGGGAAATGCAGTGTATCCCACCCAACTTTGGGGGCCTGGCCAAGAGAGGAGCAGATGTGGGTGAAGAATGCCGTGCCAGATCAGTGAGAGTGGGGGAGAGGGATGGTTTGAGGAGTGGGAAAAAGGCCACTTGATTCTTCAGGAAACACAGCAGGATGAACCAACCTTGCAGTTGGAGTCTTTCGCACTGACGCTTTTCATCGGGTTTAACCGCACACACACATACCGTGGTTCGGAGAGACAGCGAGAAGCCGACGGTGACAATGCACGCAGAAACCTCGTTTTCGTTCCGAAGATCGGGGGGAATAGACTTGCAGAAGGAAGCAGCGCGGTGAGTTGAGAAAAGAAGTTCTTGCCGAAGAAATCCTGTCATCAATGATACAGGCGGCTAAGTGTATATATATATATATATATACACACTTTAAGCCCGCTACACTCGCCATTCAGCAGCCAAAATTTCCACTTTCAATGTGCCCGGGAGAAGAACATCAGACGACATCATGCCTTTGGTCTGAGAACCAAACGACAAATCGGTGGTTGTGTGGAAATGCCGCCCCCCGGAACCTGGGACGGCAATTGGCCAGCATCCACACCATCACCGTCACCATCTCCGACGACAGTCACAAAACATTTGCGTTATCTACCCATTTGAAAGTTTTTAGAACATTACTTAATTTTTGGAAAGAAATTCCATCGTAGAAAGTCATCTCTCTCTCTCTCTCTCTCTCTCTCTAGCTGTCTGTGTGCCTGTCTATCAACCCGATTCTTTCTCACAGACCTCTCCTTCTCCTCCGCCCGCCAAATCATCCAGTATCGATATACAAATATGGTAAAGAAAAAAAGAAAGAAAAAAAGAACATCGGAGTGAGAAAAGAGGTAAACTTGTCTCCACCCCCCAGTCCCTTTCCCGGCAGTTTTCCATATCAATGATGACATGAAAAGCAAAAGAGAATAATCAGATAGTCTCAGCACTCGAGATCACTTCACCTGCCCCCTGGTATCCCAGGTGCCATCCCTCTTCGGCCATGAGATCTTCTAAAGACATGTGTATCTTCAGATACACAGCCTCTCCCCTCATCTATGCGAGCCCCCGTTGCTAACTCTTTCACAAATGAGCTTGCCGATTGAAATATAGGCAGGACATTTGGCATCTCCCTGTTCCCCCTCGGAGAAAAAAAATATATACACCGAAACGGAGCACTTTCTCCATTCGGCCACCCATATCTAGGCCTCCATCCAAGGTGCGTACTGGACTAGTGCCCCATCTTCATTCCAAGAAGATGCAACCCCTGCCCAGACACAATGTGTTGCTTTCAAAAAGAAAACAATTCTCTAAGAACAAAACGCGCTGGCATCTCGTAAATCCCAGAGCCAATGAAACACGGTAGGTCTGAGGCCACCAAGATACGAATTTGGATGGAAAGACACGCAGGAAATGAAGCAAAAAAAACCAAGACAAGAAAGCAGAACGAACGCCCGCGAACAAGAAAACAAAAACAAAACCCAAGGATAAAACAAAAAAAAAAAAAGCAAAAAAAACGTTAACACACCACACTGTCACCCAAGGAAGACAAACCCAAAATACAAATCAATAAGGGAAAGAAAAGAGAAACCAAGTGCAACAAATCCACAGGGGCCCCCTTTTCCCACATTCCAACTTTTAGAGTTTTTGCTTTCCCCAGCATGACCCGTCATATCATGAATTGAACGAAGAAAGTGGAAGAAGAGGAAGAGAAGAATGAAAGAGAAACCAAACAGAATCAGGGAAAAAAAGGAAAGAACTAGAACCTCCCATATAATCCCATATTACAGGCAAGAATAAGAAGAATGTGCAGCAGAAACAGAAAAAAATAAGGAAAAAAAGACATGCCAATAACACCGGGAGTATGGAACAAAAAACGGCTCAAAACATTATGTGACTAGTGGTACAGGGATTTTGTTTTAAAAAGACGGACAGAGAGGAATGGCTGTGAGGTTTCCAAGGCACAACACCACGAAGAAAATGGGGACGGGAGAAGAGAGAATGAAGAGGGAGGTTTGATATTAAGAGGGGATTATCACGAACGAAACTATGCGGCCGTTAAAAAATGAAGCGCTTCATGAGGAAGAGAATCAAGTTGGTAGTGAATGAAGATCGAACTAGGCAGGGTGGGTAGAAGGAGTAGATGCCGAGCAACAGACTAATGGATGAGAGGGAGGAGGGAATCGACATTTGCGCTTGGTGTCTTCGAGTATTAGATGGTACTGGAGAATTGTGGCTGATGTCAGACTGACCAGAAAGGTCTAAGGGAGAGAGAGATAGGCAAGCGGATGCTGGTTTTGGCGTTCAGATGCGCTCGTAGAAGAGAATATATGCGACCTTGCGGTCGTTGACAATCTCTTGAACGCCCTTGCCCTTGGTGGGACGGGTGGTCGTGGCACCGTTGACCACGCTGCTCCAGCGCTTGTTTCCGTTGGTAGGCGCCGTCACCTGCTTCCAGCCATCATCTTCCCCAGCATCCTCGTCGTTGATCGCACCGAAGCGGTTGGTGTTGGTGCCGCTGACCGGAGTGCCTTGGGCCAGTCCGTTGGTCGCGCCATCACGACGGCCGGCAGCATCGCGCGACGGCTCATCATCACCACCGTCCTCGGCGACATCCTCGGCACGAATAGACTCGATCTTCGTATCATCAATGTGGATCCACTGCTGTCCGTCCTGGCGGCGCACGTCAACAGTGTAGTGGCCAACACTGGCGTTCTTACCATGGTGGTAGACCACGGCACTCAGGCGATACTTGGGCATGGCAGTGCCCTCGGCAACCATGCGGTTGAGAGTCTGGCGCGAGAGGACCTCACGGGGGATCTCTAGGTCGAGCGGGTATCCGACCTTCTTCCACACCTTCACCGTACCGCCTTCAGCATCAAACTGGAAGCGCTTCAGGTGCAGGATCAGGACGGGAGGCAGCTCCTCGATGTGCATCTGCTTGGTAGCACGAATGCTCTCGCCACGGGTAGAGGTGAAGTCCCCGCTAAGGACTTCCTTGCTGGTAAGGCCACGGAGAGCGTCCACAATAGTGCGGACATGGGGAGCGCCGATGTCGAGTTGGAGGGGCTGATACGGTTCGGTGGTGATAGAGGGCTTGCGGCCGGGAACAATGAGCTCAGATCGGAGAAGGCCACCGAAGATTTGCGAAATTGGCGAAGACGAGTTTTGGCCTGAAACGCGCATGATTGCAGCCTTCTGACGCGGCCCAACTTCCAGCCACACGTCACCAGAGTCTGCGGGAGGCTCACTAGACGACACAGGAGTCGATGTTCCTTGTGTGCCATTGGGAACACTCATACCACTGGCGGCAAGGACCTTCAAACATTCGTCATCAAGAGCCTGCAGAAGGAGTCCCAAAAACTCTTCGGCGTCTTGTTGATGACCATACTACAAGCAGCAAACCTGAGTTAGAAACAGGTTCCAGCGCAAAGAAATTGAAAGAGGAGGGTTTGCTTAAATACGTACCTCAAGTCCGGCAAACCATTTTGACCGCTTAATCTCATCATAAAAGAAATTGGGAGAAAATGAATCGCCAAACTGCTTCTCCTTGCCCTTGATAATGGCACGAAGCTTGGTCAGGTTCGGGGCGGCGGCAGTGACGCGAAATTCCTTCATGAACATGATCCTAGATTTCAAACACCGGTATGAGAACAGCGCACTCCTGACAACCAACAAGTTTGGGACAGGAGCAGGGAAAACTTACATTGCATCAATGAGAGGGGTTTCGCTCTTGAAGCTGTGAGAGGCACGCTTGCTGACGTAGTCCAAGAAGTCGTAGAAAGGAGCGGAATGAAGCAGAACCTGGAGAACGGAGTTCATGTAGCACATGTTGCCACCGTTGTTAAGACCACGGGGCTCAATGTACGCGACTCTGCCGCTGGATCCAACCTGGTAAGATCGCAGGGCATCGGCAAGGGAGTTGGAGCTATCCTTCGTGAATCCCGAAGGGCCATCGGCTCCACCAGCAGCGGCGGACGTAGTTCCATTCTTGGCGTCCGTGGCAGAAACAGTTCCGTTAGCTGCGTTAGCAGCCCGGTTGGTGCCGTTGCGAGCAGAGAAGAGACCAGTCCAAAGCTTGGGCTTCTGGGGCTCGGCAATAGCTTCAAGCTCAGCGGGAGCCTCGGCGGACCCATCAGCAGCGGGGCCATCAACGGTTACAGAAGTCGCAGAAGATGCAGTCTCAGCTGCGGGTTTCTCAGTATCACCAGGAGATGTGACAGACTCTGCAGTCTTCGCGGCGGCTCCCTTCTCAGCTGCCTTGGCATCCTTACTGACAGAAATCTTAGGAACAATAGGAATGATAGGGACAGCCGGCGGCGCTACACGAGACTTAGTAGCGGCGGAAGAGAGTGATGTGTCAGCGGAGGCATGCGTAGCAGAGGTAGGGGTGGTCGGTGATGTCGAGATGCCATCAGACTGGCGTTCTGTGGAAGGCGTTTCCGAGGGAGCTACGGCTGCAGACATCGTCTTGAGAGGTGTCGATTGCGGAGTAGAAGTGACAGACTGGGAGCTCTGGGTTTGGATTTCCGTGCTAGTCTGCTGGACAGCAGCTTGGGATGTGTTGGGAGCGTTGGATTCCGTCACGCTCGACTCCGGAGTGTCGGCGCCGCTTCGGCGAACGTCATTGCTATAGAAAGCTTTCCGCTTTCTCCGGGACTTCGCTGTCTTCACAGGCCAGAGTTCCGTAGGGTGAGAAAACCACGGAATCTGCAAACAGAAACAGAAACGCATTGAGTTAGTAATGATGATACTGGTAGACGGAGGAAGTGAAACTGTGTGTATATATGGGCAAAGAAGAATGAAGAAAAGAAGTGTTATGCGATGATGAAGCTAGATAGGATCAGACGAAAAAAAAGGAAAGAAATGCGCATATAAATATCATACCGGAGGTCTGAATGACTGGACTTCAGTCACCGGTTTGGTTTCGGTTTCTTGCTGAATCTCAGGCTCCGACGCTTTCTCTGATTCCACCACCTGCTCTGCTTCTGACTGAGACTCCTGCTGGGATTCTTGTTCAACTTTGGGCGCAATATCCATGCTGGAGACAGGGGAGGCTTGTCTCATGGAAGGAAGAGAGCTATCGATGATCTGAGGAGTTGGAGGAGTCATAGCAATCGGCATCGACTGTATCGATTGGACGGAAGACGGAGTTGCGGGAGGGAGGATCGAGGCTGGCATCGGAGGGGGTTGGTACGGAGTAGCGAGAGCAGGAGAGCTGGGAGACGGGCGCGAATACGATGACACAACCGGAACCGAGGTCATGGGAACAAAAGGCGGAATCGAGGCAGGCGACCGGCCATACGTCGGCTGGGGGTACGGCATATAGGAAGGAGTATGAAGGCCGGCACCGTTCGGGTAATGAGGAGGAGGGGGGGCAGGCTGGAAGACCTGGCCGGTGTAGGTCATGTAGCCAGGATACGGCATCATGCCGTGAGTGGGAGGCTGAAGGGGGGCATGCTGATGTTGCACATGCATATGTTGGTGGTGCGGGAGGTGTTGTTGGTGAGGCTGGTGTTGTGAGTGGGTGTGAGCGAGGTGATGGTAGTTTTGGTTGTAGCCATGATGCTGCTGTCTCCGCCGAGGACCTCCACCACCGCCGGCATGGCCATTAACGATGCCCATCTCGGCAGGGCCGGTCGGAGGACCTCGGGGCATGACTTGCCCAGCCGGCAGATGACGGTTATTCATCCTGCCGGCTTGGGGATGATTCATGAGCGCTGACGGGGCCCAGGACCGGAGCGAATCTGCCGTCGATTTCTCTCCGCCGAAAGTCTCTAGAAGAGAATGGGAGATATATATCCAAGGTTAGATGGACAAGAGAGATTGGAGGCCAGAAGAGCTGGTATGGATAGAGTTCTGGAGGGAGGAGTCGCTCACTCGGAGTGATGGCGACAACAAAGGAACCGGAGGTCGGGTGAGAGTGGACCGCTGAGTCGACGCGGCCGGGTGGGAGAGAATGGAGGAATCCAACAGAACGGGGTCTGACTGGAGGTTGGAAGTCGACGGAAGAGAACCCACAACCACGATAGGCGAGGCAGAACAGAAAGAAGAGAATCGACGTTGGAATAACGCGAGACGCTGGCTTGAGATGGAGGTTTACGAAGTGGTCGCGCGGCGCGTATTGATGTTGCGCAAGCGCCGAGAAAATGATGGTCAAGAAGTCGAATGAGATGGAAGAGGATGAGAGAAGAGGATTCTGAGATGGTTCAATTCCTATCAAAAACATGCAATTGTTCAATTAGCTTCTGGATTATGGATGATTGCATTACTCAAAAATTGGAATGCCGGAATCTTGAACGAGACACTGGATGCATAGAGAGATGGGTCTGAGCCAGAAAAAAAAAGAAAAAGGCAGGGGATACGTACAGAGATACCACAGGTTGTGTGACAGACACAGGAACCAATGGGATGAGATGGATGAATTAAGAAATAAAGAAAGATCGAAAAATAGGTGAAGAACCAAGAGTGATAGAATGAGGATAGATACGTGAGGAAGAAAGAGAGACGATAGTAGTATCAACAGTCTTGCATCAAGAGCAGGAGAAAAAAAACTGAAGGGGGTAAAATATCTAGACAACGATGTGAGAACAAAATTTCGGGGCCAAGGCCTGTCAAGTCATAGAAAAGGTGAATGACTAAATCAGAATAAAAAGTCCCCACTTTTTGGATGGTCTATAGGCCTATTGGAACCAATAACTTAGGCCTTCTAAGGTTAAGCAAGGTGTCTTATTGGCCAGAAACTTGTATCTTTAGTGGACAGGCTGCTGGACCACCAACTAAGTTCAAGATCACTGGCCTGGCTTGCAGGCTGTTAAAACATCTTGCTTTAGAAAATCTTAGTCACGTGCGAAGCCCTTTATTTTCTTTTGCTGTAAAGGATATATCATTGGAGTTGACTGGTTGGAGTTGGATACTGGGCCATGTTCCAGACCCTGAAAATAGAAGTGAAAGAGAGGATGTATGCACTGTAGGATATACAAACTTAGAACCCTAATTATAGACGGACTGGCTTTTGTTTTTTTTTTGTTTTCACATGTGATAGATGGAAAAGCTAATCTAGGAAGCATCACTCATCCCGAAATATCCAACGCCCTCCAGGCCGCATGGCCTCCCGATACCGCTCCTGAATTTCCTGCTGCAACCGGTGCTCGGCTTCGGCCCGCTCAGCAATCTCCTCCTGCGTGGTTGGGAAATCCGGGTTCCAGAACCCCGGCGGCGACTTCATGCGCGCGAACCGGTGGCGATGGCGCGCGCACCGGTTCGCCAGATCCACACTGCGGGCCTCAACCCACAGCTCGTCCATCTCGTCGCGGGTCATGCCTAATAGCCGATACGCTTCGTCGCCCAGGTATCGCTCCAGCATCGCGCGGTCCTCTGCTCGCTGCTCGGCTGTGCGCGGCTGCGTGCCACGCTCGGCGAGTGCTAGCGCCCGGAAGTTTTGGCCGCAGCACTGCGGATCGGTGCAGCCACGCAGCGCTGCGCGGCCTTCACGACTCCGTACTACTTCGTCGTATGCGTAGTCGCGGCTGTTGTTGACGCTGGGGTTCACCTTGAAGTCCTCGAGACGCAGTTCGGACAACTTCTTCCCCCGGAGGATGGATTGTCGCACAGGTTTCGCTGTGGATGCAGAAATCGGATCAGGACGGGATTTGTTGGTCGTTGAAACGCCAGTGGTATCGGCTGCGTCTTTCTTCGAATTGCCTCTGGGAGTAATGTCAAACGGAAGCTGGCGTGGAGCTGGTGGCATCTCCAGTTCCAACTCCGGCCTGAGGTACGATCTGATCCTATTTGCCGTAGCCGGGGTTGTTAGGAGGGCATGTAGCTTGCCAGAATCAGGTGGTTGGTCTGGAGTGCCATCTTCGGGGAACGTCATGCCATCCTCTGCTAGAGATGCAATCCCGTCATGCGTGGACCGCTGCTTTGCTGTCACCGTGCTGAATCTCTTGGCGCCGCTAGCTGGTGGTATAGTTCTTGTATTTGTGCTGATTTGGCCAAGGACCGTCCGAGTGGGTGCAGTCGGCGAGCGGAACTGCTCCGGGCCATTTTTCGTTCCGGCAGCAGTTGGGGTTGTCATCGAGGCTGCGTTAGAGAACCGGGGGGCCTCGGCCCAAGGCAACGACCGGGCAGCGGGTGGCTTCATAGCGAACTCCTGCGGCGAGGCTGGAATGATGGGACTAGACGAAGTCGGAGGAAGGTCGGCTGGTAGTATCTTCCGCGGCGTGGTCACTTTTTGCGGGATCTGGTCCAAGTCCACGCTCTCGCATGGACTAAACCCATGAACCTGCGACCCAGCAACCACAATATCCGAGGTCTGGTTCTCCAGCTTAATCCGCACTGCTGATCTGACCGCCGCTCGCTTATTCGAAGTGTCTTCACGCTTGCGTTTGTGAACTGCTCGCTCTGACACGACAATCGGAATGTCCGACGAGGGTTCAGATGCCACGGGGTCTTGCGTGGATAGCACCTCTGCCCGGAGATGGGGAAGGTATGTCTGTGGAGAACGTGCCGCTTCGCTCGAGGAATCCGTCTGTGTTAGAGCAAGATACGCTTCTTCGGCCTGTCTATCGCCATGTGTGGGATCGGTTTCCGGAGTCATGACCCTGGGTGGGGACACATCTGCTCTCTTAGCACTATCGACCGCGAAGGGAGGGCTTGGACGACGGCGTAAGTTCGGCTGGTTGTTTGCTTGTGGTTCTTTACTAGTCGCTGGTAGTTCAGGAGAACGCCTCAACTCGCCGGGGACAGCAGACACAACTCCAAATTGCTGTTGGCTCTCCAGTTTAGCTTCAAGGCTCTTCACACGATCCTTGTACCCCTGAACGTAGGCCTGCCAGCTTTCAACGTCCTTATTTCGCTCGATAATCTTTGATTTGGCAATATCTAGACTGGCGTTCAAAGTCGCCACTTGGTCTTGCAGAGCCTTCATCTTGGCACGATAATGGCTTTGGGCAATCGAAGGTTTTCCTCCTTCAACCAAGACATCCCGAGAACCCTGGACTGGCTTGGGATTAGAGGTATCTGATTTCGCGGGAGCTTCGGTAGATAAAGCTTTGGATTCAGGGTCGGAGGAGTCGAGTGCAGGGGCAGCGGCCTCGCGTGCGGGAGGGCATGGAGTCTGCGGTTCGCCGGTCACCGAAGAACCGGCGAAGGATGTACTAAAGGAAACAGCCGGTAACGCTGCAGAAATAACAGAAGTAGTCGGGAGTGCCACTGCGATGCTAACGGGAGTGATGGGGGTCTCCGCGGCGAGCTTCCCACGCTTCAGACGTAATAGGCTCTCGTGGAGTTTGCGGTTTTCGAGTTTGAGTTTGTCGATCTCGGTCGTCTTGTCCTTTAATGCCTCTTCGAGCTTCTTTATCTTCGAGGTCGAGCTACTCTCGGATTCGCGCTTTCGGATATCTGTTCAATCGTTGTCAGCGATTCGAGGTCACGGAAGGCTGGTCACGTCAAGCTCAGCGTACCATCTTTCAAAACATCTTCGAACTGGTCGAAAGACGAGGATAGGTTTTCAAATATGCCTGAGCGAAGTTTCTCGAACCACTCGAGAGAACTCATTGTATCACAGCCCAGGGTTTGGCCCAAGGCAGCGAGGACTGGGACATATAAAGTGGTACTCTGGGAGGTGTCGTTGATGTGTCTGTGTCGATTGATCGATTGGATAGGCTGATATATGAGCTGAATATCGGATGTTGTGGTGTATCAAGTGAAAGTGTCAACACATAGATAATCGCCTGTCAAGAAAAAGTCGTGCTCGCGTTTGTAGGGTATCTCGTGGCGTCGTTGTTTTTTCGTCTTGGAGAAGTTGCAAAAGTTGGAGGGATGTTCTGCACCCGCGTAAATCGACAAATAACCCTAAGAGTAACCGCGTCGCGCGTTTGCACCCCTTTGATTCGGGTTTGCCGCCCCACTGTGGCTTCTGGACAGCACCCTTGTGGCTAGTGCTCAACCAGCAGCAAAAACACTATGTAGTTCAACAACATAGCAAGCAATCCCAGATGCCCCTCCAATATGATCTCGTCCCGACTTTGTCAACATACCCGAATGGACAATCTGGGGTCCGTGATAGTTCGGAAGCCATCAAGGTGTTGTCAACCTTATTTTCACGACATTGAATGATGTTTTCCCCAGGTTTTTTGGATCTAGAATGCCATCTGGAATGTGTAAGTGGTGGGCTCGTTGGTGGTCGTTTTCTGTGCGAAATTCTGACCATTTTGAGTGGATGTCCACCATATCAATCGCCCAGACTTTTCATCGCCGTCCGTGATATTTGCCTGCACAAGATTGAAATTTCTGTCTAGAAGGTATAACCCCTCCCGGCTTTAGTGAATTTTCTTCTTCCTTTTTTCTTGGTGTTATTCATAGCTTAGTAGTGATTGTGAAAAGCTCGCCAACCCCGGACCACTAGTAAACCGAATCCCAATATCAGACACGAAGGGTCAAGATGAAGGCTGCCAATTGAAAAGTCGTCAATATGGCCTAACTCAATATCACCTGCCATGCATCCAGCCATTTACAGTAACGGTACCTTGGGTCCGTGTGTTGACAGAACCAAGCCGCGTTCTCTTACCTTCCCCCTCTCACCAGGCAATGCAACACACCTTGGGTCTATCTCTATGTGTAAAGTGACTACATGGTTCGCAGATAACAACGGAGGAGTTCATGGGCTTTTCGGAAATGAACGAGCACATTGTTTTAACACTGATAAACACTTTCTGAGCACATCAGCTAATCTACGCGGATAGTCGTCTGTCACACCTCATGTGAGACGTATCATACTCTCTCAACATACGGACCGATCATACTACAGATAGGTAAGGAAACAGGCAATATATCTGCGTCCAAAGCGGAAGTATAAAATCTGGATCCAGGTATATAATCCGTATAGTAGGCTAATATATTTTTGTTTCGGGTAGTGCTTGGGTCCTGCTGTATGATACGGGCACCAGATTGCCTCTCATATGGCATTCGTCCCGTGCTCAGAGAGGAACTATCGGGTAGATGAAACATTATACATTCAGCCATATACCCCCATACGCAGGTATTGTTATGGTTGAGATATCAGGAATTTCATGCCAGTCCAGGTCATATGGTTCCGGGCCAGAACATTACCAGACAAGCAAAGGACAGAGAGCCATTGCAATGAGGCTAGCATACGGATAGACAGGCGGGAAGCAAGAAACAGTTTGAACACTCGCATATACGGTAGCAGTTGGGTGGGTGATATTATGACCTGCCGTTGAGGTTAGCACCATGGAAAGCGGCCGTTCCGTCCGCACAGCCGGAATCTGCAGAGCAAAGACCCCCTTTCGCAGGCCGGAAGGCCCGATGCTGCATGATTTGCTTCCTTCCCCCATGGCAGCAAACCGCTATCTTGACCCAATTGTGCGGGAACACAGCCATCACAGTCAAGAGAACAAACGCTCGGTGGTTGAACCGCCGAGACGTTCAAACCCAGGAAAACCAGGCCCGATGTGCAATGGTTGTTTCGAGAGGGGAAATCCAGGAGACATGTTCGTCTGATGTTTGATTTATTTTTTTTTTAAAAAAAAAAAAAGGAAGGGGGGATCCTAAACCGCCGTGCCGACGATTTTGGACAATGAAGGACTGCTCTCCTAGCATTGCTCGATAGGGAGGGATGATCGCCAGACGATCAAGAACGCCACGCCACCCCAGACAATATCATGACGACAAACCATACTGTTGTGTTCTTTCGGGATTCTAAGTTTGTTCCACCGTTCGTTCTGTCCGCTTGTGATTCCATATTCTCTGCCTGGATCCGGTGTCCGGCTTTCTCCCCTTCCTGCTTTCTGTTTTTGCCACCTCCGTTTTTTTCTGTCCCTAGGGAACAAATCCGCACGCTTAAGACATCCCGTGTTTACCATTGTCCAAAGTGGGGATGGTTGCGGCAACTCCAGGAGGATACATGAGGGGGAATATACAAAAATACACAAAAGGTTGGATCTTAGGGTCGGTCGGCTAGAGAATAAAAACCCCCCAACCAAAATGGGAGAGGCGGCACGGCATAGACGTCCATGGCTCGCCTTGATGACATACCGGATATGTTCGTAATAAGCAAATGTCAACTTAAAAGAGCATCCAGGTGCTGTACCATGGGCGAATATGCCAAATAGGGCTATTAAGAACCTTTCGGATATGACTTTCAGGCCAAAAGCCGTGGAGTGAAATGCGCGGCGGTGAAGCGGTTCTTCTTGTTCCTGAGCAAACAACCAAGGGATGTCGGGGCTGTGAGGAGACGATTTTCTCGGCTTCCTTCATATTCGGACTTAACTTCCCAACGTGGCTCATCACATGGTCAGCGGGGATAATGCGTTTTGAACATGAAGCAGGAATTAATTCATGGAGAGAATTTTCTTGGGGACACGGGTAGGAAGAAGAAGTACAGATAAGGGTATTTCAAGGGGTCGTGCTTCCGTCCCTGTTCCGGAAGAATGGCAGCAGGCCAGATAGTCGTATAGAGTCTTAGCAATCACATCTGAGCTATGTGCAATATTATGCTGTATGTGGTCACGATGCACAGAAAAAATATATTAGCATGGAGAGTTATATATGGCGGGTGAGACTGGTGAGTTGGGTATATACATGAGTACGTAGGACAGACTACAGTATATGTTTGTACCATATGGTATGTAGTCGTAGTTTCGTACTTCAGGCTCTGAGGTGACTGAGGGCACGCACAAATCAGCATCAGCGTAAATGCCAAAAGCCCTAGGCAGGAATGAATGCATGGACATATGCGTGTAATGCGGTAAGACGCACAGAGCGGTGTCTCCCACTCAAAATTCACTGCAACGGAAAGCCCGACATGAGAGTTAATCTCGGGAAGAGGCCGACGGCGAGCAAGATTAATATTGGGTATGTTAAGTCCGCTTCAAACTTCATTGAACAGGTGATTCTGGCTTCTTCCTCATCACTCAGTCTCAGCAGGTTGATGCCAGAAAGAGATGGCGGATAACCGCCGCACCTAGGGCACGGTTTGTATGCTGGCACCAGTTCCCATCCAACAGGCAGGCAAGTTTTTCCTTTTTGTGCGTCTACGGATTTAGCCCACCCACCCACGTTGGATTAGGGCGGTGGGTGACAAACTGACAAGAAAGCTCTTACACAAGCAAACTCTTGAGGGCGATCCATGCGGGCAGGAGACATCGTGAAGATACATTCGTCTGTTTTCCTGTTGGGATGTTCGAGTTCTTATATATCGTGGACTTATTTTGTAAGTTAAAAAGACTGTCCGTAAAGGTTATATTGACATAAAGATTGCCCCGATGGAGAAGAAGAAAAAAAAAAAAAAAAAGAAGA
>LNGL01000038.1:598352-626406 GCA_001510565.1 Knoxdaviesia proteae
AAAAAAAAAAAAAAAAAAAAAGAAAAACCTCTTCAGCAAGTGGCGGCTCTCGCGGGTGAACAAAGTATCTGTAGAGTATATCCAAGAGAGGCGAAATGGCCTGTGAGTAATTTAGGAAGCAGGTTTGCCGGGTCGGATTGAAGTAGGTGAGCGGCGAGGCACATATACTGTAGAGTGAGTACCGTATACTAAACCATGGCTAGGATCTCATCGGGTTGCCCTACTACTTCAACATATACGATCTTTATGAGCCAGGTACTAAGGATAACTAGATCACGCGCATGACCCTTGTGTGAGGCACATACGTAACATACACCAAGGGAATAGCACAGCCCGAACATATAGACAGACGCATGAGATTTTGAGACTGGGTGGAATTTTTGTGAACGAGTGAGAGGTCATTAAACCGAAAATCTGAGTCTGGAACTGGTTCTCTGGGTGGTTGGATGAGGAGGAGAGCACATAAATTTCCTGTCCAGTCAAACAGCTTCATTGTTAACCCTCTGTGGATCTGTGGAAAAACTCAATTGATTTCCGGTCAGTTGTATTCCATTATTTTGCTGTTCTGTCGTTCTTGGTATCCTGCAAGAGGATAATAAAAAGCTATGTGCCTGTTCATACAGATCTTACATTGCAGTAGCGCAGTCCTGCATTGTGCCCATGATATGGTATGCCTTCCAAGACTGAGGCCGTATCAATACAGCTGAAGAAGAGACAGACGATGGGGTCCAGGGTGGCAAATCTCCCGTTAAGCAAAGCAAACGAGAGATATTTGTGACCGTATTTTGCCCAGTCGACATGCTCAAAGTCTGATGGTGATAATTAGGGGACTAATCGAGATTCCGGCTTGATGAGGGCGGGCGTAATTTTACTACAGGGTCAACGAACATCAAGAGCTCCAAAGGCTCGCCCACCAATCTCGGCATCTGCGTGAAACTCCCCCAGCCGCCGTATCCCATGTCTGTTCCTGTCGGATTCGCAATTTTTTCTTTCTCGGGCGCGGGGTACCTGGGCACGGTCAGGAACGAGTTGATACTGGTTCTGGCATATAACACTGGACATAACAGCACACGAACTCGTTTGATTTTGGTGTCGAATAGATGATTTCAGCGTTCATGTCATCTCCCTTTATAGACACAATTGTGACGTGGCTCATATATGTCGAGTATGTGTTCCCATACACACATTAAGATACTTGGACAGCTGAGCTCGATGGTGGGGTGGGATAACTTCACAGGTGCAAAAATGCTCAGTCCCAAGAATTGCCGTCCAGGATGCATATAAGGTGGTTATGCATTAACACCATATTGCACTAAACAGATCCACAGGAGAAAAGAAAAGATACTTGCCTTTCGTACCCCAAAAGCCAGGCCACCAAGTGGAAAGGAAGAGGATAAGAGAGAGGGAGAGGGAGAGAATATTACAAACGCCACACCCGGACCGAACAGCCAGGCCATTTAGGACTAAATGGTGGGGTTCGCTATTGATGCGGTCCTGACGCAGAGAGTACGTACTCTCAACCAACAAACATATGCGTGTTGGCACAACATTTTACTTCACCGTATAATTGGTACGTGGAACACCAGTTTTTTTTTTTTTCTTTCTCATACGCGAGCCCACAAAAGTGATGAAAAGACACAAAACAATCTGAAGAGGTTGAAAAAAAAAAGCCCAAACCCCCCCTTTTGCGTTGATCTCATATCCATCTGAAAACTCTTGACTTTCGGTTACCTGCAGTTATACATCTGATCCAAATCCAGTCTTCCCTTCGGCCACCTGCTTTTGCTCAGGTTCGGAATAGAGAACAAAAACAGCATTCCAGTGTCAGCTGTATCTGCTTTCCTTTCCGGCTTTTCCCCCTCTCCTCTTCCGCTTTGCTATTGTTCCTTATGTTCGACCTATGTACTCCGTAAACCCAGAGAGGGAAAGCCGTGGTAAGAAGGGTGTCTCTAATAGAGGTCGACAACATGATCCTCTCAGCTCCTTGTACCCCAACCACTAAAAGCCCTACCAAGAATACATCCAGCTTTTCCACGGAGTCCTTCGTACTACTATGGACCTCCCCGTCTCCCTCCCTCTCTATCGATCTGATTTTCCCCTTAGGCAGAGAGAGCATTGGTTTTTTTTTCTCTGAGGCCAACTTCTAATAAGTTTTATAATAGTATAGTGTAGTGCTGAAGTAGTTCCTGTGTTAGTGCAATCCAACGCCCTACCAAAAAGGTAAGTCATTTTCCCATTCCCTCATTCCCTCTTCTTTTTTCGCCTTGCCATCCATTCCCTCTTACTCATTGCTGGACCCAGAAAAAAAGTTCTTTCCTCTGTCATCTATAATTTATTTTTTCGTCTCTTCTTTTCCCTCTTCCTCTTTTTTTCCTCCTTTCAATCTTCATCTATCACCACATTTGTCATATTGACCCTACCAGTCCTCTTCAGAACGACCATTTGACCTTCTTTTTCTCCTCAAATTTCTCCTCAAGGTAAGAATCTTTCCAATTACTGTTGTCTTTTCTACCTTTTGTTAGATAGACAGTCAGTATATCGTGATTTCGTCCATAAAAAAAAGGAAGAAAATTCTTCGCTGGGCCAACTTTTGAGCCTCAGCTCGTGCATGGTCGTTCCTTCCTCACTGTGCAGTTGTTAGCCATGCTTGATCGCCCTACATCGGAAGAAATATTCGTCTTCTGAGTTCCATCACACTGTTTCTGCTCCTTCCCCGTTGTATCTCCTCCTGCCAATCCTTCGTTTTCATCTCCGTCGGTCTCCCGGTCTCCCCGGTCGCACCTTCTCGTTCTCTCTTCAATGAACCCGACGAGTGCTCCTTCCATCATCTTCCCCGTTATCGTGTTTAAGTTCCGTAATGCAAGTCGATGTCGCTTCTTTGGAAACTCACATGGTCATTTTTCCTGCCTCTTCCCTTGAGCTCTCTTCTCTATTCCAACTCTTCCCTCTTCTTCTTTTTTTTTCTGATCTCTACATCACCCATTGTCCCATCATCCGTGCCTCTGCTTTGATTGCCTCGTCATTTTGATCTCTCTGATCGTCTGTCTCAGCCTATGTTTGCCTATTCAGATCCTCTGTCCCCTTGTCTTCTAAGTCTGAGATGATGGGATGAACTGTTAGCCATCCTAGATGTCAATCAATCACCAGCCATTGCTCTCCCCCTCCTCTAATCTTCCCTCCCCCAGCCCTCTTCAATTTCCGTGATCGCCTGCATTCCTGGCTCTAGCATTTCGTGGGACTACGTTCTCAACTGGAAGCAGCCATATGATCACAGCTTCAATATAGGTAAACAGAGTGGATTGCGTACACAATACACATATTCCATTTGCCTATATTCAGATACACTTCTCCTCAGTGATCCAGAAAATACGAGGTCCATCACTCAGTACTGCCCTCTTAGTCTATATATATCAGAACTCCCTGGCATTTGTCTCTTATTCCCCTTCCTAGCTTTTACCCTCCGAATCGTTCTATAAATTCATCTACACTTCTCATATCATCAAAGCTTAATAGTATCATACTATCATCAAGTATGAAACCATTAAATACGTCTTTATTTTCCCTTCCAATATCATCATATCTTCCTTATATATCTTCTACATACTACGCTTTTCCTTCTAAGTTAGAAGTTTGCTTTATATTATAGAGCTGTTTCCCTACTGTTTTATTCTAGAGAGGAATTTCTTCAATCTCATTTACGCCCTAGGTAGGCACCAGAAGCACATGATATATTGATAAGGCAAGGCTCAAACAATAGCATTATTTGTTATATATTCCAAAACCTGTTCTGTTCAGAGTATCTCCTTGTTTTCCCCCAGCTATTTCCTTCCTGTTTTATTAGCTGTTGTTCTGCCTGAGGTCTGCATGGCCTGGTCTCGTGAATCAGCATTACATGTTTACGGTATCTTATACCAAAAGCATTTTTGCTCTCTTAAACACATTGTTATAAATGGGGCCCTTAGCTATTTTCTCTTCATTTTCTTTTCTTTTCTTCCCTCTTCCCTTCCACACAATATTCAGATCTGATTGCCGATTAGTGTCCCTTCTAGTCAGCCTTCTTCTTTTCTCCCCACCACCACAGTTCTCCATTATTCATGCAACTAACAGATCATTGATTCTCTCTCTTAGACTTGATCCTCTCAATCTCCTTTTTCATCATTCACATTACCCAAAATGGATTACTCTGCTCCTACCGGCGGCCGTGCCTGCTACACCTGTAAGTTGAACTTGCCACCTAACTTCCATGACCATGGATGAAGATGCCATGGCTGCATACCTTCTTGAGAAATAGCGTCATGCGTGTTCTAGAACGCGCTTGGCGCTGTCTTCTCTACTATTCATAACTTCGCTCACTGGACTGTTCAACTGACCCCCTTCTCATTAGGCGGTGCTACCACCCACCAGGCCCGTGATTGCCCCCAGAAGCCCGCGGCTAAGTGGTAAGTCATTTCTGGTCAACATCGTGAACGACCTTTGGAGTAGATCCCTCAAGCATGTACAGCAACTAACATTCTCCAACTCTCTAGCTATAACTGTGGCAGTATGTAAACGAGTGGCAGAATTCGATATGTGATTCATGGTACTAACTAATGCTTCTTTCTCTCTCAGACGAGGGTCATATCAGTGAGTCAACCACAAATGTCATATATCCCGTTTTGTGCTGTAACTAACAGCCCCTCCAGGCCGGGACTGCCCCGACGGCCCCAAGGACGGCAAGACTTGCTACCGCTGCAACCAGGCGGGCCACATCTCGCGCGACTGCCCCCAGGGTGGTGCTCCCAGCGGCCCCAGCGGCGGTGGTAACTCCAGCCAGGAGTGCTACAAGGTATGAGATGATAGCGTTTTGTTATTTAATGGTTTTGTTTTTATTCGGCCTTCTGACTTTTCTTTCTCCATCAGTGCGGAAAGGTGGGCCACATCGCCCGCAACTGCATGGAGGGCGGCGGCGGCGGCGGCTACGGCGGCGGCAGCGGCTACAACCAGTCCTACGGTGGTGGTGGTGGTGGCGGTGGCGGCAGCTATGGATCTTCGCAGAAGCAGTGCTACTCGTGCGGTGGTTATGGACACATGTCTCGTAAGTCGAAAGCCACATCAATGCCCGCAAGTTGTTGCATGAAGCTCTTCTCTAACTCAAAATCTTCCCGTCTCTCTACAGGTGACTGCGCCAACGGTTCCAAGTGCTACAACTGCGGCGAGAACGGCCACTTCTCGCGTGATTGCCCTAAGGAGTCGACCGGCGGGGAGAAGCTGTGCTACAAGTGCAAGCAGCCCGGCCACGTTCAGGCTGCCTGCCCCAACAACTAAGTTAGTTGTATGAGCAGGTGTTTGAAGAAGCAGAAGACCGTTATTTTTATTCCTTTTATGGTCTGTCATGTTTTTGGTGGGGGGGGAGCGTTTTGATTCTGGATTTTCTTCAGAAGTAGCCCATCAGGCAACTGGATGAAGGGAGGGCTGTCTATGCCCGAAGTGCATACGGGTGTTTTCTTTTGTTCTACCTCTGGAGATTGTGCGAGTTGAGAATTGGCTGTCCGGATGGACATGGATGATGATCATTTTTCCCCTATACCGCCTTTATGCTTTTTCTAACGACTTTTCCTATTTGCATCGGCTAACGTTTTGTCCCTTATTGGGGGACTGGCTACCTCTTCCCTTTTTTTTCCACTTCCTTACGCCGTTTTTTACGTTTTCCTTTTTCCTTCCTATTTGTCACTGTTCGGTCTTTTTTTTGCATTCTTTCTTTTGATTTTATTTTGTTTCTTGGTATACTGGAAGTTGGCTCAGGACCATTCATCATGGCCTTGGTTTTCGACAGGAGCAGATTGTGCTGTCTTGTCGAAACCATCTTCGCGCAACAGTTACCTACTCTTCAATCGGTTGGGATCGATATATACCCCCTGTGCCTTGATGTTTTTGATACTTTCTGCCTCTACCCACACCCATGGATCTTTGAAGTTTCAAACATGCCTCCAACACCCATTGCCCACTGGGCAGTACAACGATGGTGGAAGAGACCTGAGAGTCTGATTGTTCCCTGCCTGGTCATCAGCTGACGGGCCAAAGTTTCCGCCAAGTCTAAGGACATGTCCTAGTGGATCACGGAGGGGCAGAGAGAGAGAAGATGGGTGAGGTTGGAAGTCTAACAGAGAAAAACATTGGTGTTCGAGAGAGAAGTTTAGCCCATCAGTGAGGGTATTCACATACCTCGCGGGGCTTCAGAAGTCAATGGAAGAGAAAAGAAGCAAACCGGTCAAAAAGAGAATCTCCTTGCGATTAGGAGGAAACGTTGAAATGATGCTGCAAACCGAAACGAGATGGTGATAGAATGGTGTATGAGATGATTTAGAACCCCCTTTCGTTTTTATTGCCACTCCCGATACAAGCCGCGACAGTTGATCCCAAGCCCAGCCTCGATCATACTACCACCAACGCCGCCCGACCTTTTCTCTGATATCCGTAACCCCGAGACGGCGCAGCAATACGGCCCGGTTTACATACCCTTCCAAGACGGCGGAGTGATTCGGACAACTGCGACTTCTCCTCTCATTCTCACTTCGCATTCAGTTTCCAAACCACCAAGACACGCCATGCACGAAGTTATACGCCATGTCCTCTACTCCCGAGGGGCGTTTCCCATTCCCGAGGTTTCATGGTAACCGGGATCTTCAGCTACACGCTCTCTTTAGATAGCAGCAAGAGCATGATTGGTGTGACCGGGGCGTTGCAAGCCGTCAACTCATGCCATAAATGGCGAGCGAGTCAGCCTAATGAGTGGTTTGGCGTATCTATGAACTCGTTAGAATGCTGTACACTGCCTCCCACCTGAAAACTTGGGGAATGGCGGGTAGTCTTTGATTCACGGCTGAAGCATTGAGCCAGGCAAGTGTGTACTCCGGTGCTAATGTAGCTACTCCCTCAATGCCTGGATCGAACGAGAGGAGTTAGGCTTGAAGCACCCGTGGTTCATCCTACCTTTCTCTTTCATGAAGAAGCGACGTAGCATTTACACGCAAAAGGGGATTCTTTGATCACAATTATGAAGCCGTACGAACTCAATATATTATCAGACCAGTAACGGAGACGGGACAGACACAAGAGGCTGTCCTCGCTATTTTATATTATCCCCTAATACGCCAAAATCCACACACAGAAACAAGTAAACAGAAGGGAAAGAAACGGGAAGATACAATGGACTTTGGAGAAAAACAACGGAATGGGAAACGTGCTGAGAGCTGTAACGAAGAAAAAAAAAGAAAAGAGTATGATCTAACCCTAACCCTACTTGTGTCCTTGGCACAGGCCGCGACATATCTATCATATTTCCTTCCTTCCATGTTTGTCACCTCTTCATTCACTCACAGAACAACTACACCGTCGGCGTCCTGGAGCCATAAGCGCGCCAGATCCCGCGAGAGCGCGAGCCGCAGGATGCGCAGCACGTCCTCGGGGGTCGTCGACACGGAGAGCCCGGCGCGCCAGTCCCAGCCGCGGCGGCCGGCGGGGTGGGGGAGGCTGGAGGCGCCGCCGGAGACGGAGCGGTGCAGCTGCGACGCGAGCAGCGAGGAGCCGGCGAGCACGTACGAGCCGTCGAGCGACGCAACGGAGCCGGCGGCGGGGTCGACGCGGCGGAGCAGGTCGGCGGGGGTCGAGCCGCGCAGGTTGCGGGCGGAGGCGAGGACGAGGCGGAAGAAGTCGTCGCAGGTGGCGTAGATGCGCGAGGTCGAGAGGGTCTGGATGTCCTCGATGGCCTTGAGCAGCGTGTCCATCTGCGCGAGCGAGATCACCGGCTCGCTGGTGCCGGCGGCCACCGGCGACGACGGCGCGGACACCAGCGGCAGGGCCTCGCCGAGTAGCACGAGCATGAAGTCCTCGCTGACGACGGAGGGGCGCGAGGGGTCGTACAGGCCGCCGCGGATGTTGTCGTCGGCGCTGGCGATCACCGCGATCAGCGCGGCGGCGGCCTGGCGGCGGCGCGAGAGGCTGACGGTTGCCACCGAGCCGGCTGTTGCAGCTGACGACTCGGTTGGCGTGTTGCTGCTGTCGCCGTCGCGCAGCTCGTAGAACTGGCGCAGCGTGGCGTAGCCGGACAGCATGGTGCCCAGCAGCTCGGCGGCCTCGACGTCGCGGTGGGCAAAGCTCTCAAGGGTCGTGGCGCGGCTCGTCAGGATGCGCGCCAGCAGCGGGTCGAGCTCCGCAGTGGCGGGGTAGGCCGACGACTGCACCAGCGAGTACGAAATGAGGAAGTTGAGCACGTCGCGCACCTTGGCGGGCTTGTGCGCCAGGGCGTAGTACCACAGGGCCTCGCCGTATTTGTGCGAGTCCTGGGCGAGGAGATCGGCAAAGGTCTGTAAAAAAAAAAAGAAGAAAAAAAAGAATTGTCAGTTATAAACAGCTTGGAAAGCGGTGGTAGATATCTTTTTGCTGCACGTACCTCGGCGGTTTCCTCCGCAAACGAGAGCATGCTCAAGTTCATCAGGATCGACCAGATGCGATCGACGGTCTCGCCGGAGTCTGCATCAATGGTCCCCAGCACATCGTGCAGCAGCTCGCGGATCGTCATATCCGACTGCTCGACCGAGTCCATGCGGCCCAGCACCTGGATAGCCACCTCCCAGCCAGACCGGCCATCGGAAATCTGGTCGATGCCCGCAAGCTCGCGCGCGTACTGCACGAGCGTGGTGTCCTTGATGCCGTCCAGCTGGTCGGAGCTCTGGCGGGCGACGCCCAGCACATCCAGCATCTCGTCGTCCAGGCCGCCGGGCTTGTTGATGATGGCGGGCAGCGGCGCCTCGGGCTTCGGGAGCCACTGGCCCAGCGCGGCAACCTCGGTGACCGCCGACGCCACAGGAAGCGACCACGTGCGCAGGATACCGACCACGGCGGCGTAGTTGCCCTCGAAGGCGCTGGCGATCGCCACCTCGACGGCGTTGGCCGGGTTGAAATGGAAGTCGGACTGCATGGTCTGGTGGAAGGCGTTGGCGAGGCGCTCGAGGTAGTCTTCGCCGGGGGTCAGCCGTGCGGCGGCGGCCGGCATGATGGAGCTGCGCAGCGTGGCGGTCATCTTGCGGCGGTCAAGCTCCTGGTCCCACCAGCCGAAGATGCCCACGGTCGCCTCGCACCAGTCCTGCGACGTCTCCAGAATGGCCTTCTCCTGGCCCAGCGCAATGTTGTACACCAGGTTCAGCTGCTCGTAGATCTCCCACGGCACCTGGCTCTCGGCCTTGCGCGACAGGCCCACCATCGAGTACGTCGCGCTGTCCGCGTCCATCGGGTTGCCCGCCGCCCCCGCCGCCGGCACTTGCGACCGCACCTTGCCCTCGGCAAACCGGCTCAGCTTGTCCCACGACGCCCGCACCTTGACGCGGAACAGCGTCCAGTCGCTGCCCCAGATGTTCCAATCGCCCGCCGCGCCAGGGCACTCGCGCAGCATCGAGCAGGTTTCCTGCACGGCGAAGCGGATGTTCTCCAGCGACCGGCCGGCGAAGGCCAGCTCGCCGTGGCGCTTCTGCACGTTCTGCCAGCCGGCGGCCGACAGAAGCTCGATGACGCGGTTGACGTCGCCGCGCACAAGCGTGGCGCGCAGCGTCTGCCAGAACAGCGGGTGGCACGCCGGACTGGGCCGAAAGTTTTTGACTTCGCGGACCTGGTCCGGGTACGGGTTGTGGCGCTCCTGCAGCCACTCGAACATGACCTCGGGCAGCGGCGGGAACTTCCCGTCCGTGCTGCGCGAGTGGTGTATGCGCAGAGCCAGCTCGGCGATGTAAGCGGCTTTCTTGAACGGCTCGCTCTCGAGGCTCGGGCCAATCATTGCCGCGTGGTCTTCGGGGTCGGGGAGCTCGGCGGAAAAGTCCGACCAAATACGCACAAGAGCGCCGGAGCCGGCGGCCAGGGTCGAGTCGAGCTTCTCCGCGTCGTCTTCGGCGCCAATGCCCTGATCGTACAGGCGGCTGACGATGGCTTCGGTGTCGAGAATCAGGTCAGGCGTTTCGGTGATGATGGCGGGCGGGATGTCGCTGTAGAGGTTTAGGGCAACCTTGTCGAATTTGAACTCGCGTTTGCGGCCGGCCTGCGACTGGCGCTTGGCGCTGATTAGGCTGACGGCTTCCTTGCGCATGCGCTCCTTCGCAGCCGGGGTGGCCAGGAGCATCAGGTCAGATTCTTCAGATCCGGCGCGGCCAGAGTCGCGGTCGTCGTGGTCCATGTTCAGGAAGAGGTCATTATCCTCGCTTCCCTCGTCTTCGCCCGACCCGTCCTGCTCATCTTCATACTCTTCGTCCTCCTCGCCTTCTCCATCATCTTCGTCATCGTCAAGATATTCGCCCTCGCCATCGTTCTCCTCGGCTTCGGCATCTTCATCGTCTTCGTCATCTTCCTCGTCGTCGGAATCATCGAGGCGGAAAGTTCCGGAGGGGTTATCGTTGCGTTCGGGTTCTTCGCTAGACGAGGCATGGAAGGTCTTGCTGAGTCGGGAGGGCTGTCTCGTGCGTGAGGCCCCGAAGTCTAGGCCGGGCTTCGCGACCGAGGAGGGTTGGAACAGAGGCTTCGCGGCTGAATTGTTGGTGGAAAAGGGCTGGGTCAAGGGCTTGGATCCAGTAAATCCGCGCATCATGGAGCTGCCGAGATACGAGTCGGACGGAGCTCCCTTGGGGGTGAATGATGCGGCCGATGAAGGCGGAGGCTGCGCGATGGAGTTCCCGAAGCCGGAGTTGGTCCAGCCGCCGCGTTGGCTCTTATCCGGGGTGGCGGGTGGACTGGAGTCCGGCAGGTCGAAATTCAACGATGACATGGTGGTGATGGATGGCGCAGTGTAGCAGGGAACAAATCGATGCCTGTTCGGGCCACAAAGGCTCGTTGGATGGTGAGAAGCACCTGTGCCCAGGCGATCAGCAAACGAAACCAGGCAGAGAGAATGGTTGAGTAGGGTTGGTTAGGAAGCTTGAAGTTGTAGCTTCCTGGAAAGATGGATGAAAAGAAGAGGGGGTATTAAGAAGAGATTATGTGGAAGGGGAAAAGTCAGGGTCCAATTGACAGAAAAGGACCTGTGTTGTTGTGATTCAATATTTTTTCCAGGCGTTACCAAAGGCGTTTGGCAGTCAAAAATTTGAAGCGCGCGTCAAAAAAAAGCAGCTCCAGAAAATGCTACACATCCAAGTACAGTAGGTGGACCCATTTACACGTGTGGAACCGTGTGGCGTTCTAGGGCGCTCAGCCGCCACCTGCGCCACAGTCTCTAGGGTACAACCCTAGTCACCCTGCTTCCTTCACCCCACCAAGCCGGCAATTGGAAAAAGCCGCGAGAAAACGAGACACACATCTTCTCTCGTCATCACCGTGGGAATCTGATGCAACTGAATGAAAAGCTTCAAGATCTCTAAATCACTAGTGAAGACGGGAATCTGCAGGTCTTGTACAAGGCTCCGCTGATAAATTTGATCGGGGCATGATCTCGATAACTCGGCGTTTTTCTGCTCAGGTTCGATATCAACGCACTGGAAGCCAACTATCACGAGCAAAAAAGGCGTGGAAACCCCCCAGAAGGTCCAAAGCTCACCCCAGACGCAACTCCCCGACGCATCCCCGAAGCTACCGAAGACTCACAACTCTCTGAAAAACTGCCGAGCTGCAACGGATCTTTTTCTTACCCCAGACGCTACCCAATGCCGTTATTCAATATAAAGTGCTTCACACACCCGAAGTGACACAACTAGGAACTGCTTCTACTCTTTTCCAACAGGGCGGCCTTGTTTTCTGGTCACGATTCAGAATCGCCGAAGTTCGCGAACCTGGATTTTTTAATCATACAGTCCTCCGTCGATCAGATTGCCACGGACATTCGCGGGCTCCGACATGAGCAGGATGCCTCCAGGCTTGAAGTCCGAACCGAACTACGTGGGATGCGAGATATGATATCTGCATCCACATTTGAAATCCGCACCAGCTCCGAACAATGGTGCAGCAGCATCGGAGTGCAGAATAACAACTACGGCCCCCGAATACCGGAGATTGTGAAGACAACTGATTTCGTGGCATAGAATGTCGAATCTGGCCATCCAGGCGTCCAACTGGTTCTGCTTCCGGGATACAGTCCCGTTAAGCCACCGATTAACATCTATTCCAGTGTCCGGATCCCCGGTTCCACAGCGGTCCTGGCCACAATGACCCGTGCGTCCGTATATACACCGCCTCCGTCTCAGATACTAAAAGATCTGTTAAATACTAACTTTGAGTATCGTGGACTCCCTGAACCACATCTCTGCCCAGCTTGGCTCGTCAGGCTGGGGAAACGTAAACATTGCGGTGAACTTTATTCGCTCCGTGACTATCTGACCACTTTTAAGAACAGACTCGCAAGACTGTTCTTATTAACGGGTTCAAGTGATAGAAATGAACCATGGTCAATGTTTGTTTTCATGATCCCTGAGACAGGAAAGCCGGTTGCTGTAAGGATTGTATGCCGAGGAGAATGGAATCCGGGAGTTTCTCCTGTATACTGCACATGAATCCAGAAACAAAGAAAAAGAAAACCCACTATCCCACAATCCTGAGAGCTGATGTTAATTCAAGTCAGCGGACTGTGCACGCGGCTTGAAGTTTTACATGCCGAAGGTCGCCATCCGCGCAGAACCGGCGCATACAGGTACATGCATGAGACTCCAAGCATCAAGCTGTTGCTTCCCCCACCTTTTGAAAACATCCCCGCCGAAAACAGGCATCGAGCTGTTTGGGTTCATAGACCAATCCGACACTTGCCGCCCCTCCTTTTGCGACACAGCTTTTCTCAGATGTTTCGCTTTTTTTGGTCACCCTGCACGCCTTTTGCTTTCCTGTCACCGTTCACTCTCACTCTCAGACCTGTAAGTCCTGTAAGTTGCTACGCGTGAACCTTCGGTCCCCAAAAGAACATCCCTGAGACTCGGCACCCTCCATTCAGCCGGCTCTTCTTTGGGCTTAGAAAGAGCTCGGGAATCTCTCGGACGCTCTGTAATATAAGCCAAGCGTTGAGTCAAGCTTCTCCGCTTGAAAAGGTGCTTCCTTCATCTTCCTGAAACCTCTTCCTGCTTTTTTTTTTCGCTTCTTCATCTTCAATCTCTTCTCCCAATTCCTTCTCATTCTAAGACCGCATTCTCTTTTTCATTCCGTGATATCAACTGTTTGTGTTCATTTTGATTCGGGAAAAAAAGAATCCTTCCTATACCCCCACTGTTCGAGTCGAGATGGCGTCGACCGTTGGAAAGGTGAGCTAGCTTTGTTGACGTCGCAGAAGTCTCGGAATTGTCCTCTCCAAGCTTGAATACTGACGAATATCTCGAATTCTCACTTGATAGACCATCACCTGCAAGGCTGCCGTTGCTTGGGAGGCCGGCAAGGACCTTAGCATCGAGGACGTTGAGGTTGGGCCGCCCCAAGCCCATGAAGTGCGCATTCAGATCTACTGGACCGGCGTGTGCCACACTGGTAGGTTGGGTGGTCCTATGAGCGAAGGAATACAGTATCAGGGCTGCTGATCCCAAAATCCACGTCAAACGCGAGCTTGCTGACCGGCGTGTTCCCCTCTGTTCAGATGCCTACACCCTGTCCGGAAAGGACCCCGAGGGTGCTTTCCCCGTTATCCTCGGCCACGAGGGGGCCGGTCTCGTCGAGTCGGTTGGTGAGGGTGTCACGAACGTGAAGCCTGGCGACCACGTTGTTGCTCTCTAGTAAGCCGATCCCATCCAGGCCAACTACCCCGCCGTCAGCTTCGAAATCCGGGGAGCGACGGTGGCGAAGGAACAAAACTCCGGAAAAGGCCAAGGCCACAAATCTTGCATCTCCTGAGTTGAGAAACCCTCGTATACTGATTCGGTCCGCCTTGTGTCTCCTACAGCACCCCCGAATGCCGTGAGTGCAAGTTCTGCATCTCGGGCAAGACCAACCTGTGCGGCAAGATCCGCAGCACCCAGGGCCGCGGCGTGATGCCCGACGGCACGTCGCGCTTCAAGTGCAAGGGCAAGGACCTGCTGCACTTCATGGGCACGTCGACCTTCTCGCAGTACACCGTGGTGGCCGACATCTCGGTGGTGGCCGTGCAGCAAGACGCGCCGATGGACCGCACGTGCCTGCTGGGCTGCGGCATCACCACCGGCTACGGCGCGGCGCGCGTGACCGCCGCCGTCGAGGCCGGTTCCAACATTGCCGTGTTCGGTGCTGGCTGCGTCGGTCTGTCGGTCGTGCAGGGCGCCGTTGCCAACAAGGCCGGCCGGATTATCGTCGTCGACGTCAACCCCAGCAAGGAGGCGTGGGCCACCAAGTTCGGTGCCACCGATTTCGTCAACCCCACCAAGCTCGAGGGCCAGACTATCGTCGAGAAGCTGATTGAGATGACCGATGGCGGCTGCGACTACACCTTCGACTGCACCGGTAATGTCGGTGTCATGCGGGCGGCGCTTGAGGCTTGCCACAAGGGCTGGGGTGAGAGCATCATCATCGGTGTTGCTGCTGCCGGCCAGGAGATATCCACCCGCCGTAAGTTGCTTCTATCTGCTTCACTCATTGGCAACCAAAGGAAATCAGAAATACTGACTCTGTCCCCTTCTCCCCGCTCTCCAGCCTTCCAGCTCGTCACCGGTCGCGTGTGGCGCGGCTGCGCCTTCGGCGGCATCAAGGGCCGCACCCAGCTGCCCGGCCTTGTCCAGGACTACCTCAACGGCGACCTCAAAGTCGACGAGTTCATCACCCACCGCAACACCCTCGACGAGATTAACGAGGCCTTCCACACCATGCACTCGGGCGACTGCATCCGTGCGGTTGTCAGCATGCAGTAAACGGGGCGGGCGGTCCTTTGGCAGTGCTGTAGTTGTCTCCCTGGTCTGGACACTCTTTTCGATCGGGTCCAGTGGGGGCCCAGAGAGAAACGGGGGGGTTCTGTGCTGTAGTATGCATTGTTACGACTTGAAGTGCGTGTCAATACCACAGCGCTAAAGTTGCATAGTGAGATAGATATGTCCGAAACGACATACATGGGCGAAGGAAGGAGAAGTTCAATCGACCTCGATATCCTAAAAAAGTTTATTCTCAACATATTGATGACCCCATTTTCCATTATCGTGTTTCTCTTATAATTTCCTCTTCCGGCATGACATCACCACGTAAAGAACGGTTCGTGTGGATTAACCGAGACACATATATCCTTTTTCGCCCGGTGATCTCGAATAGGACCAAAGCCCTTTTCAGAAATGAAAGTCACTACTTCATGCTTGAGTGATGTCGCACTTACGTTAGAACAGATATACCTGAGTAGAAAGTATCTAGAGCATCCATCCATCCCAGATCCTCACGCCCAGGCTCGGGCTCAGCCAGAAAGACACGAGACGTGGCATGCGGGCGGCGGATCGGGTTTCTGCTATTTCGCCTGTGGGTGAGATATTTAGGAAGAGGTTGTGTTTCTCGTGTCGTCTCTCCAGACATCGAGCGACGCTTTTCGCTTAGTATTCGGTACGTTGGGGTGTTCGGTGGTCGCCGTGAGACGTTGACGGTGGGTGTGACTGGGCGTTTGTGTCTCGGGACCCGGGCGGTGTTTCTCTCGAGGACGGGTTTTGTGGTTAATTGCCACAGGACGGACAGGAGGAGGGGATATATTTCTTGACAGGTGTACAATCATAACTTTTTTTCTAGTCGACAAAGACCAGCACTTCTGGATATTCCGTGAGGGTGGGCTTTAATAGCCCTGACTCGACCACACGGGTTGGCCGCAGGGGTTGGACTTTGTTCGGCACATCGGAATCCCACAGGCGGCTCCGACTGGACAGACAGGACGGGCCATCTGACGGGGAGTATGTTGTGCCTGTATTGCTCAGCCTCGTCAGAGAACGGAATGATACAGTTGAGATCGAGGGCTACTGGCCACATTACAGTTCAGACTCAGGTCGGAACGAAGCAGTCGCGCGTTACCAAAGACCCAGACATGCCAGATCCTCTAATACGTACGAGTCCAGCCATCAGGCAGGCCACGGTATAAACCGTTATATCAGCCCCCAGACTAGAATACGAGCCAGCGGATGTGACCCTAAGATCACAGCACGAACACGGGAGGAGGCTGAACAGAATGCAGTGCAGGTATGATGCAAGTATGATGATCTAGGAAACAGGACTACGCCTACAGGTGATATAAAAAGAAGGTGATGCGATCAGATGGAGGAGGCTGATGGGAGTTGGTGATTCCGAGGAATGCACTTGAAAAAGTCAGGTAGCACAAGAACGTAAAGCATAGAGAGGGAGTTCAGATGGCAAAGAAATTCAAACCCCCGGCATCGGAGATATGTGGCAGTGGTAGGGATGTTCATTGTCTCTTGGAGCCGAAATGACGTCGCCTCATAAAAACGGCCACACAAGGCCCACCGTGATCTGATGGTCTGGAGAGATATCACGAGTAAATTTGGTGGGCCTTGTCCCATAACCACACCCAAGAAAGGGACAAGTTAGAGAATTAAACACGTAAACCACGAAGATCAATGAAGTAACGGACACAGCGACAGTGTGGGCCTCGTCGGGCCCGTCAATTCCACGCATCTCAAAAGCAGATTATGAAAAACCTTGGGTGCGGCCTGAGTGAGAGACTGCGCGAGAGGCGATGATGGCAGCCAGATGTCATTCAAATGAACCCCCCCTTCCCCTCCCCCCCCTCGTCAGCCCATCCGTATCATCAGCCCGCTCTGCGTGAGTAATGGCATCCCGTTCGTAATACTCCGGACCAAGGGCCGAAGGATAAGCCACGCCACACCTCATATCGGGATCTCTCATGTCCTGCTTGCTTTATTTTCTTTGCCCCGTGTCCGAGGGGATTCAACGTAAGCCAGAAGAGGCAGAATGGATGGGCAACTTGACACTTGGGTTGCTCGCTAAGGCCTTTCCAGACAACCACGGTCTCGAAGAAACAGGAGACACACACAACTTAGTCGGAGTGCGATGTCCCGTTCCATGGATCACAGCATTCCAGCGCCCGTGGCGGCGGTGATCCCCGATTTTTCCGGCGGGAGGAAACCAGTGTCCGTTGCTTTTCGCAACTCCAGCCCCAAATCTGGAATGCGGGCTTCTGGAACAATTTCCTTTCCTCTTGGTTCACCACCACCACCACTCGGCACTGGCGGTTCGGCCATTGTCGGTACGTGGCTTTTCTCGGGGTTTTGCCACCGCCAATTAGCCTCCCCGAAGCCGGCGACGGCGTGGAGCGGCGTCACCAACTCGAAACACTACGGGGAGAGAGTTAGATACGGAAGTAAGATTTGCTTTGATACATAGGGAAAAAGGGGAAACCCAGCCTAAGTGGATTTACCCCCAGGCCTAGTGCTTGCTTCTATTCCTTCGACGATCCCTCTTTTGGGTGCTCGTAAAATACGCACCCGACCTGGTCATACCGACACAGGTCTTCAAACCGTGGGCCGGAAGAGCCAAGCCGATGCTGGAGGGGGGTTGGGGGGGAGGGAAATCGGCGGTGAGTTTCTTTCTGCTAGCCAGAGAAAAGCCACTGCAGCGGGATTTTCGCTCGGAGTATACACTAGCCCCCAGGAAACAAACACATCAAATTCGGCTCTTGTTTCCTTTCCCAGGGTCGCAGAAAGACAGCGTGCGGTGGATGACAATTTACACAGATGGAGGGACATATGTGAGGCTACTGCATGCAAAACTGCATGTGTCCATGGACGGCTGCATGCCCGTCTGCATGAGAACCGGACGGGAGAAACAAGGGAATCACCGTGAGCTAGAGCAGCCAGGCATGGCCTGCTGATATCTCTCATTTAAGCACAGATGCCCTGAACCGAACATTGGAGTTCTCACTCGTACAGCAAGCATATCGGGGACCCAGAAAAAGAAAAGTGGAAATAACACCCAAAACGGGGTGAGAAACCACCCGGCCGATAGGAAAAGGGAAAAAGCAAAAAGAAGCCACGGCCGAACTTCAATCTAATGGAGACCGGAGGCAGTTAGTTTCATGGTTAGCCGTCCTAATCTTCGGGGGTTCTTTTCTTCCTTTTGGTTGCCGCGTTCTTCCAGATCTCGGCTGGTGGGAGGATGTCCAATGCTGGTCCAGCTTCCAAACACAGATAATCAGGCTGGGATAGACTGGAACGTGAGGAACCACACGCCCCGTGATAACACTACGTATACATACAAGCCAGCTCGGCCTGAGTCGTCGATGGCGTTAGGTCTGCTCTTCCAGCGCCATGTTCTGTGATGGAAGCTGTCGAGGAGTCAATATCTCTTAGGGTTGCGATATAGGGTTACCAACTGTAGCGCGTAGCGATGATAGCGAAAAGGATCTAGGATGAGGTCGGTAGGCTCGAAAATAGATAGGGCTTGAGTAGCATCGAATGTGATGCTTGATTGCAGGAGAAAACTCCAAGATCAAACGGCGGTGGTAAATCGTGGCCTCGGTTTGGGTCTAGTGTTTAGCCAAAGTTAGGCCACAGTCTCACCACACCCCATTGCATCAGTTCTTTGGTTCTCTCAATCGCTGGCTCCTCTCCAGCCACCCGTGGAACAACACACCGCCAACCCAGCCGATTTGGGCGGCACATTGAAGGCAGGTGATTGGAGAGAAGTCGAACAGCAAGAAGGGCGGACACCAGAAAAAGCACACACGGCCCTGTCAGCCATGTTTCCTCTGTTCACCTACGGCCCTTGCTTGAGTCCACGCCCCCCTCCTCCTCCCTCACGTTGCTCGTCCCGAAGGCCCACGAGACCCGGTTCACCGCCGAATTGGAGGAAATGAGCTGTCTGGAGCCTCACGATGGACACAAGCGGGTATATTCGTATGTGCTCCTTCGATCCTGATTCTGTCCGGAATGTCGTGAGAGGGCTGTGTTGGTCTCCCGGACTTGTTTTCAACTTCATCATTCGACCGCATTAACGCATCGACCAGTAGGTACCTTCAGCTCAGGCCATATGCTATTCACAGAATGAAGGAGTGGAAAGGAAAGGAGGTGCATGCCATGCCATCATGCCTTTTCGTCAAGTTTTGGGCCGCAGTGGCGGGGGACAGGGATGGCGATGTCTGCTGTACAGTATGTCCACTCTCTCTCTTCCGGCGATTTTAAGCCTGCGGCTTGTTGACTGTAACATGCTCCTAAATGAACTTATTGAAAGATGGGCCAGCCGCTCCTCCTTTCATTCCTTGCTTGCCATCCCCCCCAAGTATCTACTGTACCTCACTTTCGGGTTCCTTTGTCTCTCATTCATCCTCCTACCATTTATCACCGTTGTCTGGAGGCAGGGAAACAGTAACCCCCTGGGCTGTGTAGGATTTTTGGTAGGAAGACATCGGAATTTTGGGTTGCCTACCCTTTCTTCCTGCCAAATCCATCAGTTTCTATTTTTAATGTCTTGCTCTCCAGATATATACAGTACAAAGGCTGAAGAATGGTAGGGAGAGGTTCTATTGTCGGACAACCACACTCATACTAGCCTGGTAGCCCAAGGGCCGGATCTAACCCAGGTGGTCTTTTTAGGAGGGGTGTGTTTAGTATGTGAGAGAATGGGGATGGAATTCAGAAGAGAGATGTCTGTGTGTCAGGACCTAAAAGCCAGTGCTCAATGGAGGGGAACCAGAGAGGGAGATCCTTACCAACCGATCACCAACCAGCCAAGATATGGCCGACTACTGTATGTCCAGTATACAGTATGGAGTATGTACCGACCTGATAGAGAAGAACGACATGATGAGCTGTCCCTTGGAGATAGAGAGACACATGGGACTAGACAGACTATCATTATATCCACTTCGCCATTCACCAGTGGAGTGTCTGGTCCCACATAGGTTGGTACGGTACTGTACACCACAGACATATTGCCCATGAGAAGCGGCGCTCCATCAGCACCGGAGGATAACGTATTCGCCCAACCTGATTCCCATCCCCCCAAAGCCAAAAAGAGATGTTGCATCAAGGGAAACCAAAGATGTGTGAACTTATTCCTGAGGGCCAGCTGGCCTGGCTGCAGGACTGAGAGACTTGGATAGAGGACACACCCCTCCCCCCCCAAAGATACACTCTGGTCCCCAGTCAATCGCGAAGCGCGGGTTTGTTCTTTTAAACATGCCCTCCAAGCAGGGGGGGCATGTAACCGGTACAGCGGCCGTTGGTGCTGGAGCAGGCAAAGCTCGCGGTCGCTGGTACATGCAGCCGACGGCTCGGCGCTGGAGCGGCAGGCTACCGCGGGGGTTGCGTATGTTTTTGGCTGGCTGGCTGGCTGGTTGGTGGGTGGGTGGTCAAGAGAGGGAGACGGAGAGAGAGACAACGCACACAGCAAACGCTGGCGGCCTGCAGGCGACCATCTGTGAAGTGCAACAGCCACTGTCACATATCACCGTCGTCCTTCGTCTGTCTGCCTGCTGTTCGTAGGATCGCTGCTGAAGCTGCATGTGTCCTATCATATCCTCCTGTCACATTTATCATGCTTTCCTGCCCCCACCACCCCAATATCGCACGTACGAGGTCGACAGCTGGCCAGAACATTTCGATTTCAGTTGTCGGTTAGTCATTGGGACTCGTGCTGAGGGCACCGTATCTACAAAGTCAATAAAAACACCGAGGATTCGCCCCCCGATCACCAAGCAGAGTCGTCCATATGTGGTGTAGTGGTGGTTGAGTCACAGTCCTCCTCCTCCTCTGTGCTCCATAACCGCGAACATGGCACACGAGGAGAGGATACCCTCGACTATTCGGACAATTTCGCCCTCCACAGCCGAGAGGGGCGTTGAACTTGTCTCTGGTCTCTCAGAAACGCACCCACAGAGCCGGGGGGGGGGAGGGAAATGGTCGGCGTGATGGATCGTGGCTGAATCCGCCTATAGGAACTGCATGCACATGCGCTGTTGCATTGCACCAAGCGAACCAGCATCAGACCTTCTTGGGCTGACTCTCGTTGCTGCGATTCAGAACAGGTGGGAATGTGACGGCAGCAAGAAAAAAAAAGCCCTCAACAAGTTCGCGAGTCAGGCTCACCAGACGTCGAACTGAGTTGAGCCCGTCCTACGAGTAAATACTGGATGTATGAGTCAACACCTGGATTACGTACTCGCGAGAAGTCAGGAGAAGAAAAGGAACATTCCAGGTGGTGGTATTCCTTCCCATGTCTGGAGATTTTAAGTGTCGGCGCCCAGTCAGTTCCGATGAGCGGAGGAAACAGGGAGACAAGAAAAAGGTGGCGCGGACTGGCCGCCGTTATCGAAGAAGTGTTGGCTCCCAAAAGCGCCTGGCAGTGCAACTTCCTTCTGGAGCAGAAGGACTGGCTGCGCTAAAAGAGCAATCTCAACCAACTTCTTTCCCGTTGTAGTAGGGGGGCGTGTCGCTAAAACCGCCCGGGGGCAGGGCACCCACTGTAAAGTTAAGTTTAGCAGGGGCAAAGAAACAATCTACTGTACAGTACTACAGTACTGTACCTTCCGTTTTGCTGCGTTGGTCATCACCTTGCTTTTTCCGTCATCCTTGATGTTCTGGGTTGGGCCCTTCCCTATTCGGTTGGTTGGCCGCCTCTTGCTCCGCCAGCCGCCTATATGTAGGCTCGTTCCCTCTTCTTCTCCAGCGTGATTCTTCTTCCTCTTTTCTTCTTTTTCTTCCTTCTCCTCTTGTTCTTCCTCCTTTTTATTGTTCATTCATCCCATTCTCCTTCCTTCCCCCAACCTCAGCCTTTTCGTATTCGAACTGTGTTCCTTCTTATCTGGAAGGTCTCTCTCTCTCTTTCTCTCTCCTATCCTCACTTTCCATCTTCATCGACCGACGTTCCTCGGCTTATCGCCCCCGACCGCCGACTCTTTCTCACTCTCGATTACCTCGACCAGTGTGAAGCCTTCATACAAACATCAATACCTCGGCCGAATCCCACGCCGAATCCATCACTTTTCTCTCCACATCCACCCCCATCCCAACACGATGGCTCCCAAGAAGAACCGCTGCACCCACAAGGAGTGCCGTGAGCAGGCCCAGCGCATCGTTGGAGACTGCGGCTTCTGCAACGGCCACTTCTGCGGCAAGCACCGCTTGCTGGAAGACCACAAGTGCACTGGTCTTGAAGACGTAAGTAGTAGCTGTGCTGCTTTCCCTCAGCCTTCCCAGCCTGGCCTCCCCGCCCAGCCACCCCCGGCGCCGGTCGACGACTTCGACCCGGACAACGTCGAGTGGTGGCTCGTGGGCCTGGGAGACGGCCTGTCTAGCGATGAAGATCCCGTTACTGACTGGTTGACTTCTGCCCTGAAAAACAGTGCAAGAACCAGTCGTACGAACGCAACGCGAACCGCCTCATTGCCGAGCGCACCCAGGTCGTCCGCAGTGTGTGATCCCGCTCCGACTGGTGCCACCAGTGTCTCCAGCCAGTCTCTTCACAAGGCTGGCCTATGCGGCACCAGCAATCGTGGCTCCCTCCGCCACCGCAACCCGCGATCCCGGAACCAGGCCCGACGACGGTCTCGTGGCCAGCTCTTCAGCCTGCCTCAAACCAAAAGCTCGGCCGGCCACATTGGTTCTGAGCACACGGATAACTACTACTCCCTCCACACATCGTCATCCTTCAGACACGACCGAAACCACAACGGCACTACAACCCAGCCACACCTGTACTCCTCTTCTTCTTCTTCCTCTCCTTCTGATCTCGCCTTTCCCACACACCTGGGCAACTATCGGCTCTACGCAAAGCGGCACGATGGCCGGCGTAAGCTGCTCAAGCCGAGGAGAAACCTGGCAGCTATCAAGTGCTGATGACTGCTTCACTCTCCCCGGTTTCTCCTGAATCCTTTCTTAGTTCACAATTCTCTCTTCTCTTCGTTCACAAATCTCTCTTGACTTTCTACCTATGTGCCCAAATTTTGTGTTTTGCATTTTGTGCTCTTGTTGCTACTTCTTCGTATTCCAATGCCATTGCCATGATTTCCAAATATTTAGTCTGTTGTGAGCGCTCTGTTAGTGAGGCCGGGTGTTTTTGGGTTTCCCGCCGTCGATGTCTTTTCTGTTTTCATCTATCTACATACCATACCAACGTTTATAATTCATTCTAGCTTGAAAGTCCTTTTTTACGAATCTCCTTTTTATGATCTTTTTCCCCTTTGGCATACCCCGTGTGAGCGATCGAATCAGCGAATGGACAATCTCTTGGGAATATTTCTCATGGTATTTTCGCATATAAATTTTCCTTTGGTCCTTGACTCTGTCTGTTTCTCGGTTGGAAGCGTTCTTGTTTATCTCTTGAATTTGTCTCTCAGATTTCCGTTCCGGACGATTGTCTTCTGGTTGTGTCTTATCTGACTCGGATCCAAATCTCTCTTAAATCATTTTCTGCGCTGAATCAGGCTACAGTGGGCCAACTACTGGGAAGGCGACATGTTCACTTGGCCTCATTTTCTATTCCCCCTTTGACTGAAATCACAAATCTGAAATACAAATTTATAATCTTTTGCTCACCTTACTCGTAGCTCGTAACCCCCCCCCCTCTTTGCTAGTCAGTGAAATGCCCACATCGAAAGAATCAATACACACGTGAATGCCCTCACCACCAACCCATCTGCTGTTGCGTCGTTAAAAAATAAAATAAAAAATAGAAAAAGAGCCCGGCCTAAACCCCCAAGCCTGACTCACAGCAGCCCAGATTCAAGGCCCGCTCTATCTCAGAACACGTTATCTCCCAACCGATAAACCGGGCCTCCGCGAGTACGGCCTCCCTCACTCTCACCTTCCTTCCAATCTTCACGCAACAGAAACATTTTTTTTAATTCGTAGATGGGCGAGAGGGAGGCGGGCGGCGAAGTCTTCCACTTCCAGCATATACATTCTGGTCATTTTGATTAAAAATCCTCAAAAAAGAATTTCTGGGTGCTGCCGAAATCGACCGAGCGGCGCACGCGATCAGGCTACCGAATTAGGATCCGACCAGGTGCTCTTTTTTTTTCCTTTGGAGGGGTTTTTGGTTTCGGTGGTGGGAAATAGGCACCGAGGCGTCGAATAGACCAAAAAAATACCAGGAAGAAGTTCCTGTGTTTTTCCTGTATCTTAAAAAAAATGGACAAAAATTATCTTCGTAAGAGGGACAGGTTTTGCCGCACTCGTTTTACGTAATCCGTTTGTAATGTCCGGCGGCGGCGTTTCGTCTTCGGGCGGCGAAATGCCCGACCGCCTCAGCGCCTGATTGCTGCGTCTCCAAATAAGCCCACGAGGACCGGAAGGTGGCGAACAGCAGGCGCCAGGTGGCGGATGTTCTGGCGGTTGGATCGTGCCAGCTGTCAGGGATACAGCGCAGGCGGACACACTCGGTGATAATTGTTGGCAAGCCGGATCAGTCCATATTCGAGGCTCAAAGTCGGTCTGGATGGAACCTATGGATGCTGTGCTGGGGAGCAGACCAGAACATGCCGCGCTGGCCAACTTTGACTGTGCAGGGTTCTCTCGTCACACACACGCACTCTCTCTCTCGGTCTCTCTCCGCAGCAACGAGGGGGTCGCGCAGAAATGCTCCCCGCATACATCTCTGTTCAGGCCGTTCAATGGCGTCAACTTCGGCGGCATCTTTCGCCCCGTTTATTAAGACATGCGGCCAGTTCTCTAGCACCGCTCGTGTCTCATAGGTCTGTGTCTTCCGAGTCGGAGGCATAGAGCCCTTCGTCTCCTTCAAGCAACTGTATCCATCCCCCTCACCTTCTGTCTCACGCTCTCCGATATCCGGTGCCCGTCCACAACTTCCCCCCGCTTTCTTCGTCACTTTTTCCTCGGTCAAACGCATCGTTCTTTAAGCTGGCCGTCCTTTTATTCCTCTTCCAGGTACTACAGGGTGAGAGGTGAGAGTGGTCGGTTCTATGTCTGTGGATACAGGTGATGTGAGGCTTTGCCTGCTGAGCTGGAAATGCAAGGCGACAACGAACCGGTTCACGCATTCCAAAGAGGGTTGATTTACATATCTCGCCTACGAGAAGATATCTCGGCCCAGTGATAAGAAGTGCAAAGTTCCGTGTCCACATAGTAGATGTAACTGCAGTGCGTCTTGGCCAGCCAACACCAAGCTCAGTCGTTATCTGCGCCCCTGTTTTTTTTTTTCCTGGAATATCCACCCAAAGGCACATCACGCTGGAGAAACGATGTGGGAAAGTCAATGCCACCGATACGTTGCAAGCTCAAGCTCTGCTTATCTGGGATATCCATTTCCCGATCCTGCAGGTCTTTCAGAAATGGGTGGAGAAGCATATTTGCCCGCTAAATATACACTCCAGAATGCCACTTTTCTTGGAATCCCGACCCACATGGATATCTATCTTATCTATCTACGAAGACACCCAGCACTGACAACTCAACGAGCTGAACAGAAAAACAAGACGTGTGCCCAGGCACGGTAGTGTGCTTCCAAGAAATAGTAATAGTACATATAAAAGAGCAGAGTGCCATATTGCTAGACATGGCAGCGTAGTAACCACACATGGAAAAGAAACTATGTGAAAAATGGCTTTGGCCGCCGGGTTCTCCGCCAGATAGTTCTCGGCAGAGGCACGTCAAATGGGAGGGGTTCACCACCATCACTGCTGCTGTCCTCTTCCTGTTCCTCCGTCGCGGGCACAACAGCCACACCCGCCAACGCCGCGTCAGCCTGTTCCTCGGTCTTGACAACATCCTCGAGCTTCGCCTGCAGCGACGTGTTCTCCTCCTCGTCGGCCTTGACCATGTCCTCGATCTGGGCCTCCAGCGCCGCATCCTCCGCCTCCGCGAGCCGGCGCTTCTTCCCCTCGGCAATCTTGCGCCGGTCGGCCCCGCGACACAGCCCGTTCAGCCCGACCTCGCACACGTCGCAGTGCGCGCCGCGCGGCAGACACACGGCCTGGCCGAGGCCGACCAGCAGCGGGTTGATCTCGCGCCAGCGGTCGCGCGGCAGCCAGCTCTGCAGGGCGAGCCGCGTGCCCTCGGGCGACGTGGTGCGGTGCCAGCCCCACATGTTCGTGATGCGGTGCACGTGCACGTCGACGCCGATGCCCTCGGTCACGTTCCACGCAACCGACATGCACAGGTGGGCCATCTTGGGGCCGACGCCCGGCAGCGAGGTCAGGCCGTCGACGGTGGACGGGATGTCGCTGTCGTATTTGTCGCGTAGAATCTCGGCGGCTTGCTTGATGTATCTGGGAGGAGGACAGGAAAAAAACCGATGTGTTAGCACTACTTGCTGTCTGCCCGGAAAAAGGAAAACCAGAGAAGAAAAAGAAGACTTCGCGGCAGCACATACTTGGTCTTGTTGTTGTGGAAGCCCACCGCCCAGATCATCTGGTTCAGCGTATCCGGCTCGACTGCCAGAATGTTCTCGATATTCAGCCCGACCGGCGCTCCCGGCTTGTACGGCGCAAGCTCGGTCTGCAGCCTGCGCATGACCACGGCGTTGACGGTGTCCTTGGTTTGGCTGGACAGCATCAGCGCAATCAGCGTCTGGAACCGCTGCACGCGCGCCGGCACGTGCCGCTCCGCAAGCCGCTCGCAGCCCATGGTATCGACCGCTGCGTCAGCCGCCGCACCGCCCGGCGCGCGCATCTGGCGGACAAGCTCGTAGATCTCCTCCCAGTCGCTCGGCGCCGTGGTGGTCGTCTTGCCCGTATCGCCGTCGGTCTTCGTGCGCGCCGGCTTGCGCGTCCGGCCTTTCGCCTTTGCGGCGGTCTTGGCTTTCTTCTTCGGCGAGTCTTCCGAGTCAGGGTTGTCGCTCTCGATCTTCGCGCGGGCGCGGGAGTCCCGCTCGTCCCCGCTCTCTTGCTTCAGCCCGCGCCGCCGTTTACGCGGCTGCGTGGCCCCATCTTCGATATCGGAGAGCAAGTCCCCCAGCACGCCGCTCTTGGTGTCCTCGTCTTTGATCGGCTTGGCTGCAAACGCCTGGGATATCGCCGCGCTGGCCGACCGCGTTGACCGTCTGGTCTGGAGCAGGGTTGCGGCAGCTTCGGAAAGCGCCGGCGAGCCCGCAGCGGCGGCGGGGTGTGAGGCAAGCGCTCGTTTCCGTGCGAGGGGGGGTGTGGGTGTTGTCGAGGAGGCTGCGGTTGTCGCGAAGTACTTCGACGTGTGCCGCGGACGTGCGGACGGCATCGTAGCGAAGAGGCGCAGGCACGACACCTGTTCTGGAAGCTCGCAACGATGAAGCAGGCGTTTCAATGCAGCAGCCGTAGTCACAAAGAGCATCGGCGCATTCTTTGGCACTTCATGCAAAACTTCCCCAGACCTCCAATTTTTCAGGAGGTCCGGTAATCGATAACGAAATTGCAGATTCTCCGAAGATCGGAAGTGGAGTGCCTGAGCTTAGGAACTTACGCGGTTTGATTGGCTCGGGACTGGAAGTGGATCCGGCGTTAGATATGTGGTCCGTGCGTGGAAGCGCCCCACCATGTGATTAAGCAGGGATGACTACTTTGGCACGTGGTGGCGGTGTGTGAATTTCAATGGCATTTTGGCACGCCTGCATTGATATAGAGAGGGAGCATCAAACGGCGTTCCTTATATTCACCCCCAGGCTTGAATATTTCCAACTCTCGTAGAAGTCCGAGATCAAGAGACTTACAGACGGGCGCTCGTCAAGTCAAACGCCTCTCCATACACAATAGCCTGGTCCTTGGCCAGCACGGCTTTCCAGTCTTTTGAGCCCTCCTCCGACATTCCACTTCCCCAGACCCGCGCAACATAGCGAGCCAGCACGTCCTCAGCACCAACATCGCCAGTGGTAGCATCGACAAAGAACAGCAGCGACGTGATGATCTGCGAGATCGCCCACAGAATCTGCCGCGCGTCTCCAATAAGCGCCTCCACGGTCCCGCCCTCAATACGCGCCCGCAGGGTCTCCCACCGCGCCACCACCCGCCAGTCCGGCAGGCCCGCCGCCATGGCACTCGCAGGCGGCGCACAGCCACGCACAAACGCGTCCAGCGCGGCCAGGCACGCAGCGCCGTCGCGCGGGTGCTTGAGCGAGCGCAGCAGATCCGTGGACAGCACGTCGGTGGTGCCCTCCCAGATCGGCAGCACCGAGCAGTCGCGGAACAGCCGCGAGATGTTGATGTGCTGCTGCTCGGCGTTGTTGAGGTAGCCGACGCCGCCGA
>LNGL01000038.1:626858-679024 GCA_001510565.1 Knoxdaviesia proteae
GCGCGCGACACGGCGGCGGGGGCGTGGCGCTGCATGGGCGCGTAGAAGCAGCTGATGCCGCCGGCAGCGGTGCGCGCGAGCAGCACGGCCATGTTGGAGTCGGTGGCGCTGGAGAACCACTTGAAGCCGGAGATCGACCACGGGCCCAGCGGGATCTGGCCGGGTTTGTCCGCCCAGGCGAGCGCCGACGACGCGGCCAGCGGGACCAGCCCGCTCGCGGCGGCCTCCGACACCGGCACCGCGATGGTCTCGGTCTGCGAGACGTCGCTGCCGCCGGAGCGCTCGGTCATCCACTGGCCGCTGGTCCATGCGGTGGTCGGGTCGCGCGACGTCAGGTGGTCGTAGGCGTTCTGGAAGACGCGGCGGCGGTCGGGGTCCAGCGTCTTGGAGGCCAGGTGGCGCTGTAGGAGCCGCGCGGCGCCGTCCTGCATGGCGGACGGGCAGGTCACGTTTGCGGAGGACGCCTCCCAGAGTTGCAGCCTGCGTTGGAGAGGGACATGGTGTGAGAGACGCGGGTGTCTGGGACCAACAGCAACATCTTCTGGACACTAACCTTAGGAATTGCAGAACCCGCGAGAACGGGCCGTAGTTCGTATCGTAGGCGTATGCCACCATTCTGGACGTGATTAGTTAGTACGGCTTCACATGACCACACTCCGGGCTACCACGGGATGGTCTGCGGACCGCACAGAAATGATGAGATCACTCCGCATCAGCAATCCCCAACCCCGAGAGGCAAATCCACACATACCCCTTCTCTAACCCAAACTCCTGCAGCTTCTTCCAGCCATTGCTCGCGACCAGGTCTGTCCGCGCCTTTCCGAAGGCATCCCGGCCGCTGCCGTTGAGGTACGGCGGATTGCGCTCGGCCTCGGTGATCCAGTCGAAGATGCGGTCGGCGATGACCTCATCGGCGAGGGCGGCCACTTCGGGCTCGACGGAGGTTGCGAGGGTGGATGGTAGGAACACTTGGAGGCCACCGGCAGGTGAAAGCAGTTAGTTTTGGTGCATGGGAAGCACTCCTCGGTCTTTTTACCAGGCACCTATAGATGCAAACGATTCCACTCGTAGCCCCGGCGGCGACTTACAGCTGAATGCGCGGCGAAAGGCAACATCGTCGTGGAACTGGTTGCGCAGGCCCGGGGTGTCCTGGAAAAAGCCGGCCTCGCCACTGGACGGATGCATCGTGCTCTTCATGTCTGCAACTCCTGCCTGACACAGTGATTAGAATTTCCAAAGGAGAGATGGAATGTTCGGGCGGTGGCGGGCGGAGTTGGACGCTGAGGATTATTCAAGGGCTATCTGTGGGTGGGTGTGATATGTCGCCACAGTATTGGGAGACGGAGTCTGGATTTTAGGATTTGAGAATAGAATGCGAAAGAATAAAAGTGTCTTGATTTGTGCTCCCACCCGAGTCTCGTTGAATATGAGGATAGTAGATTGTTCGTGGGGAAGCTTCGATTGCACGAAGAGTCCGAGGTAATAGAGCCAAGTCAACGATACCGTCCCGACTAGCTAATTGGAGGCGTCGCTAAGTTTTACTACTCGTCGATCCGAAGAAAGCCTTTGAGTGAGATGCCGAGGAGAGAACTTATTATTGGGGGGCTTTATTTCCTTATTTTTGTGGAGGCTTAAAGTCAACGGACAGACATTTTCCGGGGGACGGCATTTGTGGGGAGAATTAAAGGCAGAAGAAAGTGAAGAGGAAGAGGAATGTCTCCGGTCAGGTTGTACCGGGGAACGAAAATGCTGAGAAATTCATCCATCTCTGCTTCTGCTGCATATCCTCGGCTGTTCCCTCGCCGTATATCAGAAACCGTCAGTCCTCTCTCGCGAAATAGAGCACCACCGTCAATGTCACACTATTTTAACATGCCATATTATTCTTTTTCCCCCTTCGTAATCCATTCCAGCAGATGCGGAACTACTTCCTTCAGGCCAGATCAACAGTGTTATTGCGGCAAACTTATCCACATCACCATTGCCGCCACCGCTCGAAAACACGCATAAGAGACAGACATTCACATGCCAGAAAATCAAAAAATCTAAATCTAAAGTTACGTCCTTTGCCCGCCCATCGGCTGACTTGTGTCCTGCGACGCCTAAATTTCGCGCCGGCGGGGTTTGGAGATAAGGGCCTAGGCGCTGAAATGGGCCGGACAGGCACAAAAGCCGCTGGTGTTGGGGAGTCTATGCGTGTATTAAATAATGGTGGCCGACAAGCCGTCAGTCCATGAACGTATCGGGGTGTTAGGGTTGGGGTTTACCGCTTCCCTCACATTGCAAGAACGCCATCGAATCCGAGAATGATCCATCTGTACGCCATGGTAAAATTATATACTATTACAGCTAAAGTGTGAGAAGTCGTCCTCACGACTTCACCCTTAAAGTAGTATTATGGCTGTAAGGGTAAGTCCGAGTACCTAACCGCTAGTCACGAACGCATCAGCCACACCTAAACTATAGCATTATCATCATCATGGACTTGCACCCCGACAGAGGATTATTGCCTTTTTTCTCCTCTCTTGAGCTATAACGAATGCCACTAGAAAGTCCGTCCGGTCAGATCAGATCAGTTTGGCTTTAACTTGTCGTTTCTGAAGGGCCCTCGGGTCCAGACCTTCGAGATCTCTCTCCATCTCTGTCTGCGTGTGGCAAATCCCGCCCCAGACGAAGTTGATAGGGTGGACGCTCCTCGCTGGCCCACGACGTCAAGTTTAAAAAGAGAAAAGGCAAACGTAAGAAACGTGGGGAAAGTGGTCGAGCAAGATGAGAAAATCAAAAAATAAAAGTATATAAAAAAACAAAAATATAAAATAAAGAAAAATATTTATAAAAAAAAGCTCAAGTGAAACCAAATCAAATACCACAGTAAACTGGCATACCAGACGAGGGAGAAGCCAAGGGCCCAGAAACTCCGCGAGCACGTTTCTCGGTCTTCTGCCCTCGCCGTGTGTCCCCTCTGTCTCACATTTGTGCCACTGTCGGCTCTCTCCCTCTGTTTGACTCCATAGCGGCCCGTCGTGCGGGTTGGCCATCGTGCTCGGTGTCAAACAGCCGGCTGATTCCAGTGTCTTAGATTTGCACAGCGTGGCTCTATGGGTCGTCAGCCACATATACCAGCGAGCATATAATTTGTGTGGACAGCACAGCGGTGTCTTTTTGTGTGGGAGCGAGGAACACTTGCCTCGCCCACGAGACCCTCACGCCCATGTGCTGTTGACTCTCACTTTGCTGGATATGGCCATATTGTGTAGAATGGAGGGTGCCGATATGCTCATCTGCCAGTATCACAACTGTTGGGGAGGGTGGTCTTCAAAGTCATGCTTCACTGGGGTTTGCGAGTAGAAAATGCAGAGGTTGGGGATTATATATACTGGTGTGCGCGCGAGACATGGAAAAGAAGGCGTAGAGAACGACAGGAATCCAGCCAGGACCAGTGATGCTTAACATCCCGGGATAACAGAGCAAACTTCCCGTATACACCCTCCAAAAACCCCCTCATACCACCTCCAAGATGGTCCTGGAACGCCTTGTCAGCATCCCCCTCCGACTCACCGAGCTCGCCTGGGCCACCATCGTCACCGGCATCACCGGCGCCTTCCTGGCCGCAGCCGGCCCGCACGCCGCCGACGTGCCCGAGCTCGGCCGCTTCATCTTCACCCAGGTCGTCGCCGCGCTGGCGATGTTCTGGTCGCTGCTGTGGCTGGTCCCGTTTGCCCGCAGCTTCCTCGCCTGGCCCGTCGATCTGGCGCTGGCTGTGGCGTGGTTTGTGTCGTTTGGCCTGTTGCTGGATGTAAGTTCGAAGCCGCGTTTGTTGAACCCCCCTGGTCGCTTATCAAAGATGTGTGCTTTTTTTTCAATGACAGTTCACATGAAAAAAAAAGTTCTATACATGTATGTCTATATAAGAAAAGAAAGCTAACCGCAACTGCACACAAAGGCCCTCAACGACGGCTGCAGCGATACCTCCGCCTGGGCCGGCCCCGACCCGCCGGCCGTGGGAAACCTGTCCGGCGCCCAGTGTGCACGGTTCCGCGCCAGTCTCGCATTCCAGTTTCTCGGCGGCCTGACCTGGCTGTTGTCCGCCGGGGTCGGGGCCTTCTGGGTCAAGCGCCACGAGCGGCGGCGCGCCGCGGTGACCGAAGATGGCGCCGAGTGAAGAACAGGGGAGGAAAGATCCTAGAGGATAGGGGTCATGATGAAGGAGTCGTTCACTGGTTTGTTGTTTTCGTTTCTGTTTTCTGGGGTCTGCTTTCCATCGGTCGCTTGCATTCCCCTTCTCCCCTCTGTCCTTCATTGCGTGTCCCGGATCTCCCAGTCCCGGAGAGTATCAAAGTTGATAATCTTTCGTCGTCTTTCTTTTCTTTTCGTCTTATTACCATCTTGTACATCGTTTCTGTCTTTGCCCCCGTCTACTGGTTCCGCGAAAAGCTGGGTCGAGATTCTCAGAGTATGTTTCTGTCGTGTATTCCTTCCGCCCCACGTCTTTCACTTGTTGATCTTCTTGATCTTCTTATATCAGATTGCATAGTATCTACCAACAATTGGAGTATCCATTGAGAAATAAAAAGATAAATTCTCTAGTATTTCTTTTTTTGGTCGTGAGCCACCTAAAAACTGGCGACGGCCACAGCCTCCCTCGAGAAACTGTAGATAGCAAAGCCCCTCAAAAATGACGAAATCTGTCAACCCTGGCTTGGCGCTCCGGAGTTAAAAGTGGGCCCCCGAACTTCGGGCCCGGGTTGTGCCACCGCCCCGAAAAGGAAAGAAGAGGTCAAAGAATCAAGAGAAGGAAAAAGAAAAAGAATGCCTGAGCTAAGCCTCACCACTTAATTCCGTGCCGATGCTACTACGAGATAGATCGTATGTCACTGATGGCGACGCGCAAGGTCGTCATCATCGAACATAGCCACCCCGTTTAAAAGATTACTAAAAAGTACCTGACAACATGTCACCCGTCATATACACCGCTCTCAAGCCACAGTCTATCTTATCTTTCCTGCCATACTGCCATAGCCATAATGTTTCATCTGATCACTCGCCGGAATGGTGGACGTGTCCGCGCTTTGTAGCCCCCATTGTCCTTTATCAAGGGTCGATGGCCTTGCCTTGGCGGTTCGCCTCTCCGCAGGGCTGCGGTTCGAGACCAGGCGAAAGGTTCGCAGCCTTTGACGTCCTGTCGTCGTCCTCCACCTCACCGCCCGCCCACGCGCGGCGAAATGAATTCTGGATTATTTTCTCCTTCAGGTTCTAGTCTTTGGTTCACACTCATGTTACTGGCAGTATATCCTGTTCCGGTTCGTGGAGCTTCGTACATCGTGGTGTGTCACTGCAGGTACATGCGCCATGTACCTAAGTCCGCAGTCGACGAACAACTGACTCGCAAGCAACACATACGTGATACTATGGGTGTATTCAATCTTTGAGTGTATTTCTCCCTCACTACCCCTCCATTATTTCCTAAACAGGCAATGACACTAACAAGTCTGGTGTGTAAGTGAGCCCCCGTCCTCGGCCGCCCAAAGATTTAAATTACCGGTCTCCCCCTCCGAGCCGAGAGTTTTGATCTTGTTCCCCAATCCTCTTCACACACCCACCCTCACTCTCTCTGCCATCCTTGCTGTTCCTGACCCAGACTACACCAGCCAAAATTCTCCAGCCAACCAACCAGCCAACAAATAACACCGTATCCCACTCTGACTTGATCAACACCCACCGTCATGGCGTCTTTGTCGTTCTCCAAGAGCCAGCCCTATGTTTCTGCTCCGACCATGAGCCAGTTCAACATGACTGCAAAGCCCAAGAGCCAGTATTTCCTGGCGTCCGCCCCCAAGAACAAGTCCCAGCCGGCTTCTGCCCGCAAGGGTGTCTCGCTGGCCACGATGCCCAAGAGCACTTTCGCCCGTCCTGCTCCCGAGTTCCAGCCCATCGTGCCCCGGACTCCCGAGAGCCCGGCCGCTTCCGTGGCTTCTTCTCCCAGCAGCGGGTCCTCGATGTCTGTTGCTGAGTACGGCGCCAATATCCGCCGCCGCTCGCTGATTCCCTCCGAGTCGGCCACTGACAGCATCTATGCCACCTCCACCTCCGCTGTGAAGTAAGGTTTTCTTTTTCTGCTTCCCGCCTCTTCCTGTGACTCGCTCCCGGTCAGACTCTGCACCCCCGCCTCATTCCTCAGCCTCCCTCCTCCTCTTTTAGATTCCTAACACGCCGCTTCTTTTAGGACTCCTTCCAACACCTCTACCACCTCCAATGACTCCACCGGCCGCCCTGATGCCCGCATCCACAGCCCTGCGGAGTTCCGCAGACAGCTCGAAACCCAGGACATCAAGTACGGCGTCAACTCGAGCGAGCTCCGCCGCATGGCCACCCTCTCTCGCCAGGAGTCGTATACCAGCCTCTAGACACGGCAGGTGCTGGTTTTCCCGGTGATGTTGGCACTGGATCTGTGGGATTCTGACCGCTGGTCTCGGCGAGATGTCCTTTCATTTGTAACATCAGTATCATGTCTTCTCTTATTGGGTTTTGTCTTTTCTTCGGGGGTTTTGATGACTGATATGTTTTTGTTTTCTGGTTTTCATTCTGGCTTTATATATGTATGGCTGCTCTTGTTGTTGGTTCTGTCTTTTTGGTGGTTTTTACAGATGAGTGTCAGAGCACCTCCGTGATTCACTTACCTGTTCACAGAGAGAACCGCTGCTCCTGATCTTGTAACAATTCGCAATGACGCACTGCTTTTAGTTTGTATTCGCAATCAACAGTTCGATTGAAATCTGTCAGAGTGCGTCGTTGTCTATCGTTCACTTGCATCTTTCTGTCCGTGAGTAAGTGATTATGTGTTGGCGTTCAGTTAAAGGCTCAGGACTTAGTCCTTAATTCTGGACACTTAAAGATTAACCCTAGTGAACCCCTATACCCCACCCCCATTTCAAGATCGACGTCACCTCCCCAGTCCCTCCTGGGTTGCTGATAACGATCATAGTAGTGGAGATTGCTTTTTAGGATGATGGTTGATAATTATATTGAACATAGGGGTCAGTAAGTATCATTCTTTAAACTTACTTCATTCTAAGGTCAGTTCTTTTTAAAAACGCCTTCTTAGTATTGGCCTATCTCCGACCTAACTCTTAACCTAGCTACACGTGAGCTTTGCCCATTTGCTTGTCTGGGGTTGAACCCTAGAACCTAGAACCCTTCTAGTTAGACCCTTAAAATCGTCCTTATATATAGGAAGTCGGGCTAGCAATATGTAATATCGTAATAGAGCGAACCTCTAGAAGATAGATATATATACCAAGCCGATAACGAAGTACCGCATACTTCTATTTCCTAATCGTTATTTTCTATTCTGGCATTTACTGACTAGTTAGGATTTCTAATCTGGATCCTTAGCATATGTGTTTTTGGCCTTGTCTCTATATTCTCCAGCTAGTATATAATTAGAATAGAAATAATAGAGTTTAAATAGTTTCTGATTGGGCTGAAATTCATTTTACATTTATATTTAGCGTAGTAAAGGATAGAGTTTGTTCTTAGGTTTATTCGGAAAATAAAAAAGGTCCCATGTCCTACGGTTATGTTCTACGTAAAGAAAGTTATCTTCCTATCTGGTCTATGTTCTTGAAAGCTATCAGGTCTTGGTGACAAAGCGGGGCGTGTAATCTTTTTTATCCTGTGTGGCGTATGTCTCAACTTCTGTTCTACTTCTAAGCTTCTCGTGGTCACCCTGTTACCCTCTTTAGGTTGATCTTGAGGTTTGGACCCCACGCATCCACTCCAACCCCGACGCAATGGCAGACTCCGCCCGCCGCCGCCACCTCTCCCCTAGCACGGCGACGCCAGACCCGGCCACGGCATCCCCGCCGGCTTCCTCCACCCTCCCCGAAACGCTCTGGCGCCTGCGCGTGCCGCTCATCATCACCTACGTCTCGTCCGACGATGCCGGCGACGACGGCCCGCCCCTCCCCCGCACGCCGTTCGTCGTCGCCGTCCCGCGCTTCAGCTACCTGGCGCTGCTGCTCCCGCGGCTGGCGTCGTACTTCCGCCGCCCGTGCTCCAGCTTCCACCACGAAGACGTGCTGCTCCGCAACCTGGCGGTCGGGCTGCTGGCCGACCTGTACCAGCCGCGGCTGCCGTGGCGGCTCGCGGTCGGCGCGGGCGTGTCGTGGGACATCGCCGACACGTTCCTCAACTGCGTCAAGGAGGCCGACTTCGTCCGCAACGGCAACGCGAACCAGATCATGAAGATGTCCAAGGCGCACACCACCGCGCTGTGGAACGCCGTGCAGGACACCGACTACGCCGCCTTCGCCAAGATCAACGCCATTCTGATGAACGCGCCGACGGCCCTCAAGCACGTGCCGCTGCGCATCTACGTGCCGTACACCCCGCCGCCAGCAGCCGCCGGCGCTGGCGCGGCCGCCGACCCCACCCCTGCCGGCTCGTTCAAAGTCCTCCAGACCCTCGTCGCCCCGACCGTCGCCGGCCCGTCGTCCGCCGGCCGCGCGATTCCCCACACCGTCGGCGCCGCGCTGCACTCGCTCCTGCCCGCGCTGTTCCCGAGCTCGCGGGACCCGGTGTTTGCGAACGCCGTGATGCACGGCGCGCCCGTGCCGTTTTCTGCGCCGTTGGGCGAGCTCATGGCTGAGGCGGCATATCCGGATGGCTGGCTGTGTCTCGTTGTTGTGCTACTATGAGCACGGGTGTGGCCAGCCTGGTGGAAGCGGGAACTGGGACGGCGTGCAATGTTCCGCTCGAATAGACGGGTGTTTACCCACGAATTATCACGTATTAATTGCCTCACTATATCACATACCCCTGATGAGAATCAAAGTCCATCACAATCTCAAAATGTAAAAAGATTTGTTCGTATCAAATATCGGCATTCTGAATGGGCAAATAAGATCCCGGGCTGTCCATAACCAGTACCGTAAAAATAAAACAAAGATAAAGAAACACACACACCACTATGCTAGCTATCCAAGTAGTATCTCACCAACAACAGACACAAGACCACCGGAAAGAAGTAGCAAGAGTATACGCGCAACATTTCCACGTATCTCTAGATCCTAAACGACATACGAACCTTCGTCTATCCAAATTAACATCAGGCCATGTGTAGTTTTGAGACGCATATATCCGCCAAAAGAAAAATGCCATCTCAGGGAGGGGGCAGGCAAACCCCCAGAAGATAAACCGAGAAGACGAATAAAGGGAAAAAAAAGCATAGCGCCCAAGCTTGTGATCCTCTCGCGAGTTTTTCCAAGTCTTTTGTAGGAAAGAAGAAAAGCAAGAAACATGAAGCAGAAAAACGAGAAGAAAAAAACACGCCATCATCCTGAGAACCACGATATATCACACCGTGAAGAAGATAAACGAAACAAGAAACACAGGGCCAAGCCAAAAAGGAAGAATTCTAACCCAGGAGTGAGGAAAATAAAGCAAGAAGCACACAAAAAGAAAAGCACATATGAATCTCTCCTGAGCCGAACCGTCCACTGATCAAGCAAACTCCAGAAATAAAAAGGGGGAAAACGAAAAGCCGGGCTGACCCAACGATGAAATGATAAAAATGCTAGAAAGGATCCCCCATTCCTCTCTTCCCTAAACAGAAACTGGAATGACACGATGAACCGGACACTCAATAAATAAGAGAAAAATGCTGACGTGGGACGTCCAAAGGGTATAAAACACAAAACAAAACAAAAACGAGACTATCATTTGCCCCTTCACTGAAGGTCGATAGTAGTTCTTCCGCCGGAACAACAGAAAAAAACGAAGCCGCCAAAAAGGAGGAAGGAAAATTGGAGAATGAAATGATGAGAAAGAACCCGCTCACGATAGATGCATGGCACTGGCGTCCGGATTTGAAGAGCCCGGCATCGGGAAGAGCTTCCGGTAAATGTCCTCGAGGAGTCTCATATCGATGGACAGCGCACTCGTCGCCCCGGCACTCTTGCGCAGAAACGAAATGGTCTTGGTCATTAGCTGCTTCAAAAGCGCTTCGTCGACCTCCTGGTGCAGGAACGGGTCGTTGAAGCACGCAGAGAGCACCAAGAGGTTTCCCCATTGCCTATGCAACAATAACAGAAGAGTTAGTAATTATCCAGGTTGTGTAGAAAAGCAAGATAACATCAGTTGAACTTACGCATGAGCGGTTCCGAAGATATTGGTGATGATCGGCCGCTTTTCTCCCAGGCCGTGGAAGGCCCGGGTACTCTCAATGAGAGCGCGAATCCCGATACGTGCGTACTCGACGATCTGCGGGTCGATCTCGTCGTACGATCTAGCCGTGGGCGAAATAATAGGCGCGCCAATATCCGGCCGGAACTCGTTGAACAGCTGTGGAATGGTATCGTGGCCCGGTCTCTGCTGCTGCCGCAGCTGATTCAAACGGTACGTAAAGTCCAGGATCTGCTTGATAAAGGGACGGTAGGTGATAACCTGCGCACCCCAATACTTTGCCCGAAGACGAGCATGGAGAATGTTGTCCGCCGGGGCATCAGACTCTTTGAATCGGAAGCTGGGTCCCGTCCACCCCATATCAGCCACACGGGCCTGGGCCGTCTTCACGTCCACAAAGTCGATTTCGGGGGCCAAGGCCGGCCGGGCCGTGGGACTGTAAAACATGCGATGAATCAGGTTGAGATGTCTCCGCAGGTATAGCTGTCCAACGTAGCTTTCCATGATCTGGTCTTGGATAGCACCGGGCTGCTCTTGCTGGTATAGAATGATGTTGGGATACGGCAGGCTCTCTTCATGAGACAGGATGCCGGATTGCTGGCGTGGAATCTCCGCAACAATATCACTATTTGTAGGTGTGAAGACACGGAGTTAGTCTATGAATTGAATTGGGCCTGGAAATACCCCCTAGGAGTGGTTAGGGACATAGATATGTGCGACCGAAATCGACAACACCATGTTTGGTTTACACACCTTTCGAGTTGAAGACAAGTCCAGAATGCAAACAGCAGGTAGTTATCCCGCGGGCGAGTGATAACCTCATTGTCTTCCTTGATCTTTCGCAGACGGGACATACTTCTAAATAGCGGGAGAGACAGTGCATCTAGTTAGTTTCAATTCCCTATGAGGACGATCTCAGACATGCATCACGGGGTTCGCAACATGTCGAACTTACGGTCTCATGATATTTTGGAGGATTATGCATCCATTGGCGATATAAGCATGGCTTTCAATAACGCGGCCCAGCTGGCCCTGGAACAGACCAGCAAGGATATTCGCATGCACATGCTTCAGCGACGAGCCGCCCATCTGGTTGCCGATGATATCAACAGCCAGCGCGTAGTACTCCAGTCCGGGAATCACCTCGTAGTTATACCGCGCATGTGGGTTGCCACCGTTGCGAGGTGTCCCTATAATGGAAGAACGGCGGCCAGACTGGCCACGGGAGCGAGATCCTTCCTGGGAAGATGACAGCTCGGCGTATGTTGTCTGCGGGGAAATCACCGATTCAGACGGCGATCCCGCGGTAGGCGAGGATGGGCGGGTGATCCGAGATGGTCGCGAAGAGTCGCGCGCGCCTTTACTGTCGGGCAGGACGTCTGGGATAAAGTCCCGCTGAAGGAAGATCTTTCCCAGCGCGAGAACCAACAAGACAACAGCGTTCGTGATGGTGCGGGCCGGTCGGTTGGCCTTGTATGGGGGAATCATCTGCGGCTCGGATGCCTCGATATCCGGCGACCATTTGCGTTTTGAGCCTGTCGGCTCGTTCTGGGACGTTGACACAAAGCCTGCCGTCGAGGCCAGCACCGTCGGCTTCGTTGTTCCCTTGTGGATGCTGTCCAGAAAATGCTGGGCCATGGTTCGGAGATCACCGGGTCGGATGATAGGGTGCATGTTGAGTAAGTTGTCCTCGAAGCTCTGGACATACGTCCACACCTTGTCGGGAGAAAAGTCCGGCATGCCGTTGGAAGACAAGGCAGCATTGGGGATTTTGGGGCTTGAGCCATGAGTGCTTGAGGCGACCGAAGACGGGGTCATGGGACTAAATGCGCCGGCGTGGCCCCAGCGATCGGTAGACGGAGGCGACGTGGCCTCCGAGTAGGCGCTGTCGTCAAGGATATCGGTGTAGTCGCACTGGAAATCGCGCTCGGAAATTCCGGGGTCTCTACCCTCGCCTCGGCCATAAACGCGGAGAAGGCCACGAGCCTCCTCTTGTCGGATTGGATACTCTCGCGTGAAGGAGATTCGCTCGCGTCTCAGGCCATCGCCAACCAAGTCTCTAATGCAGGGCCAATCAAGCAAGTGGCCGGCACCTGTAGTGTGGTCCATCGGAATAGTAGTCTCTCCCGGGGTAACAAGAGGGCCTGGATTCGCTTCGACATCTTCGTCCTGGTCTTCAGGTTCTTGTTCCTGGTCCCGGTCCCGGCCGTAGTTGTAGCTTCGGCTATCAGAAATGGAATCTTCTTGTTTTATACCAAGGTTAGTCTGGATAATGTGGATGGCCTTTTGCAACGCCCGGATATCGTCAGCCAGGTGTCCGCGGATGTCGCCTCGAAGGTCGTTGATATCGTCAGCCAGTTGTCCGCGGATGTCGCCTCGAAGGTCGTTGAGTAGTTCTAGAATTTCGGCTTGGACTTTGTCCGTTCTAAAGAGAGAGTCAAGAGAAACAAAAGGGCAGCAAGCCCAGAAGGAGATTTGGTTAGGAATCGGAAATGAAAATCGCCTCGGATTGGATACTGATAGGACATGTCTCATACGCTTTTGGCATTGGATCTCGGTATTTGCATTCCAGATTCTTTTCCTTGCAGTTCTTGCAAGGCTTTGTTTCGTCGCATTTCGCCTTCAGTGACCTACAGCTATCGCAAGCCTACAGAAAGCACAGAAGTCACCCAGTTAAGTCAGTTACACGGCACCAAATACATCGAGACAAGAAAAAAACCTCCCGAATATGGAAAATGCTCCAGGCATATCAGCGGAAAAAGAAGATTTTAGGAAAACTAACCTGAGACGCTCTGGTAGCTTTACGCTTGGCCGAGGAAGCAACTTGGACATAATAGGGCTCTCCGGAGTACATTGAAGCGTCGAAGTGCTGCTGGGTTACAACTGGGGTCGGGGGGCCATAGTTTGGAGGTCGGTAGGCACCGGGCGTCTGAGAAATGGGGCCTGGACCGGGCTCGTATCCCATAGGACGACGAGCGTCCTCCGGGTACATGCCGGCCGGAGGTGGAGGGGGCGGCTGTTGCTGCTGTTGTGGTGGAGGTGGTGGTTGTTGTGCGCCGGGAGGCGGGGCATGCTGATGCGGGTGTGGTGGTGGTTGTGATTGCTGCATTTGCTGCGGAACCGGCTGCTGAGGGTGGTGCATTGGCGGTGGTTGTTGGGAATACGCAGGACCGTTGTGGCCTTGCATCTGTGGAGGGCCTTGCGGCAAGCCATCTGGATGAGGACCAGCTGACAACGGCTGGCGATTCTCTTCGTGAGGGTCGCGTTTTATCGCAACATCGCAGGGAGAGCCACCATAGGGAAGCGGCGCTGGCGGGAAGTACTGCGGGTGGGAAGGCGAGGAAGGAACTTGTCTGTAGTGGTCCTGCATTGGAGCGTAAGGCTCGGGGTCATTATACCGGCGATCATCCGGGTGTGGCTTCTGTGGGTGCAAAAACGATGGCGGCGGCGGTGGTCCCTGGGGTCCTTGAGGTCCCGGCTGTGACAATTGCGACTGCGGTTGGTGTGGTGGTGGTGGAGGAGTTGGTCCTGGCGGAGGAGGATGGTTGCCTGGATGCGACAGTCCGGCCGAGGCAGAACCAGAAGGCGGGTTGATGCCGGGCGCCAGTTGAGATGGTGGAGGGCCCGAGTGGTGAATTGGGTGGTGATTTGAAGGATGGTGCGGCGGTGGAGGCTGAGACTGTTGCGACGGAGGCGGTAGTGGTGGAGGTTGTTGCTGGTGGTGGTGATGATTATGGTTGTGGTGGTGGTTGTTGTGGTTGTGGTTATGTTGTGACGGAGCAGCCGATGAGGAGGGAGAGGGTGGAGGTAACACCGGAGCAGAAGATGGAGGGTGAGGGTGAGGGTGAGGGTGAGGGTGAGGATGATGGTGTTGCTGGTGGTGATGATGGGAAGAAGCAGAAGATATCAAAGGAGGAGAGGGAGAAGTGGTTGAGTAGGGGGGAGGATAAGAGTTGGAGAGAGGATGCTGCGGGTGGTGATTGGTATATGAAGGAGGTTGAGAGGGAGATGGCAAAGCAGGAACAGGTTGAGGCAGCGAGACATTACCATGAGAAGAGCCGTTGAACCATTTGTTGATAGGACGAGGACTCATAAGACGAGGCCGCTTGTTTTCGGGAGCCTTGGTTTCGTGGCCCGAGTCCATGGCGCAGAGGTTTATATATGTCAAGGCATGCAGGCCGGGATCTGGTACAGGGCCATATACAGGTAAGGGGAGGGGAAGAAAGGAAGGGGGGGTTGAAAAGAAGAGTGGGAGTGGGAGTGGAAGGAGGGGGGGGAGTGAGATACAGAAAATAGAGAGGGAAGGAAAGGTGGAAGGATAGGTGCTAGAAAGAGGCAGAAGTGGGAGAAAGAGTGAGAGAGAGAGACCAGACGATAGGCAAAAGCAGCGAGAAGCGATGTCAAGTCAGACAGGGAATGGAGCGGCAAAAGCGCCCATGAACCAGCAGCGATTGGAGGAAGGAATTAGGAAGAAAAAAAGAATAAGGAATATAATACAGGTATATCCGGCCGAGTAATAATAGGAACAAGCGCAGGCTGGACAGGCTGGTAAGCAGTGATGAGCATAGACCAGGAGGCGGGTTGAGTTATAGGAGGAGGGTGAAGGGGAGGGGTGGGAAAAGGAAGAAGAGAGAGAGAGAGATAGAGAGAGAGAGATAGAGGGAAGGCGAGAGCGCAGGAACCAATGCGGAGAGATTATGGGAGAGGCACTCTCAAGGAAACAGCTTGGTCACCGACCCGACGGTTGACGAGGGTCCAGGGCCAGGAGGGAAAAAATAAGGTATCAGCGAAAGAAGCAGAAGAAAAGAAAAAAGATACAGATGATGGGACCAGGGAGGGTTCGAAACAGCAGCCAAGGCGGATTTAGAGAAGACTGATTAGTGGTAAGCTCAGAGGTGTCGTCTGGATCCAATATCCGCAAGATACAGGTTCTTTTAATATCCACCCCGAGCTTGTCCTGTCCACTTTAGAGTATTTCTGAGGCAGAGTTATATATCTGGGATTAGGAGAGGCCAGCTTCGGACAGAAAAGCGCGGAAAGAGAAGGCAAGACAGCCTAGACGGAATAAAGGTAAGACAACAGCCAGGAAGTGAGCTTATCACCGATGAAGATGAAGCTTAGGAGTAGGGATAGTTGTTGATGACCAAGCACCAAGAGAGTTGGGAATGACTGGTGAGGCAGCCAGAGCAGACGCGGTAAAGAAGCAATGGAGAGGAGAAGAGTTGAAGAAGTGAAGAAAAGATGAGGATGGCGATAGAAAGAGAGAGATGAGGCAGAAGAGGTTGACGCGTGTTTGCAGCTGGCAACAGTCTTGTCTGTCGAAGCACAGATGTTGAATCAGAGAGCAAAAAAGCGGGATTACTATGTGGTGGTTATCTTTCAGTCAACGGAAGACGAATTGGAAAGACCGAAACGGAGGGAAGGGGCGAAGACGTGATGCACAGGAGAGGCTGAGGAAGGTACGGTGAAGGGGGGAAAAAAAGGAAGGAGCCGAAAAAAGGCACAGAAAGGATTTCGACGAAGGCAACGGGAAACGGGTTGGAAAAGGGTGGAGTGGGGTGGAGTCCAGCCAGGAAAAGAGAGTGACAGATGCCCTGGAAAAGTCGCCAAGAGGCAAAAGCAGGGCTTGGGGGGGGATCTCTCGCTTTTTTTTCTTCTTATTTGCTCTGGGATCCCGGCTCTGGATGTGAGAGGTGGAAAGGAAAGGAAGCAGCAGCAGGCTGATGCTGTGTTTTTTTTTCTATCAACCATATACACGATACTTCAACTCACATTTACCACACACCAGACACACAAGTACCCGAGAAGAACAGGGCCAGTGCCGTGTGAATCTACAACGCAACGAGTGGCAGAGAGAGGGACAAGCAAGCAAGGTAAAGGATTGGGTGAGGGCCGTGGGAAGCCTTTTTTTTTTTTCTCTTTGGTGACCGGAACAGGGGGGTACTATTGAAGCACGGATCAAAAAAGAAAGGCCCATGGGCAAAAAATACGTAAAAAGGTCGGCGAACCTAAGATTGGGGGACAGAGAGATCGGGAAAAGGAAACAAAATGGCTGAGGCACAGTTTTAGGGTACACGCGGAGAATCGAGGATCAAGACGGGTTAGAAACGGGATTGCTGGAGTGTGCGAGACGAGAAGAGGGGGGGCAGAGATATGCTCTGCTGTACAGTACTGTACTGTACATGAAGCACACACAAGAAAGAAAGGAAAGAAATGTGATTGCGGTTCAATGTGACAGGATGATCGTCACCTCGCAACCAAAACGTGATGGGGTCAAGTTAGACGAAAAGAAAATACCGTGCCTACGAGGACCCAAGAGATAGCGATGACACATGCACGAGAGGGTTCTCCCAGGCATACAACCAACGGAGTGGTCGGAGTGTAGCAGCGAAGTTGGCCGCGATTCCAGGCCAATGGATGTGACAAGACGCTGTCTGGCTCGCGGGTTTCTCTTGTCAGCCAACAGCCATGCACATGGCTTGGCACACACACACTGGGTGGCAAGAGAGAGCGGAGGCACGGGGGAAGAGCACACAGAGGGCCAGGCTTTCTTGTCTGGCTGTCAGAATCGGGATGTTTGCTGGTGCTTGATGCGTGTGTCTGGGTGCCGCGTGCGCGCGCGCGCTGGTGCTGTTATGCGCAGGCGCAGGCGGGGTAGGGGGGCGTGTGTGCAACTGCTTTGCGACTCTCCCAACAAGGCCACCCGTTGAAGCAGCAAATGGGAATAGTGAGGCCCAGCATATCCGGATCCTTACTGTTGGTTCTCTTTTTTTTCTTCTTTTTTTTTTTGAAAACATGTCTACACAAGTAGCAAGCCCGCCTTTCCCAATCTCTCTTAGAAGATAAAGGGAGGGAGAGAACAAAGAGAACAAGCCGTCAACCGAAGCTCGGTTGGTCGTCGTCAAGACGGGCCGGCCTAAGGGGAGAAAAAAAGAGTTTGACAGCGATGACGGAGGTGTGAGCACAAGAAAAGGCGGGAAGAGCAAGGAATGGAAGAAGCGGCACAGGAAAAGTAGTGTAGCCTCTCGGCACACAAAACTGCGACGTCGTTTAAAGAGCAACAAGTCAAAGCCTGGCGCCAGTACCTTTTTCTTCTCCTCTTTTTTTTTTTCTCCTTTGCTTAGGCGAGGCATGCGAAGCGAGGAGCAGAGAGAAGAGACAGAGAGAGAGAGAGAGAGAGAGAGAGAGAAACGAGCAAGTTTAGATCTGCCCCGTGACCCCGTTGACAAGTGATTCATGGGTTGGTGGCAGGGGCTTTCCGACTGGGGGTTTTGGATTGGACGCCGCAAATCTTGTGGGTGTGCCTCATTTGGATTTCTTTCTCTTGCACCATCGACTACTGAGAAATCCCAGACGAGAGAGCGGGCGCGCCATGGACGGGGACGTGTGCCAAATTGGAGGAGAGAGGGGGGTCCTGATCGGGTGTTAAGTACAGTAACGGCTTAGCCTGCTGACAAAAGATATGTGAACGAAAAAGGAACAAAAGTCCGGGTGTGTGTTGGTGATTGGCCTCGCTAAGCTGGCCGGCAGCCATGGCAAATAACGGGTTAAAAAGCCACACACACACACACACACACACACACACACACACATGGAGGAAGAAGAGGGCAAGGTGACCGCCGACCACAGACAGCGCCGCATTGCAGCATGAGCTGGGAGCCAGAACGACATATTGACATATCTCGATCACTGGCCGGCTGTTCCAGTCTCCCATTGGCATCGGAGATAGCATGCATCCTGCAGCAGTCTTTTTTTTTCTTTCTCCCCAAGTCTTCCTCCCACGATGGTGCTTCTCCTTGGCCCGCCTGGCACTTCGTCGGCTCCATTTTGTTTGTGTCGGTGATTTCAAATGCACGCCGAAATAAATTGGCCGCCTTGCCCTTCTGGCCATCCGTGGTTTGGTATTTCTGGCCGATCTTTTACCTGTTCAAGTGACCAACAGTATCTCGTGCCCGATGCCTCCTACACCTATATCAGCCGTGGCTTAAGAGCCAGCAGCTCGCATGCAGCGTGACCATCACACAGACACATCTTCCCAACACGATAGTAGAGCTTCTTGTGTGTGTGTGTGTCTTTCCAGTTGAGCCTCCCATGTCCCTTCCACCCGGTCTGTCGGGCGCAACAAATGAAAGCAAAGCAAACACCGCCGGAGATGCAATAACTGGGAAATGAGAGGCCAACGGATCAACACTTTGCAATATTGGGCACCCGTCCACCGGCCACAGTAGAGGTTCCATCGACCCAAGGTTTGTCTGGGCCGATTATGTTCGGTGGCCATGCCAATGCCACACACACGCTGTTCTTTTGCAACGCACAGTACTGCGACGGTTTGGAGGCTCAACGAAGGGGTTGCTTTCCTCCCCCAGCTGCGGTTCTTTTCTCCTTTAGATTAGGTACTTTCGGCCATCGTCTGCTGTCTGTGTGGTCACAGCAGAGACGAGGCGAGGCAAATGCAACTCAATATCGAGCCGCATGCCGGGAAGTCCTGCTGGCATATATACAGTACTGTATGTACAGTACACCACGGGTAAATGTGCAGTGAAAAGGTTCACACTCCATCGTCCATATGTTTGTGCTCATCATCCATGCTTGCCTTCTGCCTTGTTGATATGTCGGCGGGTTGGTTGGTGATTTGCACCGCTTATGTCCTAATACGAGGTATCATAACCCGGCCTTGTTTGATTGATAGCCAAAGAAAAAAAAGAAAAAAAAGAGAAAAAAAACAAGAATTTCATAAGGCTGCCACTATTAACAGCCAGGATCTCCAAATATACAGTATAAAAAGTTCCAACCAGACACATACTGTACAGTACTGAGTCTCCAACAGTCACCGTGACGTGTGGACGAACCATGTTCTGGCGGCTACCATGGCTTTACTAGGAAAAGTGTTAGAGCCAACAAAAGAACACAATGCCACCCGTGTTTTTGACACCAGCCCGCCCCTAACTAACGGAGACGTCAGGATAAAAAAAAAAGGAAGTGTGAACTAGCTTCTGCCGCGCAGGAGGGGGAGGGAGCGAAGACGAGGAGAGGATTCCGCCGCCGAGATGCCTCCGCCTGCATCTTCCAAACGCTGTTTTTTATCATCGGAGTGTCCCGAGGAGGAAACCTGTTGTTGCAACGTCGTTTTCCGAGGTGAAATCCAAGCTCGTTATCTACATCCTACAAGCCCTTTCATGACCTTGAGAAGTCCTGCGCCTCTACCACCACGCGCGTCGAGCATTTTCCATGCCACTAGTACGGAGTCGAGTCTGGTGGGGAAAAGAGAAAGGCGTGCCACTGTGATATTTAAGGCCCAATTCTCCAAGATAGTCTGTTCCCGCTCGGGAAAATCGGATAAGCTCCAGCTTCAGCTCTCGTCGTTCCCTCTCCCGCCCCCCTCCTCCTGGCGCGGCCAGCCTTGTGTTTCTGGATGTTTATACTTGTCAACCACGCGTCGTTGTATTACGGGGGTTTGGCAGAACACACACCGACCGCATGCAGTTTAGTTTCCCTGGCTCATTAAAAGAGAAAGAAAAGATATGCTTCTCCAGGGGTGGTGGTGGCTGGCTGGCCTGGTCCCGGCTCTTTTAGCAGAACCGTCTAGCCTGGCGAGCTCCAACAAAAAAGCAGCACGGAAATGTGGCTATTTTCAAGTCCCCTTTCAAACACCCTAAGAAGAAGAAGAAAATCCGCCGCGTCAGGGGGAGGCAAAATGTGCTAACCGGCCGGTTGGCGGGCACTATAAAGCCGGGTGGTGTTGGTGGAGGCCAGGCCGATGGTCGGTTGGACTTTTGGTGTGCCTGGGTACGGGTCGTCAACAAGTAAAGTGATATCAGGGTGACCGTGTGTGCCCGCCCCAGGAAAGAATACTATACTGTACAGATAATGAAAATGGAGACTTTTGTTTTTCCGGAGTGAACCAGTTCTTGGTAGCGATGTCGACTAGGGAATTCTTTTTTTTCCTTTCCCTCGGTTACGCCCTGTCGAGAGAGGCGACCCGTGGATATCTCACGGAGGGGCGTTGGTCTTGGGTGGCTGTATCGCGAGGACTACAGTACTGCTGCCATGCTGGATTAGGGTTAGGGCATAAGCATTGAGCCGGCGCTGCTTGGCTGCAGGAACAAAACTCAGGCTCCCACGGATCGTGGTGATTCGGTTGTCAAAGCTGCATGATGGGATAAACGAGCAGGCAGGGCCACTTTGTGAAGATATCTGGACACGCGTTTCTGGGCTTGAGTTTTGCGGTGTTTTCGTTTCCTCTGTGGAATCGAACCGATCTCGGAGGATTTTCCGTTCGTCTTCGTCGTCTTCCTCTCTTTGGGCTCTCCCCCCCCCCAATCTGTCTATCTATCAAATGGCGGAACTGTCGATATGTCTCCATCGGCAATCCGCGGATATTGGGCCACATTCAGGTCTAAGCTGCGTTCTCGCCTACAGCCCTGGACCAGACGTGCATGAGAGGTCTGGCCCCTTCGCCTTTTTTCATACCCTTCCTTTTTCTGCTGCCAGCAGCCAAAACAAGAGCCGAACGTAACATGCACAAAGAAGTCTGTTCTCTTCTCCCCCATCACGCCCCCTCCGATCTCCTCCTGAGCTGTGCTGCACTGCTGCAGAGCACGTCCTGGCTACAACGGCAAGGTCGTCTTATATGAACGAAACCCTGCCCACGATACACTCTGCTGGTCCCCACCCGCCGGCACAGCCAATTTATGTACGTACTGTATACGGTGAAGGCGCTCACCGTCCCTAGCCCTACTTATACACGCCTCTCGCTCCGTGCACATTTCTGGTAGCGAGGCGGGTGAAACCCGCGGCGATATACTGTAGATATACACTGTAGATATATGGATATATATCCCTCCCTCCTCTGCCTATTGCTTTCTGTGAATGTGCATATTAGACTGTTCCTTACTCCCCCGACAGAGTAGCAATATCCGCCCAATGTCGGCTGCTACACCCGTTTTTGTTCACGGCCGGCGGTTGATCTACGCCGATTCTCTGCAAACCACCTGTGGAAACAAAATTAAACGAATGCACTGTTTGTGCGCTGCATGTGCTGCCAAATTGAACAATTTAAAACCCACGAACTGCAATCTTCACGTTGTCCCGGTGAAAATGACTTGTTCTGCTGTCACATACAGTACTGTCCATAGGCACTCTGCAACACGCTGCACATCCATACCACGCACCCCCCTCCTCCTCCTCCGTATCGCTTCCAACCACATCTCTTTGTTCCTCCGCCATGCCGCCTTCTTTGAAGTCCACCCACTGTGGTCTAGATGCGTCTGTTTGCTCCTCCAGGCCGCGTATCCATGTCTGCCCCCCCCCCCCCCCCCCCCNNNTTCTCCTGACCTCGCGGCCCGGCTTGGTGCCGGCCTTTGTTGTTTTTGCTGGTGAGATCTACAGTAGAATGGCTGGGCCTGTGCAGATGGGGTTTAGTCCCGCGGTCTTTTCTCCCCGTGTGTGTGTGATATCTGAGAATTGGGGTTGCTGGCGTGGGGGGGAAGACGTTACTGGCAGTGACAAGCAAAAGACACGAGCAACTTTTCATATGTTGCGTCGTTTCCCCGTGGGATCATGCGAGTTGTGAGTCGTTGCTGTTATCGTCTTCGTCGTCTCAATCTCTGGCTTAACCCCTTCCTCATGCCTTGAGACGGTCTTCCTGGTCCCATGGTCAACAGGTTGAATGCAACCAAACGAAGCAAGCAGCAAATGTTCAAAACCTGGTTCCAAGAGTGTTTTCACCCTGCAGCACTCCTCATACCGGCATCCGCCAATGACATCGCTGACAACCGACCATACTTCTGTCCAGAGTCTCCGGAGGTGGTCGTGTCGAAGTATACGCCCCCCCCCCTAAAAAAAGTGACCAACTGAGATGCGGGAGGACCGTCAGATAGTCCTAGGCCTGTGAGTTGTGGCTCCTTGAACCGGCATACGAACACTAAGAGATCCAACCACACGAATAATAAGTAACACGCAGATTTCATCTTACGGAGTACGTATGGGCGTATCCGCGTCGGGAACCTTAACTCAAAGCTGCCCGATGCTACCGTGACTGAGGGATAGTTGCAAAACAAGGCAAGTGAAAAGAAGGAGGCGCAAATGAACAAGAAGGGGGGGTTTGAACAAGAGAGATATCTATGCAATTTGGTTGGGGAGTAGCATTTCCACAGTCGACGGGAATCTTGGCTGGTGTGATTCCCAGTCGCCGAGTTGGCCCATAACCACAGCAAAACGGCCAGAAAGAGGGAGCTGTCTGAATGGTCTGTCGGACCTGACATGTGAGAAGGAACTTCTTGTTCCTTTTTCTAAAGATTCGTAACAGTCTGTGTGTTCGCCCACCGGTCTCTTTTCTTGCTTTCTTTCGCTGCTCAGCCCTCGGGTTGCACCAGCTCAAACAGCTACAAACGCATAGTACGGCCGTGTCCACTACCTGACCGGGGAGTGTTCTTCCATCACGGTTTCTACCCTAGGTTCGTTGCCCTCCTCTGTCCTCTTTTATTCTGATCTCCCGCTGGCCTCTGGCAATCTAACCGAGCTATAAACTGAAGCTATCATGCGGAGAAAATCAGTGGGGAGGGTCGGGCGGGAGCGCCGCCCAGATCGGCGGCCCTTTTCTGATTCTTCTGAGTTTCTGGCTATGGATACCCATGCAAGCTCGTAGGGTGCTGACAGTGGGCTTTGCAAGTCTCTCCGGCAAGTGGCCGAATCTGAGCTCAGCAATGAAGTCCTGGCCACCGCGTGAGAGTTGCTGCTAGAGCGATTCTTGCCCCCGTGGCAGACAAAACCTGGCGGCCAAGAAGCCTTCTTCTTCTTCTCTTCTACTGAAAGGGAAAATGTACCCGGCCAATCCCAGCCAGAACAAAAGTGAAGTCACCGGTAAACTAGAGAGCGGGATTGCCGGCACTGTTCGGGATGCAACGTCAGTACTGGGAATTCTTAAAAAGCGAGAGACCGAAAAGCATTCCCGCGAGGGACACACACATGAAGGCCACTAAACGGTGCCTTGAAGCGAGAAAGAGAGAGAGAGGAAGCCCTTCTTCATCGGTGGAGACGCAAAATCAGACGTGTAATATTTTCAAATCCCGACCGTCCTGCGAATCTGGAAAGCTGGGAAATCTTCGCCCCCGTCACCCACATCCGCCCGTCTGTCTGTCTGTGTGTGTCTCTTGCTTTGCTATCGATCTCACCGCATAAACCATCAAAGCAGTGGTAAGACACGCGGTATTGGCCCTTCAGCCTAGACGCAGGTAACCGCCATGCGCCGACCGATAGGAGGAAAGTTTGACATGCATGCAGGAGCGTATCTTCCCTGTTGCTTCACTTGGAATGGCAACACATTGCGGTTTTTCGTACACCGATAGTTCTGAATAGCTTACACTTACTCTCCTCACAGCTTCAACATAAATGAGTGCTCCATTTGCTGTACTGTTGCAGTGCTAAATTTTATGGGAAGAAAAAAAAGAGGTCACCACCAAAAACACGGCTCTCCTTTCTCAACACCTCCCCACAATATCAGTCTGTCTGTCCTCTTCTGCTACTCAATCAAGCCCGGAAACCTGCCGCTCACAGCACAGCCGCTTGGTGCATCGGCCCTGGAGATTTGGTGTTACAGGAAACAGCTGGCAGCTCGTGTTTGCTGTGGTACAGAGCTTGGCGGGCTTCCCGACCGCATTTCATGGACGCTGAAATAAAACAAAAGGTGAGAGACGAGGGGAGGAACCGGAAGAGAAGGGGGGAGAGACTGGAGATTGACTGGGAGGGTGGGTTGGTCGGTCCATGGAGCTTCCATGGAAGAGGGCCAAGAAGTGTGTGTGTCTGTCTCCATCTTCATCTTAAGTGGACTTCCTCTACTGCTCTCAGCACTGTATCACCTTGCAGGTATTTCTTTCCGTGTCTGTTAGAAGAGTGGTAAATGCGAGTGGGAATTGCTGCAGTGCGGTGAATGATACGGGTCCGGCGTCAAACCAGGGCCGATGACGCGGATGCTCTCCGGTTTATCTTGTTGAGCATATCATAAACCAGGAAGAAAAAAAAAAGAAACCCCCTTTAATCAGATCAGCCCCTCTCTTTCCCAGCCTCTTGTTTCCACCCTATCTCGTCGGTATCGTTCTGCGAAATTCTTTGGATGAGAAAAAGATGGAAGTCCACTATGAACGAACCACCGAAAAAATTCCCATGGGTCGTCCGCAAAGCTGAGGCTTCGAAAGCTTCGGTGGGACTTGAAAGAAAAAAAACATCCCCAAGAGCAAGAAAAGAAAGCACAGCACTCTGCTCCATCTTAGTGTTCCGTGAAGCGGAGCTTCCAGCCCAACTAGGGCACTCTAAGTCAGTGGTGGTCCAGTTTTATTTTGTTTCACACTTACACTTTAGTCCCATCTGTTGGTGATGTTCTACGCGCGATGGCGGTGATCGTGCTGGTGGTGGTGGTGATGGGAGGGGAGGGGAGAACCAGGCGACACGGCGTTGGTTTCCCTCTTCGGTATCCCATCTCAAAGGGGGGTGTGTGAAGACACAGACGCTTCCGACTCATGACAGGATGTGTCAATGCATGCTCTCTCGTGGTGTAACGCCCATGTGGACCAACGTGGTTGGTGCCCTGCGGTACAGCATCTTTTGCATCTCTCCGAATCCCTGTAACGTCCACCTGCACGGAGCGGTGTGTCCGCATATCCAGCCCAGCGTCCGTATAAGGAGCCTCGGTTTCTATCTCCATCTTCTGGTTTCGACCATCCAGGCGAGCGGTGTGCTTTGAACCTCTTGCGTTTTCCGTCCCCTCTTTTTCATGGCTTTGCCGTGCGGTCCGACCAGTGTTAGTTTCGGTGGTCCATCCCAGAACAGACTACCGCCGGCTGGAGGAATTCTGGAGTGGAGAATAGACGGAAAATCATGTTCTTCGATCTGGGAAGCCAGGGTCCGTCCTGTCTATCTCTGACACAGAGACCAAAGAATACAGTAGCCGCAGATTCTAGACGTCGGATGCGGACACACAATCAGTCAATCTCGCAGACACTAAAGCGCGCAACAATCGGCCGAGAGAGAGAAAGAGAGGGCCCGGTCCGTCTTCCTCGCCTCTCTGGCTCGCCCGCCGGCCGTGCTAATGGATAAAGCCAGTGGTCAGCAACTCCCGTTTGATGTCCCATCCGGTCAGGCAGGTATTGTGACTCGTCAATCCCAGTAGAAAGGAAACGTGAAGATTAAGAGTTGCGTTGCAGTGGGTAAGCGTGACAGAAATAAATCAAAGGAACGAAAGAAAAGGACATAGATATCCAGCGTTGTACCAAGAAAATCCATCCATTCCCACCCCAATTGCATCCTCTCTCTGCATACAGATAACCATGACCCTCTTAATCCCAGCCCTTCTCCACCCCGAGAGAAACTCCTCCTGCCATCGGAGAGACATGTAGGCAGTTGCAGAACCTGACTGGGAATGTTCCTCAACGTCTGTTCTACGAGATACATGTCTTTGCCCCTCTCCGGGAATGCATCGCACAATGCAGGTGACTCAGGAGAAGAGTACAGAGGTATCTGCGGTGCAACCACGGACGGCTATATGGACAATCTTTTGCGTACAGAGGGGAACAATGTCTGTGCCACCAGGGTGAGTGTGCCGGGATTCTTGCTCAACGGTCTCTTGAAGAAGCCCCCAGTCAGTCTGAAATGATGTACCAGACCCTAACCCTACCACAACAAGAAAATCAACGACACTCGATACCCACGCACGACAGCCATGATCGGCCGCCTATATTAATCGATTTTAGTGTTGACCAGATAGGACTCAGGATGCAATATATTTCTACCATTCTAAAAGCTCTAGCTTCACGGCGAGCCCCATCTTAAGCACCCGGGACTAGGACTTTGGTTGGATGCATATGTAGTACACGTAGCTTATTTGGACGGATGACTAGCCGAGCGACGGCGATTTGGTTGGTTCTGGCCTCTACTGTACTGATGGGCAAAAGGAAACAAGAGAAAAATAGGGAGGCTGATGGGAGATGATACCGCCCAACATGTGAGCCCATGATCGGCGTTCAGAAAAGGGTGTGATGGTGTTTTTGGTGCTGGCCGTGACACCATCATTGACCAAGTTCGCCGAAGTTGCCCCCCTTTCCCCCCCCCTCCCCTCCTTCACGATCTGTCGGGGGCTTCATTTTTCCCCCGTGCCTAATGACGGTTCTGGAAGCTTGGCTATCACTGAAGTCGCGAGATTAGGGCCGAGGAAAAAGGAACGAAAAGAGACGGGCCTGTCGTCCCCCGGCTTGAGCTTGAGGTCTGATTCTCCGAACAAGACGACCAGCGAGGGGTACCTAAGATCAGAATGCCAAAAAGGGGGAGAAGTGGAGGGAAATGGAAAAGAAGGCCTTGGGATTGTTTCTCGGCTATGGGTGAACCACATTCACCCAGGTCCATCTCGGAAACCTTCCGTTAATATCCCCTCTCTCACGGCGACGACTGCAACATCATCACGCTCAACATTCTCCTCCTTCTGCACCTCGTTTCGCTTGCCTTACCCGATTTCAGCCGACGAGAACACCACTCTCGTCACAATACAACCTGCGTGAACAGGTCCAGGCAACGGAAGGGAGCCTTCTCTGATCTGAGCTGCCACTTGAGCAAAAAGGATAATGCTGGCCAGGTTCGGCAACGAGGTCTCTTCTGCCCCCCTTGCTTACACAAATGGGTGTGAAATTCATTGTGCTACATACTGTGCTGAACAGTACTGTCCTTGGTCGTAGGTGGTGCAGTGTCTGAAGGCTTACGAGGACTGTCAGCATAACACATGAGTCGTATCATTCTCATCTCCCAATTGGAGGGAGGATGCCAATATATTGCTGACCGGCCCCCCAAGGATCAGAAGTCTGTATGAATAGCCCAGCCCTCGCACTTCCAGCGCCAAGACGGCCAGTCTCTCACATATGATATTCCTGCCGCTGCCTGTGTCCTCTATTGAACTATTGTACAGTACAGTTCCTAATGAGGGTTTAGGCTCGACGAAAGAAGCCGGGGAAGGCTCAGAATGGATATCACAGCTCCAATCGCTTGTTTAGATTCGCTATGACCAGAGGTCTAGAACGAGGGACCATCATTCCAGATCCTGGAGGAGTTTTAGCAGTTGCTTTCCGTCCTGTTCCTGCACACTTACATAGTACTTCCTGTAATGTACGGCGTGCGCCACGAAGGCATTCTGCGGTAAGTCTAGGTCATATTCAGTTTAGTTTCCAGAGTGAAGACTTACTTCTTCTTTCTGTTCTGCCCCTGGCCTACCCAGAACCCATGTCTGGCAACGATGCTTTGGCTCCCCATGCTTGACCTGTCCCTTCTTCTCTTCCAAGACCACAGCTTCGGGCTCGCTAGTGCGGGCGGCACATACGGGACTCGTGTGTGTGCCTGTGCATGTATTTTTGTATCTTGTCCATTTGACGGGCCCTACCTGTTAAGCCCAGCAAGTCTTCCCGTGAAATCGCCCTTCTCGGGTGCGCGGGCCCAGTGCAATTCCCCCCAGCCATTACTTTTCTCTTTTCTTGAGGTGGTACTCGTATATGATCCTGACCTGAGAAGGGCCAAAGAAACCTATTTTGCGTTTACAAAAGAAGTCATTTGATGCCGCTTGAGATACGGTACCAACTGGGATACCAACTGGGATATCAACAGCTTTCCTGCAGTCTCGAGGGTCTATAAAAAAAGAGCGCTCATTTATTTGGGTCGGCCCATCACACTGTCCAGCTTGGCGTGAAGAACCATGTCGGGGCCTGAGAATCCTCACCCAATAAGCCTCTGCAACCAACTGGAGACGGACCCTCTTCTGGCATGCAGATATCGTGCATTTGTGTTTGTGTTTGTGCTTTTTTCTCTCCTCCTTCTAAGCTAGCTATGCATACGCAAACAGCGGTGGCACTCGCTGCCTCGTGGGCATATGTTGCCCCAAATATCTGGACCCGTGCTCTGCTTATAGCCAATCGCTAATGACTACCGGCCGACTGGATGGTTGGACGGAGATATTATAACATTTGCTTGCCACTAACCTGCAACGGAGAGGAACGTACTGTACAGGCACAGGTGTTCTAGGGCGGCGGGAATGTTGGCTGGTTGCAAGTGGAGGAGTGGGACGAACTGGACATTTCAGATGCCTGGTCCTCATTTACTATGCTAAGTTTACCGACAGGCAGGGACAAAGATAAATATTTGTCATGCGAGGCAGCCGAGAGAGAGAGAGAGAGAGAGAGAGAGAGAGCATGCAGGCTCTGGCTCGGTACCCACGAGTAATAGACCGGATCAGCTGTGTCTGGGCTTCACGATGTACTCCCCCCAAAGTGGACAATGATTCACACCAGCTGGCCTAAATGAAACCCTTTAGAGTGACTTGTTGATTTTGATTTTTGTTTCTTGGAGCGGCTACGGAGTCAAAGAAAGACCGGCAACACTGTATCTCCCCCACCGCTCCGTCCCTTACTTGTTCCCACGTCATAGGTGGGAGAGACGGGTTAGGCAAATATGACCTGTACAGAGCGGCTGATCCTTCGAAGTTTGGAAGCGAGAGAGGGAAGGACAGAATGGACAATCAGAGCGAAGAGAGCGACGGAAAACGAAGAACCCCCCCCCGTGCTGGGGTGAAGATCATTTAGTGTCTAACAACGTTATGAATCATTTACTCTATTGAGGAAGATGGTGTTAGTGGAGCGAGAAGAAGGAATGTGACAGATATCCTCCGGACAAAAGAAACGTTCAGCTTGGAGAGGGAGGAGGTCCTGAGATCCTCCGCCACAATCTGCTCGTCCTCTACCACGGGCCCGGTCTCAGAAGTGAAGGGAGGAGACCTCTGAGCAAAAGGAACGCCAAAAAGGAGGAGCCAGGACGGACGGAGCGGGCCTGCCCTCCTGGAAAGGGTAACGGTTAACGGTTAATGGTTAAACGGGCGCTCCATCCGCCTAGCCGCTTTGGTTTGTTCTTTTTGAAGTGGTGATATTGGGCAAAGCTGCACGGGCTCCAATGATCCAAGCTCCAGGTGCTACTGGGATGTGTACTGTCGGCAGATATCGTACGGCCTGCGTCGTCTGAACTCCGAACCATACCCAACTGAACTGAACTGTGGAGAAGCGAGCAGCTGTTCATGTGCCATATGGAGCATGTAGAGGACATGTCTCATGCATAGGCGATGCGAACTGCTGAAATTTCCTCTCAGGCCAAGCTGGAGTCGTTTGGTCATATATCAGAATTCCTGCGTGGGTCCTTGACGGGGGGGTGGAGACTGGAGAGCAAGTGAAGAAAGGCGAAATTAATGAAGGGCTGGCTCACTCTGCTCATTGCTGAGCCGGGATTCGGTTGACTGTTACCTGGGCGTGTTTTGTGAGCAAAAGAATGGAGACTGAATCTCATACTATCGACTCAGCCGGCGTTGGGGCGCTTTTTCACCGTCCTTCCGACGGGGTGGGAAGACCACTTCATGTATGGACACGCGGATCATATAACGGGTATCGTGTATTTTTCACCTGATCCCTCCCGGACTTTCTTTTTCTGCTTGCTTGTCTGGAGACAAAGTTTGATCGCCTCCCTCCCGCCCCTAAGGGCAAAAGTAAGAAACCCCCGACATATAGTATAGTACATTACACACAGAGTAACTGCTTGCTTCCACTTCTGACGTCCGCGAAGGATATTAGACCAAGTGTCAGGATGGAAACAAATGCCCGCCTTTCCTCTGCAGTGGTTCGTCGATCCAACAAGTGTTTCAAAGGCCCAAACCAGGAAAGCCCTTCTCTCTTCAGTTGGGGGGTTTCTTTCCCCCTCCCATGTGATTCCTGGATAACTTTGCGGTGATACGTAATGGAACAAAGAGGGTGAGTGCGTGGGCTTGTGAAAACGGGCAATCTTTTCCACACACACAGTTTGGAAGTGTGGTCAGACACCGCTGGTCTGGCTGTCCACCACAGGTACGTACCGGATGGTCGTGGGTGGGATCTGATTTTGGCAAAGTGTCTGATGGTCCCAGGAGCCATTTACTCGGGTCAATGCAAGACCCATACACTTCTTGGGACTTCTTTTTTGGGAGAGGCTCTTGGCTGGTTTGTATAACGTTGTCCAGATGTGCCCGAATGAGTATCCTAGGCCTCACCTAACAAACACAAGAACAGTAACGACTCGCGGGGGCATACACCAGTATTGCCTCTTGAGCATCTAGATGGTGTATTATTGCGAAACCGGGTGTTATGTGATTAGTATTCTCCCCAGTTGCACCACACCACATATGTGTACAGTACAATACTGTACTATCCTACATATCATGTTGCAAATGTCAGACACTGAGGCCCAGAACGCCCTGGGTGCATTCCCCTCAAACTGAAGTGAAGATGCAACACCGAAAAGTGATAAATTGAATGCATAACTGCACCACTCCTTCTCATCCGTCGTATAATCGACCTGTCTCTTTCAGAACTCACTAAAAGTCTTACCGCCGCAGAAGGTCTGACGATAACAGCCAAAAGAGGAACTGCAAGACGAGGACAACGAAAAAAGACCCGACGCTATCTATAATTCTCATGATAACCCGGTTGGGACTCTTTCCCCCCTTCTTTTTTGCTTTTTCTCTTTCATCCGCCCCTCCTGGTGTAAGCGAGAGCCAGCTCTCAGGGCACAGCTCACATCTCCGCGTGTTTCTGCCGTGCACTGTTGCCCTCTCTTTTCAGAGCTGTAAGAAAGAGTGATATCAGTCGGTGAGCAAAACAAAAATGCCGCTGTTCGGCTTTGTGGGTGTGTGACCAGCCAGCCCGGGGCCCTGCTTGACATGGTGGGCTGGCCGATTTATCCAGACAGGAGGGGTTGAAAAAAGCGCGTGTGGGAAGAGAGGGAGAGACTGAGCAGAGAGACAAGGAGGGAAAGGGTGAGCACTGACTGAGCAGCAAGCAGCTTTTTGGGAAATATGACAGATCTGAAATGACAGAATTCACATGGGCTGGCTGGGCTATATCTGTGGCCTTCAACTCCGGACGTCTTGCAGCTCTCACCGTTCCGTCCAATGTCGCTTGCCCACGAACTACCGAATGGTGCTTAAAAGTCCAGTACGTACCGCGTAGGGGTTTTGGCTGGAGGATGAGAGGTCCTGTGCGAAGAAGTGAGGAGAAAACGGGCAGCTCGAGATAAGCCGGCCGAGCTCTGTACCATTCACCGCTTTTGGAGTCTTGTATGTACTGTATTATACTGTATAGATCATCTCAATATAGATGTGATAGGTGTGGGCTTTCCTCCACGGTAATCAGATTTGGAGAATGCAATACATCTAGCTGGATGACTGCGCTACACTCGACGAGTACCAACTCTGGGGGTCGTTACCTCCTCCGGGGTTTGGTCGAGGAAGAGGGGGAATTCGTGGATTCGAACGCCTCCTCAAGCACGTTTTCCTTTACAGATATCCACAAGCGGTTAGGCCGGACCTCCCCCAGCTGATCCAAGGTTCGTCCATCCATTGCAGGTGCATGATGTGTGAGGGGGAGGAAGGAAATTGCGGCCAAAAAGGCGAGAGAGAGAGAGAGAATGACCCCAAAGTCTGGTACCGATGGCCGACTTCTGACTTCTGACTCCCACTAACTTCCGGCTCACCCTTGCTGGACCGGCGTGTAAATCCGGCCTGTGATGCTTGTTTTCCTCCGGGCTGAAAAGCATCATTTCGCAAAGAAAGTGATGATAGCACAGGCGTGGTCGTTGGGCGAGGGAGGGCAAATTCGCAGATTCGTTGGCCAGGGAAGTCAGAGATCCAAGTGTTGAAACTGTAGCCACCCATGGCCGACAGTATATTAAGGACCGGAGACCGAGCCACTTAAACGGCTTGCCGGAGGTTCCGTGTCTGCAGTAGTAGTTACTGTAGATAGACACTGACTCTCGTACTATAAGAGCATAGCTAGGAATGCGCCGGAGTGCAAGCCAAATTTCCGAGCATGTTGGTGACTTGACAAATTACCTCTATTTTCTTTTTCTATTTCAGAAACAGACAATATAAAAGAAGTCAATCTCACATCAATCCCAGTCCCAAACCTGTTCCAACAACGTAATTCCACCAGCTCTCTCCAACGCCTTTCTCCCAGTCTCTGCCAGAGGAAAGCCATCCTTTTTGCGTGATCGGCCCCGAACCAGCCTGACGCCCTCACCCATAAGGCTTTGCAAGGACCAGGGGAGCTGCGGGTTTGGTAGGAAGAACAGAACGAATATATGCAGAGCGTAAGCTCGCCACGGCGCGAACATCCCCTCTTCTGTCGCACAGAAAGAAAACACCTCAACGGTCAGTCTCGACGGACGAATCTGGTGGTTCTCTCATCCCGTGTTTCCCGCTCGTTTGCACACCGCCGTCACGATATCAATGCTAAGTGCTAACCTACCCCGTACTCCGTGGTCCGAACTAGACCTGGGGGCAAGGGTTGTGATTATCCAGAATTTGGAATTTGTCAATCAAAAAAAAGAAAGAAAGAAAAACACGGAACACAGAGAGAAAACAAGGTTCGGACTAGACCTAGTAGGTGTTCCCAATACCAGGTATCAGTGAAACACCGCCTGTCCGGAGAGGGCCGTTAATCTTCGCCCGGAGACCGTAGCCCACATGCAGGCTGGGCCAAAGCGTGCTTGCTGTTGCTTTTCCTTTTTCCGGGTGCCTATGCTTCTTCACTTCCCTCTTTCGGTGATGTGCATGACGGCTAGCCAGCATTGGATACCACGAATAGAAGCTCATGGATGAGGGCGTTACTTCGGACTTCGAGGTCTTCGACTAGTTCAGGCCCGGGAAACAGGGCCTGGCGCCAGGCTGAATGTGGTTCTTCGCTCTTTGTTCGTGGTGTCTTTAGCGCTCACGGTCCTCTTCTGCATCGTCGACGCCGTTCAGTTTGTGACGGGAGGACCGGCGATCAGTCTGGACAGTGTGGTTATGACACATTTTGTAGCCTCCCGATGACACGATAGTGCGTTTATGGGAAGTGCAGTACCTGCATTATCCATGTAGATCCCATAGAATAAAGTGCACAGCATCAATGGAGAAGGAGATCACCGAAGATTCACCTTGTACTGGTGGTGATACCTTCAACCTAATCAATCTGGCAATATCCCGACGCAAGGTACCTTGCCTCGTGGGCCCAACAAACGAGAGACAGAACAACCATCCTCCAGCAAGTCAGCCTCCCCATATTGGATGCATACTAGCGAGCGGATTCTCGCAGCCCCGAGTCTCCCAAGCTCCAAATGGTATACCCAGCTCCGAACCGAATCCCACATACAATAAGCTGTGACCAGGGGTATTATTGAGAATGGGAGGAATGGAGGGTCGCGTAGCAGAAGCAGAAGTGCTTTTTATTTGGTTCTTGAACTGATATGGACGCGCAGAACCGGAAAATCAAAAGAGGTTAATACAGTATACTGTACTGTCCATACTCGTAGCGGAGATATCCCAAACTCCGTCTCGCGTTCTGACCACCATTCCATTCCATGACAAGAACCACACACACCAAGCCCCCAAAGTCCGAGAGCTTTTGCTTCCCTGACGTAGAGGACCAGAGCCATGTCGTCGGGAGGAGCTAGCAGAAAATTAAGAATGCATGCATATTTGCGTTCGCCCATGCATTAACGGGGGGGCGGTGGGTTTGGTGTGTGTGAGCGAGACAGCTTGGCGAAGAGCAAAAACGAGAAGAGAGAAAAGAGCCTCGGCCCAGGAAAGAAGAAGAGGTGGAATGGCTCGGCTGGTTCGGTATGGACGCCCCCCAGAGGCCAATGCATTCGCGGCCAAGCGAGCTGTGCGTGTCGCTTCTCACACACCCTCGTTCTTGCGGTTGGATGGATGATATACCGGCCTGTCGGCCTGGGAGCGTGTCTGTGTGGCAGCCCAGACTTTTGATACTGGTGCCAATCGTCAATTCACAGCAATCTCTCTGCCAGTCGTTTCTGAGGATACGATCCCCAGTCTCTCTTTCTCTGTTGTCTTGGTGGCTTTCAAAGGCCAACCCCGGAACACAGCTGCTCCGGTTTTGCACCGGGAGAAGGCAGGGGGCCAGCGGTGAAAGGTGAAGGGGGGTTGAAGAAAGACTTAACAGACACGGGTTAGTCCATAATATAACATGCAAGGCCGACGCTGCTAATGGCCGGAGTCCATAAGTAACTCAGTCTCTCTCGTTCCGGCCAGAGCGCTTCTTTTTGGTGTCACCCGTGGCTGGTATTTTGGGAAAGTTTTGGTATATCTCATCCCATGTGGAGCATGCTGTTTGAAATCCCTGAACTCTTCCTACAGACAATCACCATCGTAATCGCCGCCGCCGTCGTCGTCGTCGTCGTCGTCTTCGTCATGGGAGCACTCGGAGGGATTTCGCTTCCACACTCATCAATATAAGATGAGCCTCCATATATTTTCGCCCATCCGTCCTAGCCGAGAGACTCCGTCAACCAACTCTCTTCTCTCTTTCATTGCTCCTTGAGTCACGCAGTTGAGTCTTACACACAACAGTTTTTCTTTCTAGGGGACTGGAGTTATCAACAAGGACCAGGCCTCGAGCGAGGGTGGTCGTCCACCACACCAAACCTTCACTCTCAGCAGTGATTTCGCTTCCTGTAAATGGCGAGCGAACTGCACAGGATCCAGCAAGAAAGGCCTTTTTCAACTCCACTAAAAATGGGGCGATTTTTTGTTTTAACCTTCGGGGTTTGCAAATTAACCTCTCTGTGCTTTTTTCCTGCTCTCATCTCCGGCTCGTTTCGGCTCCGGGCTGCGAGGTTGCTGTGCTTCCTTTTTCCAGTTGCCGACGGGAGGAGCCGTTGGTGATCATTTGTGTAGGTGGCCGTGTGCTCAGTATGAGAAAAGGTGTCATCAGCTTTTGGACATACTGTATGGTGTCCAGCTTCAATAAAGATGCTGAACTGACGGGCCAGCATCAACTTTCAAGACACAACCTTTCACCTCCCACGGCCGCAACAGGTATTGGGGNGGGGGGGGGGGGGGGGGGGGGGGGGGGGGGGGGGGGGGGGGGGGGGGGGGTTTGCCTTCCTGTAACCCCATCATATCTAGTCTGAAAGCTACCGCGAGTATGGAAAGCAACACTTGTGAGACCCAAGAGCAGCACTTTTCCCCGTTCGACGGAGCCGAAGGTTCTTTGTGCCTTCTTCCATATACTCCAGCCTCCGGTGTCTAGGTCAGTCTTCCATTCAAGGTCAGGCATTAGAAGTCAAGATGGGCTAAGGAAGGACTCTGGGAACTCTGTGAACATCTTCCTGGGAAGAAGGCTGGACGGACGGGATCATGACGGCGGTTTCCCCCCTTTCGAGCCACGGTAGCCGTGGAACATGAACGAAAGAGAACAAAGCATTGTGGCTCTTTCTGTCTCCTTTCGATTGTTGACAATACAGGATGTTCCCAGTCCCAGCCCGGGCAATCCAGGGCTTTCCATGGAAAACCACGCGCTGAGCCCAGAGGCTAGTGTTAGAGATCCAGGTCGGCCTAACCCAGAGTTTGCTGGACCCGGATCGCCTTGCAACGCCAGGAACCCAATATCTCCATTAGGCCAAGTTCCTGGCCTTTCTTGAATTACTTCGGTGCTCTCATACCACGTTAATGCTCGGGAGGAACTAACAAAGGGCCTTCCAGGGTGACATGGCATTGATGGAGACACACGCACACACACCAGGCGATGCGTTATGACCCGGCTGAGAGAGATTTCCATTATATCCTCGTTCATAGCTGCACATACACCATCGGTATCGGAACACCCACCCCCGAGGAAAGTCCAGGCATGGATTGTCACGTTGAACTGTGCCTCGGTGATTGCTGGTGAGAGGACATGGATAGGGATAGGTCAGAGGCAGTGGCTTGGGCGATGACGGGAGCATCGGGATGCAGGACTGGGACTTGGAGTGTGCGCAGGCATTTCTAAACGTGGGAGTGAAACTCCCTGAATGCTAAAAGTTACTGGTGCTATCCCGGGAATCACACCAAAACTCCAAAGGACCCAGTAGCCAATCTGGAAGCCTTAAAAGACGAAATAGCGTTGTTCCCTTGAACACAGGGCATGTTGCGTGTGAGTGGCGTTGTAGTGCCCCCCAAACTCGAGACGTGGAAGCGGGCGGTAAATCGAAGTCAGGGACGGACCTTTGGTGGGACATACTGTAGAGGGAAGAGGGTGCTGGGAACAAGGAAGTCTGTGATTCCAAGAGAAGCCATCGAAGAGACCTCGGAATCTTGGGATAGTGTAACTGGAGGATCATGACGCTCGAACAAACGAGTCTCAGGACAGCCACACACACACACATCGATGGTGCATAGCTAGCCGCTCTCAAACAAAAACAACGGTGAGTTCGGACGACAGGACAGAAAATGTTCAAAGGACCTGCAAGTGAAACGACCAAACAATCCCTCTCCCGTCCTCCGAGTCAAACCTCTGGCCTAAGGTATGTGCGAGAAACACAGAGAGAAAGTGTGTGTGTGTGTGTGTGTCGGCGTCTGGGTGAGACGCGCCCTCCTCGAACAAGGTCCCTGTCTGTTGATCTCGGCTCGTTTCTGCGCCATGTGAGAAAGTGTGCCCGACACCATGGAACCGGCTCAGACGAGGACCAGGTTTGAAAAAAAAAATTCAAGGGGAAAAAGGGCATCCTCGTAAGTGAAAATTTGTCTCTTCTTCTTTTTTTTATTCCCAGGCCGTTTCAAGGTTCTGGGTTCCAGTGACTCTCTGCCAGCCTTTTGGAAATCTCACGTTCCCTATACGAGTAAATAAAGTGCACAATAGCAGACACTGGGCCTTGATCTTGAGGTCAGAAATCTACAACTCATGGCAACAGGGTCGGAAATGCCAACCTTGGTGGCTGTTCTTTACCCGTGGGAGGAAGAGGAATCAGTGGCAGGCATTCTCGGATGTCAGAAAACGACGACGATGGCCGACGGCTTCCTCATGGTCTCCGGCATGGGACCTTTTGTTTTCTTGGTCCCCTGGTGAGCGTGTTACGAGCCTGTCCTCCGAGAAACTGTATATTCGGCATGAAAATCAAAATGGGAAGAAAAGAAATACTGTAGATATGTGGCGTCTCACTGCACAGGTACTCTTTTGAAGAAGCTTACCCACAAACCCGTGAAATCCAGGAGGAGCATTTCTCCAATTGGTTTTGTGACACCACTCCTCGCCTTTCCATCAACGCGAGAGGACGTGTGTTGACAAGCCTGCACGTACAGTAAGTGTGCATGCTCAGTACTGGTTCGCTGTTGGATAGATACAGCCGCGTCTGTGTGAGGGGCTCTTGCTTTCTCCTCTTGAGTGAGTACGGAGGATGTACAGTACACATGTATGTATGTATGTATATCCATGGCTAGCTGCTACGTTGGAGTCACACAAGATGGGGGCGGTGAGCATGTAGTCCCTCATTTAATCGATATCTCGTAGCGATTTCTGGTCACACACTCCGGACTTCATTTCCATCGAACGAGGCTGACATACCTGCCCAACCACAGTTATCGCTGCCCAATATGCACACTCGTTCGGCGGTAAGGAGCGGAGTGAACTGACCAACACCGCTCTCCACCGACTACTCACTCCATGTGCATGCAGTACTTCGAAAAAGAGGCGTATCACACTCACATCGTCCCTCAAGGACATTCAGGAACATTGACTGTGCTTCTGCCAGGCGGACTAGGGTAGGGGTTGCACCCATTAACGGAAACCAACGCCTTGGACCTGGTTTCTCTTTTCATCTTAGCGAGTTCCTTCGCGTCTCTTTTCATGTCTTGTTATTTTTCCTTTCTGGCAGGCCTTGCGAGGGCCTGGCTGGTTCCTAAGAAAAGCTTCAGAAGGGGGCCCAGCTTACTGCGCGCTGCATGCAGCCCCCCCCATGATTTGTGCGATTCAAGCGTCACGATGCATAAGTAGGTGAGGTGGGTGGATTCGAGGACTGTGGATCAGAGAGATCCACCACGCAGTAAACCCGCGCAGCTCCCTGTGCTGGTTGCTTGAATGACAGTCATCTGTTCGTAAATATACAGTATACATTACACTCCGGATTCTGGCTAGGTGTTAGTACGCGGACGCCGGCCTTGATGTTGCGTTCCATAGACCTGTACCGGACGCATCTCAGGCCGGTCAGAGTCGCATATATCTGTTGAATGCCCATTGGAAATGCCTGCATCTGATAGACCCCAAACAGTGCCATCCGAACTTGATAACCACAGGCCGAAATCAACCGTGACGGCCTCCAAGATTGGGAGGGTTAAACTGACTGACGAGAAACAGCATCCCTCTCTCTGCTTTCTTGATCTATCTGATTTTCCACAGTCTCTGGCGGCCGTGGAGTTTCACGCCTGTGCGGAATGGTTGGGAAGAGCGAGGGGGACGTTTTTGCACACTGCTATTTTCAAACGTGGCCTGTCCCTGCTCCTCCCAACACGCCATTTCTTTCTCTGCCGCCCGCAGTGTGCAAAGGTTTTCTGGTCTCTTGTCCTTAATTGCAGATGAACTCCTCTAATCGAGTGGTTCAGGTAGGAGGAATAGGGAAAAAAGGCTTTCTTATTCGAAAAATGTAAATGCCAGGGGGTGGAAAATGCTTCATCACGACGTTCTGTGAATGTTCCAAGGAGGACTTTTTGACCATTTTCCTCCTTCGACGTTGCGTCTGCGTGGACTGCTGACCTGTGTATAATTGATTCTCTTGTGCTCGTCAGGAGTCTGCCCCATCGGCCAACCAGATTTGATGTGGCTGTGATGGCACCTCGACGTGCACTGGGTGAGTTACAGTGGCTGCGAGTGCCTCCATCGAATATCCGGATATCGTGAAGATTGAACATTTTGGATGGTGGAGACATGGGAGCGTCGTAGTGAAGAACACTGTAGTTCTTCATCAACTACTGTACTCATCGTTTGGCCCGCGGACGTACATAGAGCATTTGCCGTTCTTTTTTACCTTCAATAACCGTCTTGTGGCGTACATAATGGTGGCGGTCGGGGTTGGAGATGCCGGGATTTGGAGGCTCGCTCCGAAGGTCAAATCTCGAGCCTTCTAAAACACCATCATACTCATCAACAACTTGCACCTCGACTTGAAGTCTCCCGGTTGTCAGCCGACGTGAAAGCGCTCTGAACAGCCTGAAATGCTGCGTTCCTGGGTAACGGCAGCCAAGAGCCCAAACACCCTGGAACTCCGAACTGCGGCCGGGTCTTGCTGGCTGGCGGGAATCCTGTGACGATAGTCATCCAAGCAACGAGCACCGCATTGCCAGGATTGAAGGTGATATTCGGGGTGAGGGCTACTTCAATGTGCCATCCCATGATACCCCCCCCTCATCATGCCTTTCTTTGGGATGTGATCCAGACTTTGGCCGGCCGTGGTTCTGACCAGCCACACCACACTCTGGTATATCTTAGCGGGCGTGAGCAACCGCGATGACAAACGGATTTGATTTCCACCACACGGGGCTGCATATGCGTACGCACACTGCTTCCTGCCTTCAGCTGCCGTGTCCGCCTATGTCCGAAAAGCATGAAAATTGACACAAAACCCCGCGCGGAGATGGCCGGGCATTGCCTGTGGAGCCACACGGCCTCCGTAAGGTCTAGACATCGGGCGCTCCAACACGGCAGACCAGAAACCATTTGCGGATTGGCGTACACCTTGGCCGTCCATAGATGTGACTGGACACGTCCTATATCTGCATTCTCTACATACACGCGCCTGCTCAGAAAGGATCAGTGTGCCTTCGTGGTGTGGATTTTCTTAAACAAAACACCACCGGAAGAGCCGTCGGCTTGATACTCCCCCAGTCCGTAATCTCACCGTACCGTCTTAGTATATATTATGCGTCGTCTCTGTTTCCTGTTACACGGACCGATTACTTTACGTTTGGTCCCAGAAATCGAAACCGTAAAACAATAGCCAACACATTAATTAAGAGGGGGGCAGAGGAAATGGAAGTCTGGAGCCTGAATATGTTGTGGCCAACCGGCGGTGAAGCCCAGATACACACCCACACACCCACCCTCTCTCTCTCTCTCTCTCTCTCTCTCTCTCTCTACTTACACGCTAGGTCCCATAACTCCTGTGCTGCTTGTTATACGCCGCCTTTCCGGATGCTTGCAGGAAAGCAATATCAGTGAAACCGTGTAATGCCGTGGAACAACACTGTTAGAACGGGCTAGGTCCAAAAGGAGAGAAAGGGCACACCCTCCATTCCGAACTCCGAATGCTGTGCCACCGAATGCCACTGTGGGATGTTTAGAAGAATCGAGGGTCTGCTGGCTCTGCTGAGAGTGAGGAGAAACTGGAGGTGAAGTGCATCGCCGAAACTATACAGAGAAAGGCCGCTCTGCTCTCACGACTCTGGGAGCCATCAGCCCGATCATAGTGCACCCTGTATCAAGAGCCGAAAGGACCGCCCGGACAGCAAGGTGCTCGCCAGCACGATACTTGGCCCAGACCGAAGTCCAAATTCCGGTCAGCCCCCCGTGAAGTCCCGGGCTGTCTTCTGCGGAATCAAGACCTGTCGGAAACATGTGGCGTATTTGCATGACAGCACTGTGTAACGCAGAGCAAACGCCGGTGCTGTGATCGTGGTGAATAGGTTTATCAAGAGCTCTTTTCCGCCCTCACCCCCAAATTTAAAATGCGCCGCACCAACAAACCCCATCGATATATCGAAAGAACTCATATTCCCCCTCTCTGCTCGCTTTCAGTGGGGGATCGTGCCGTTGTCCGGGCTGGGAAGGGAAAGCCTCCCCCCTCTCTTCTGGAGTCTGGAGAAGCGAGAAGAACACCCTATTGTCAGCTCACAGTACTCACAGTCTGCGTAGCCAGAATTTCCCGCTTCTCAGGTCCCGCTATCTTCTCTTCGTTTACCGATAGACGGCTCGCTTTCTGGCTTCAACCTATGATCTCTCTCCTCTCCACAAGCGAACCGTCCGTGCCCAGCTCCGCATCCATGGTTTCGCTGTCATCAAAGGGCTTACGGTGAGTTATAGGACCTGGAGTCATGTGTGTGTCACACTTAACTGGGGAGAAGAAGTTCACATGCCGATATCACAATATTCATGACAATGGTGATGGATGCATCTTGGTTGGCTGGCTAGTGACCGCTAAGGTTAGGACTTTTCAAGGTGATGGGTTAAACCCTAATATGAATAACAGATCATGGTCTGATATGAGCGAAGAACCGAACGAATCTTAAATCCTGCGCAATAATTGTTCCGCCTTTCAGACCTAGTGTCTGATATGTGTAGTATTGGCTTTCCCACACTCTCGGAGAAGACTACTTACTTACTTAACCCAAATGAAACACGCTCGGCCAGCTGAGCTGAGCTGGCGCGGTTATCAGTCAGATTTCGCAGATTTATCGCATGATTCTTTATTTACACACGTTGGTATATCCAGCACCCGTGACACTCACGGTTCCGCTGCCCCCCACGTAAACCTGTCACTTATTCCACACTCCATCTATATCGCAACCGTCTCCCGTTCTGGGGACATTCTCACCGTCAGCCAGCAGGAAAAGAACATGTCAAAGTGCTGGACCAGGGAGCATCAGAGTTGCTCTTCAGGTCACCATAGACGCGGCGGAATGCCCAGAAAGAGACGGTTGGTGGCGTGTAGGGTGCAAAAAGAGACACAGCATAATCTTAGAGACCTGCTCGGTTTTCTCGGGTGTCATGGGACCTGGGATAATTTCGGAGTTTGCTCTGGCTATAATTGACACCGGAAGTTACGTACGGGGTGGTGTTGCGGTGAGCAGGCAGACACAGGCCCGGAACGAAGATCATCTCTTTCGGCGCTCGTTGTGCAGCGATCAAATATGGGGCACATCGGGAACAGGAAAAGGCAGCATCGGAACAAGGCCGTCTCAGATGTGTCTACATAATACACAGCCCCGACGTCAGAAAGAGGTAAGCGAGCCAACTCTAGAGCATTAATAAGTATCTATCTGACGTAGGTAAATTGCTCACAGAGGAATAAAACTGGCTCATCAAACAGTGATCGAGTTGCTGGAGGATTCACCCCAGAGTGAGATAGGTTCAGTACTGTGCTGTGCTGTACACTACTCATACAACTTGTCACTGTCCCCTTGTGCATACTGCCAAGTTGAAAGGTACATGAACTGTACAGTACAGACATCTCCGCTTAGAACGAATCTGCGCAGAGAATGGTGGTGTTCTCTGCTCGTACGAGTATCGTCATGATGAGAAACATCGAGTAGGACGGAGGACTTGGAGATTTTCCTATCCGTTTTAATAAACGGATAGAGCCTAGAGGTCCAGTCCACGCGTAGATCATGATACGATTGATCCAATTTTCTTTTCTCACCCCTGGGGGGAAATAACGGACAAGGCTCTGAATGACAGACCCCCCGGTTAGGTTTCGTTCGACAGGTGTGGTACTCAACTGACTAAACGACGAGGTAACCAGAATGATAGAGTAGGGTATGCTTCTTGCCCTTGGCCGGTTTCGTTGGTCTCAAGCAGCCGGTGTCCCTCCTGCGGATGATTTTCCTATTTTCGACTGGTCTAGCAGAGCGCCAGGACCGCGTGTCTAACGGGACAAAAAGTCCATTCAATGCCTCTTCGACCCAGACTTGGCATTGTTCTTCTGTACCTCGGTTCGAAAACTGCGGTATCGACGGCTCTTCTGGGCTCCTTTGCAACCAGGTCACCGGGATGTGTGGGAGACGATCCCTTCCAGACGGTGTGTAGCAAAGACGAAAATCCTCAATTTCGAAGGGCCAGAAAGACTTCTCACTTATGACACGGACAGAGCCAGGAAATAAGTGAAGGCCTGATCCTGGAATACCTATCACCAGGGATCAAGTCCTTCCCAGAGGACTCCCTCTCACCTCTAAAAAGCCAATAGGTGGTAGAAGATGGCTGACACCGCACCCTGGTAGGCTGTGTGGATCTGTTTCTGGTTAGAAAAACAGCATTTCGTAGCCTCGTTGAGAGCCCCATGGACGGTCCACGATCTTCCACTTCAATGCAGGTTAACCACCGTATAACCTAGAGGAAGCCGTAGTGGGTGTTTCTATCGGAAAATGACCATTCTGTACCAGAAGTAGGGGGCCCGGATGTGATTGATCGCGAGCAAAGATACAGACTGTACTGGACAGGGCCTGGTGCTCATTAGCGATCAGGGCACGAATGCGGATGCGTCTCCCACAAGGCGAAATGCGACGAGTACAGTACGGAGTCGGGGTGATAGAAAGTACTGAGGATTGCGGGCAAAGCCGCAGAAGGCAGAGGTAAGAAGCGACAGAAGGGTTTCGTTGGCTGCTAACAGAATGACAGATGCTGTCTGTGCTTGATGAACAAACAGGGGACCCGGGCTTCCTGGACGGACGTGGCGGAGTGATGAGGCATAAGAAGAAGTAAGGCACGTATCGCAAATTAGGCCCCAAAGGGCACCTCAAAAACAGGCCTGGTCTGTTTTCTCGATATCTGTGTCCCTCCCCCTCCATGCCTCACCGGTGAGGGAAGAGAACAAGAAAAAGCTTTGAATGTTTGCCACCTAATCAAGAAGTTGAACCACCCCTGGTTTCTCGGTCCCGACTGGTAACCACATTCGCATGATCATTTCTTCCTGGCTCCCTCTGCCATACACCCCCCTGCCTGGTTCGTTCTGGTCTCCCCCATCAGGTCAGAGAGAGGCAAAGACGAATGTGGTGAAAAGGGGGGGGGGGTAGTGTGATAGAGCCAGACTGGAAAAATGAATATGTGTCATCCTGGCAGGGGAAGACAGCCATCTTGGTCTGACTGCTGCTAGTGAGCTGCACAGATGCTGTCGGCTTGCAGCCAATAGATGTCCCAAGATAGGCTTATGATCCGATTGAAAATCCTCAAAAATTCCCTCAAGGAAAAGTGCATGGCTGGAGGGAAGAGCCTTGTCTTTCTTTCGGAGCCGTTGCATTGATGAACTTGCTGCCGTGCCTTACCACCAATATTCTCGGCCACCAACCTGCAACCAAGACGAGGCTCCCTCTTTCGGCCCCACAAAGTTCGCCGACACGGACAGCAAGTTACCAGGTCGATGAAGCAAAGACGAAAGGCATCTCCAAGCCCTGATTGGATCGACTCTTTGAACAGGCAACAACCGCTTAAAACGCAGCCAATATCCGCTTTCGTATCGTATCAACACTTGCAATTCCAAAGACGAGTTGGGCCACCACCAATTGGATGCCTGGAAACCAAACGGAGATGAACTTGCAAAAAAAAGAACTTCGGGACGGAAATGCTGCTTGGTGGTGGTGTTTGGAGGCTCCCGGGGGGGGAACGTCTTTTTGTCAAAGCAAGCCACCACCACGTACGCCCCACCCGTGATATCGCAAGGCTGTGGGGGATGGAGAAGAAGCATGAAGCGAGCGGCGTACAGTAAATGATAATTGTAAAAACTCGAGACCGCGGCGCTCGCAGTTGGCAGTCTGTATTTGTTTGCCCATCCCACGCAGGCTGTTGTCCCCGCCCCCTTTAAGCGATTCTGGTCCGCTTCTTTTTCCTCTTCCGCTCGCCGGGCTGTGACTGGCTGTCATTCTCGCCACGTCCTATGGCAGACGAAACAGATGCAGGTGCTGTTGAAGCCTCAGGCACGACCACGCCACTGCTCGTATCGACCGAGAGCGTCTCCTGGCCTGACGGCCTGCCTCGGCCGTGATCGGACTTGTCCCTTCGAGGTTTCTTGGCGCGTACGGCTGCGAGCGGGCTGGCTACCGGCACCGGGAGCCTGTAAGTGTGTAGTGCCTCGCCTCGAAGCTGTGCTCCAAGGCTGGGAATGGCGCCGTGCATCTCCTCGATTTTGGCCGGGCCGGTGCTACTGGCATCTGAACGGGCCTCACTCGCATCCGTCTCATCATCCTCTGGGACGTAGTCTTCATCGACAGCCTCCTCCCCTTCCGAGGTGACACCCTCGGTGAACACCATATCGCCCGACCGACCAAGCAGTTCACGGCCGGCCTCTTCGAGGAGAATCCCGACAGCAAGAAGTGCGGACTCGTCCATGCTTCGCTCGTCGATACTCCGTGGCCCGATGAAACAGGTCTTTTTCCGCTTGAGTCTCCGCTCTCCATCTGGCCCGTCCACCGGGACGTGTGACAGCGCGTGGTAGAAACTACTGGCGTACACATGGATGCCTTTGAGCATATCGCTGGTCGGCAGCACATCGGTGCTGGGCAGCTCTCTCTCGTGTGCCATGTACACATCGTACTCCTCATACCGCATCGGCGCATCTCTCCGGCGGAAGAGAACCTCCTCGGGTGGCAGGATGTTACTGCGAGTTGAGTACCGCAGGAACGTCTGCTGCCGCTGCTCCGGCAGCTCGCGGAACTTCGACTTGATGCGCCCTGTAACAAGTGCTGTTAGCGTCTGGAGCTGGTAACTTCGACCACCTCGGCCACGATACACATACCTGCTACTGCGTCGTATACCGTTGCAAGCCGTTTCCCACCCGCGGGCCGAGATTCGGCATCCATGCCGGAATCCGTGAACTGATACGGACGATCCATCATGGCGCTTCGGTAAATGCGGCAGAGACGGCGATGATTGTTGTCGTGCATGAAAATCGTCGTGGATATGTGCTGGGAAAAGAGGAGAAGGAGGATTTGCGAAAAAGAACATGATAGAGCGTGACTTCAGTATAAAGTCCTACAGTGCAAATGTACTTTACCGCTATTCGCACTATGGAGTTAACCTCAATAGTTGCATACCAGCACAGTATGCAATTAAGCGGGCAAAACGACAGATTTCAGGCTTCACTTTCTGCGTTTCTCAGGCATTTCATCTTCAATCCTGCATCACCATTTCAGTCAACAACCGGATTGACATATTGATTCTCGACGATGGCTGATACTGAAGCGAATCTATGCGAACAGCGTTTCACGTTATAGACCCTTCTTACACCTCCAGTTTTCCCTCCATTTGATGTCCCACTGGAGCCATATTTATTATTATGTTTCTGATTCTCTTGGATCCTGCGGATCAATCCAGGCCATGAAGAACTTGTCGATCGAGGCGTGATATCAGAATCAGAAATGGAGCTGGTACGGCAAGCCCTCCAAAATGGCGAGATCTCAGGCCGGGCATACGCGCGGGCCATGACTTCGCAGTTGCTCCGCTCCTTCGCCCATGCTCCCCATCAAACCTTCGATGGATCGTTTCTGCTGCCTGGCCAGGAGCGCCAGAACTCGGAAGTTGAGGCTCACTCGGCTGGAGTTTCATGCCTCACAATTGACAAGTTCAACGGAAGGGTGTATGTTCTTTCGCGCCCCCACTGTTTCTTTTCCTCATCGTTTCCGGTCTCATGACCTTGCGCATAGACCGCCGGCCGCCGGCCGCCGATCCCATTTCCGCATCTACCGCGTTTGCCGGCCTCTTCTAATCCGCAGTATCTCCCTTTGCTAGTCTAGTGAGCGGCGGCTTCGCCGGTGCCATCAAGCTATGGAATCTTGACGACTGCACCAACGCCCGCGAAGACTTCCAGTTCCGGCCGACAGCGGCCGTACCTCGGTGTGCCAATGATCGGCCCCTGGACGGCCACTCGAAAAGCATCCACCACGTTGAGTTTCACCCCTTCGACCCGGATGCCTTCTTCACGAGCAGTGCCGATGCCACTGTCAAGGTGTGGGCCACCGATGCGGCACGAGTCGCGCAGAGTTTCCCTGTCCGGGCGCAGGCCCTTACGCTCGCCATGAGCCCGATCGGCAGTGATCGCCAGCTTGCCTGCGCTACCGACGATCGATACGTCCGCATGATCGACCTCAGATCTGGCCTCACTGAAAGATCTCTGCCAGGCCCGGAGGGGCCGGTTTTGGCTGTGTCTTGGAGTCCGCTCCATGACAGGGTTGTAGCGTCCGGCCATTCTAACGGCAGCGTCCGGGTAAGTAAATTCGTTGCTCATGATATCGGCAACCTTCTTTTGCTGTGCTCTTCCCTTCCGGCATTTGAGTAGGTTTGAGAATGCCAATATACTATATGGCCAAAGTACTGACGACTACTGTCTTGTCCGCACACCCTATATGAAGATCTGGGATTGTCGGCGAACACTTCGTCCCCTTGCTATGCTTGACATGGAAGATACCCTAGGAATCATTCACCACCATGACCACGCCATTCGGTCCGGCCTGGAATGGAACAGCAACCGCCATTTCAGAGCGTCTGCTCTAGCGCATAGCGGGGTAGTAAATGGAATTACATGGACTGACGATGGAAAGTACATTGCCACGACCGGCACTGATCGGCGCGTTCGTGTTTGGGATGCGTGCACTGGAGCAAACACGATGGTGAACTTTGGAGCAGGCATCCAGAACCGCCAGACACACCCCGTGTCAATGTTTACTGCACCGACGACACTATCTGCATCTCAGAATGAAGATCTCCTTTTCATGCCGAGCGGCCATGAGATCTTGGTTCTGGAGCTGCACTCGGGAAATACCGTTGGCCGATTACGCGCTCTCCCGCCCGGAAACCCGATTACGACAAGCACATCTCGCTTCGGTGTGTCAGCAGCTGCGCGGCGGATCACTAGTATGGCATGGCGAGGCGCTGGCGGCCGTGGCAGACCACTGGGGATAGTGATGGGCGGTGACACTGCTCCTGGTGGGATATACGCTGGACACACCGATGGCAAGATCTATGCCTTTATACCCGAGATTTCTGGGGAGGACGATGATGATACCCCGCAACGAGTTGAAGATGACGACAAGGGCAACTCAGAGAGAGCCGTCAAGAGACGGAAACAGACAGCTCTGGACAGCATCTATCAGAACTTGATGGGATGGGGGGAATCGTGAAGTGTTGAGACGAGGTTTTGCTGTCAACATACATATGACCCACAAGCGCGACATCACATGACTGCACACACGTGCGTTTGCACATGAAGTGGGTTTCCACCCCACAAATTTTGTTTCCGCAAAAATGCCCTAATCGCGAGCCCTCCCCACTAAGATAACCAGTAATTTTTTTTGGTATAGGCGTCGAGAGGGCTTCATTTCTGCTCTTCGTTTCCGATCCCCCTCCAAGGACTAGAAAAAAGAGAATCTCCAACCACCACCTCCATCTCCATCAATACGCAGGATTCGACTTCTTTGCGTTTATTCCCATCTTCATCACTCACTTTCTCATCAAACCACTAAAAACATGGCTCCCACTACCGTATGTATTCCTTGACACTGCTTTGCTGTTGGGCTACGTTTTGAGCAGCTTTGGAGATTTTCAAGAAGAGAACATTGAACGTTCTCCCAATTGGATCTTCACGTTGTCGTCCGCGCGGATGCCGTGATGCAGTAGGCTAAAGTCATTTGTCTCTTTTGAAATATATAGAAGTCCAGCAAGGCCAAGGGTCCCAAGGTGACGAAGAAGGTAAGCAATTGAATCCCTTTCCCCCTTTGAAGAAGCTCGATGGCTTTGCGATATCTGTCTCCGTGGTCGAAGCGCGCCAACTAACTGCTCGTCCTTGGTGCTTTTCAGTTCGTCATCAACGCCACCCAGCCTGTCAACGACCGCATCTTCGACATCAACGCCTTCGAGAAGTTCCTGGTGGACAGAATTAAGGTTGAGGGCCGTGTGGGAAACCTCGGCGACCTCATCACTGTCAGCCAGACCACCGATGGCAAGGTCGAGATCGTGGCCCACAACGACCTGTCGGGACGCTACATCAAGTACCTGTGCGTGTTTCCGCCCTACGATCCCAACTGTATTTCTCGTGTACTGGGATCTCCATACTGACTGAGGCCTCTCCCCCAAACAGGACCAAGAAGTTCCTCAAGAAGCACCAGCTCCGTGACTGGCTCCGTGTTGTGTCCACCTCGCGCGGTGTTTACGAGCTCAAGTTCTACGGCGTCGTCAACGACGATGCTGACGACGATGACGAGTAAACGGATCAATGTGGTTTTAATGTAACGGAGCAATCAAAAGTCATGGGTCCTGGTTTTATAGAATGGGCTCGGCAATTGAAGCCAAAACTTTAATGGGATTTTCCGTCGACTGTGGTTGCAGTTGACACCAACACCAATTCTTTTCACTCGTCGTAGTCGTGCCTTGCAATATGTGATACTTTCGTGCTGCTTGACGCAAACGGGTCTGGCGTCATTTGCTCTATCTGCACTCCTGTGCGCTTCAACAGGATGGGGTATTTAACTGTACATGTAACCTCTTTCGCCCGGGTTACGTTCCTAAGCTATGACATGATTCTAAATCCTCAGACGCCTTTTATGGGAGCGCTCTTAGAACTCCTTCAAAGGCAACCAAGGCCATCGCATTTGCCGGGAACGCTCTCAAGAAGCACGGCAAAAAGCCCCGCCAATACCCCTTCGCACCGCCGTCCCGGTACACAGCAACCGCAGCCTGCTTCCACGTCCGATACTTGCGCTCGCCATCGGCCAGCCCGCCGCCGAGCGGATCGGTCATGATGCGCTGCTTGACCACGTCGGACGGGTAGCTCGTGATCCAGAAGACCTGCGCGCTGAGCCCGCCGGCCCAGAAGTTGATGGCCGGGTTGCCCAGCGACGTGTGCCGGCGCAGCTGCTGCGAGATGAGGTCGTAGCTGCCCCACCAGCAGAAGAAGAACGCGCGGAACAGCAGCGTGGCGCCCAGCCCGTGGTACACGCCGGCCACGCCGTGGTGGCGGTAGATCTTCTTGATGCAGTCGATCGGCCCGCTGTACAGCCGCTCGGCCTTGTTCGCCGCGTACTGGATCTGCAGGCGCGCCTTGATGTGTTCCACCGGCGCGGCGATGAAGCTGACGGTGGCTCCGGCCATGATGCCCGCGAGGCCGTGGCCGTACGCGGGCATGTTCGCGTACGACGTGCTGGGGTTCGCCGACTCCACCTCGTGGAGTTTGAATAGGTGCTCGGAGAGCAGCCGCCGGTACACCGTCAGCGAGCCCAGCATGACGGAGTCCATGAACATCCACCCGACCAGCGGAGGCGTGGCGCCCTTGTACAGGCCCAGCACGCCCTCGTTACGGACGGTCTGGACGAGACATTGCAGCGGGCCGCTGAAGCGCGACTTGTCTGTTGTCTGTAATCGCACCTTGATGGTATCGAAAGGATGGCCAACTGCCGACAGGAAAACGTCAGGCCCCTTTTCCAGGAAAAACAAAAGATGTTTCAATGAGGAACGTCACGTACCAGAGAGCTTTGCGATACCGGAGAATACACCTGCAACGAACCCGCGATAGTTCTTGCTCTCGCGCGACTTCTTGCCCTTCAATTCTGTGTCACTGGACATCTGGACAGTAGATTTTGTAAGAATTTATGAGGTAGCTCGAGGAAGAAGCAGACAGAGGGGGAACTGAATATGTGAGCGGTCTGTGTGGTTGGGAGCCGGGATATTGAGCGATTGGTATGTCCAAGTCCGAGGCTCGAGACGTGTGCTTAAATGGCAGACATGGAGATGAAATGAAACAGAAACTTTTATCTGGAAAAGCCAGATTACAAATGCCGATAGACATAACCCATTTTGGATGCTTTTGTTCACACTTATGTGACGTGAAATGAGGGAGAAGAGTGAATGCTAGGAAAAGGAAAATGCAGGGTGTGAAGCTTTTTCCTTAGACCGAGATCGGCAGAATTCTCAACCCACAGTATCAGATCACGATTCATACACTCCACGACGGCGGAATAATTATTGAATTTATAGATACAGCTTTGATAGGAATTTTACGGATAGTAACCCTTGTATACGAGAGGTAGTAACTCTCTTAGAATATGCTCTATATCATATTCAAGGAATCATTAGGCCTGGAGGGGTCTCATTCTCTGGGTTGGCAAAGTTTGATCCATAATTCATTATGACCTATATTGGAAGAATACACTGCCTGGATATCTAAACTGGGTATCTTGGAAAAGAAATGGATACAGATCAAACTCGGAATGTAGTCAAACTTTCGTGTTCAAAATGAACCGATGTAAGACTGGGAGTGTCTATCCACCAGGCAGGCCTGGGACGCCATGGCCGACACAGTCGAAGATTCGGAGTCTCTTGAAACCAATGGGGCAAGATATGGAGGGGTCACCCGGCCGCCAGCTGGTAATGAGGCAGCTCTTCAGTGGGTGAGAGCTGCGCAGACTATGGAGGCCGAAGTTCATCTCGGACAACCAGAAATCCAGCGCCCTGGCTAGAATTCCTGAAGTCGGCTGTGAGCCGACCTCTCATGCGCACTGGCGTGCAGTGCGCGGCACGCTCCAGCGATAGTCGACCAAGCGCCGCGCAGCAAGTATTTCAACCATGAAACAACCATGCTAACTTTTGTCTCGGCAGCCGTTCGTTCATAGCAGCTCAAAGTCGTCCAGCTGGTCGCGGTACTTCATGATATTGCGCTTGATCTTGCTGCCGACGGACCAGGTCACAAAATCCTCCATGTTGCGGGTGACCAGGAACGCCGGGTCGGTCACCGTCTCCGTACCGACGCGCACATGGCCCTGCTCGATCATCTTCGTCGCCGCCTGCACGGTCTCGGCCATCTTGAGGCGGGTCATCACCACCGGCAGCCGGCGGCGGGCAAACGCCGACACGGTGGCGCCGTGCTCAACTGCTGACAGCTTGGACGCCGACGAGAGAATGCCCATGTCGTAGAGCTTGTTCAGGAGGAGTTCTTCGTGCTTGCGGCGCACGGCGCTGTCGGGCGGGAGGAGACTCAGGCGGTGGGCGAGTTGTCGTAGGGACTGCGTTCACGAGAACACGCCAGGTTAGCAAACAGACACACAGCCCCATGACCCAGTTGCGCCATTGTGAACACGACATATAGTTCACATGAACAAGACGCTTAGACAAAACCAAAGGAACAAAAACTCACTCCACAGATCTTGTTGTACTTGTGAAGATCTTCTGGCTTCTGCACCATGTACCGCCGCGCAACCTCGGATTCGCGGTGCTCATGCTTGCCGTACGTAATGAAGTCGACCTTTTTCAAGAGCTTCTGCTCGTGATACTTGAGTTTTCGAACCATTTTGCCGATTTAGTTGTGGGGGTTTTCTGCTTGGGAAAGGAACAAGCAAAGAGGAAGATGAAGGGTGTGGTGGGTGAATTTTTAGAAGCTTGCATGCCTTTTCC
>LNGL01000038.1:679133-711499 GCA_001510565.1 Knoxdaviesia proteae
TTTTTTTTTTTTTTTTTTTTTTTTTTTTTTTTTTTTTTTTTTTTTTTTTTGCAACCCAGTCACGAATTACCCGGACTTCTACCGCACAAGCATCGACTTTTTCCTCAACATCCGACAAACTCATCACGACCGTGTTTACCCTTCACTTCATGACAATCCAAGCACACCACCCGCAAATATGAGATCACAGATGCTTTCCAACTGGGCGTCGAAGCCCTCCAAAGCTCTTGGATCTCTCTTCCAAGCACGCGGCATGTCCAATGCCACACCCCGACCTAACCGTACGTATCCCCCAGAGGGGGCGGCAACCCTCACAAACGCCTCCTTCCGAACCTCCATCAGCACCAGCTACTAACATTCCCGGTCATCTCTGTCTGTCCAGCCCGAGCTCAATCCCAGGGCCATAACCGCTCGATCCTAGACCTCGAGAAGCCGCGCCGCCCAGCGACGGCCCACGACCGCATCAGCGACCTGATCACGCGGACGAACCAGCGGCAAGTGGCCCTCAAGAACGCGCGCAACCACATCGAGGCCCGCAAGGTTAGCGACGACTACATGAAGCAGATGCCGCGCGCCTGGAAGGCCGGCGACGTGTACTCGCCGCGCGACCTCAGCCACGGCGAGCTGAGCAAGTGGCGCCGCCGCCCCACCAGGAACGGCGATGTCATCGACGCGCTCGGCATCAACCCGCTCGACCACTACCTGAACTTCAACCTGCTCGCCGACTTCATGTCCAGCGTCGGCCATATCGAGAGCTCGCGGCATACCGGTCTGCGGCCCGTCAACCAGCGCAAGATGGCCAAGGCCATCCGCCGCGTCATAGGCATGGGCCTGCACCCTAGCGTCCATCATCACCCCGAATTTCTGCGGCAAGAGTTTGCAACTGGCCGGCCCAGGTTCTAACCTACGGAAAATTGGTTCACTCATGGACAATCACCTTGTATACGATGCTGCTGCGGCTAGAGCGCTCTTCGCGATAACCCCCTTTCTTGCTTATATGCTACATGTACCAACTATCTTAACAACTGTACAATAGTCTCGCACACGCATTATCATCCATTCCTAAATGTACAAAATATATATCTGTCGCTCTATATGATGTTACAGCTCCGTTTATCGTACCCTGCCCTCTTCTACGTGTTTGACTTCTGGACTTTAGACAGACAGCTTTCGGGATATCCGGAATTTCCTGACATGCGTTGTGGTGGATCGCTTGATCTTGGCATCTAGTTGCGTCCAGGTTGGAGCAAACGCTTCCGCAGCCCACGCCTCAAAGGCGTTCTGATAATCTCGTTTGCGAAACGAATTGTAGACAATGGCAAACCTAATGAGTAAAGAACGAGAAGGTTAGAATTGAACGAGCCGCCAGTATCTGCGGGGGAGGATTAAAGACTCACGTCGTAGTATCAGGCGCATATCCAAGATTCGCCTGCGCGGAAGCCAACAGCTTCTTCACGTCCTCGACAGCGCCCCAACTCGCCAGGGCCGCAACATAGGCAGTAAAAACCGGCCGGGGCACCTCGATCTCCATGCGCTCCATGTTCTTCCAGATCTTCCGCGCCGTCGCATCGCCCGAGTACATGCGCTCGCAGATCCAGAACACAATCTCCAGGGACTCGTACGAAGGGCCCTCAAGCGAGTGCGAGATGTCATCCCAAAACTCCAGAGCGGGTGTGAACTGCGCACACCCAGCGTACGCAAGCATCAGGGCATTGTACAGCTTGGTCGACGGCTGGATAGTGGTGTCCAGCTTCAGGAGATTGTGGACCGTCGCGAGAGACGAGCGGTCCGACTTCTTGTTGAGCTTGCGCAGGACGCTGATGTAGAGGTCGGCGTCTGGGTGCATCTCTGCGATGAAGTGCTCCTTCATGTGCTGGAAGACCTGCACAGCCAGCTCGGGGCTCTTTCTGCTGAAGAAGACGTCGATCAGTTTGATCCGTGACTCTTTGGAGGTCTCGGGGAAGAATCGGCACAGAAGCTGGTAGCAGTCCCACGCACGTTGGGTGCTTGTGTTCTCGTCGGTGATGTAGGCCATGAAGCCCTTTCTGATCAGGCCACGCTGCTCAGCGCTGTACTGGAAAACATGTTGCGAGAGTGCATCGATGACATCGAAGTAGTCGTCGTGCTTGAGGAAGGTGATGGCGAGTGAGACAACCGTCTCAGGCTCGATTGTTAGCGACCGCACCTCAATGCCAGAGAGAACGTCCCGGATGAGGGAAGTATCCGGGGTTTCCACTGCGCAGAGTGCCCGCAGGTACTTGTTGGTAACCGGAAGATCTTCATCGTCCACCAGGTCACATTTGTGGACGTTCTTGTAGGCGCTTTGTGCACCAGACAGGTCATTGGCCATCAAGCGGTACTCCATCTGAAGAATATATGTGGTGGCATTGGGCCGCACTTGTAAATGGGCTGTCAAAACCGTGAGACGCTCGGCCAGGAGAGGCTCCTTCATCTCAATGGCGACTCGTATCAAGCTGTTGATAGTCTCGATATCGGGCTGGACTTCCGGGTTGTCCTCGTTGTTAAGGACCATAACATCAATCATGTGGCGGACATCGTCGACACTTTTCTTGAGCGTGAGGAGAGCCCATTGGAAGACAATATCCCATAACGGCTTTGACGGGTTGCTGTTAATCAGCGCTTGGAAGACCTGCTCCGACCATTCCTCTTGGCCTGTTCGCGCACAAAACCGTAGAACTTGAGAGTAGGTTTCTGGAGAGGGGGGCTTGTCGCCCTGTATTGGCCGGTCAAACCAAGATTTGGTCTCAGTTACATTGGACTGTTTGGCATAGAAGGTGGTCATGATCTCGTGCATCTCTGGGGAGTAGTCGATTCCAGCGGCTTTCGCCAGGTTGAAGCTCTCAACAAGTTTGGCTTCCTTGCCCTCCCGAGAAAGCCCACGGAGCGCTGTCGCCCACAGCCGTTTGGCATCCTGGCGGACACTGCTTCCGTCCGCCACGAGAGCCGGCCATTGCGACTGTAGTAGCGAAGCAGCCTCTTCGGCACCGCCGTACTGGGCCAGAGCAAGAACGTACGCCTTGAAGTCCTCAAATACCGGATTTTCAGAGGATGTATGTGATTGTGAAGACGCGGCGCCGGTGGGTGCATCAAGGGGGTCGGAAAACTCGGCCTCGATGGCCCGGAGTCTTTGAATCTCCGTGTACAGGGCCTTGGAGAACTCGAGGTGGTCTGCGAACTCGTCGTTGGGGACTATCAAGAGGGCGTCGCGGGCGGCCGTGAGCTCCAACAGTGTTAATTCCTTGCCGCCTTCCTCATACTGGTTCTCCACGAGATACTGCAGCAAACGCCGACACTGCAGGGCCTGGGTGCTGTTGACCGGCACGCGGTACCTGAGCTTGTACACGAACAGCTCGTTGAAGGCCTGGACGAGCTGGCCTCGTGGTGGCGGCCGCACGCTGTCGAGGAAGCGCGACCGCCACGCCAGGATGAGAGACCAGCCCGGCTCATACTCGGGATTCTTGAGTTTTCTGCGCGTGCCTTGCAAGACTCCGAAGAAGGTTCGTCGCGACGACGGGAGATTTGTCGGGGTTGAGAGCGCCGCGTGAAGCCGAGGCGGCGGATGTGGGTGGTGGAGAGATGGAATCGGGGCGGACACGTGGTCGTATATTACTCGGGAACATCGCGCATGGAGCCTGCACGAGACAAGGCTTCGTCGACACACATGTCGGGCCAGAGTTGCCCTCATGCTGTGTGGTTATGAGAAGAAGCTCAACAGAGTCTAGGGGAGGAACTTGTTAGTCCAGATTTGATCATTGCATTGGAGTTGAAGGAAAAGGAGAGACTGACAAAGACATTCTTAGAGCGCGCCTATAGAATCATGTATTTCTTGAACTGGAAAGACGACTTTGAAGTTGGGACCAGTCCGGATTTCGGCCTTTTCCTCTCAATTGGTGGTCGCAGTTCAGGGTTTGTAGAGATCTCTGCTTGTATATTGGTACGTACAGGCTCTGGATAGCTTCAATTCTTCACGCCAAGTTAACGCGCCTCTCATTGGTCCGCGCCGTTTGGATTTTTATGGGTGTTGTTACGTAAGCTTGCAGATGTACATATACTTTCGGTCGATATCACGTCCACCAAGTCTACGCCAACTTCAGCCTCGCCAGTCCTTGCTGCTCGTCTCAGGAAATCGAGATCACTTGATAGCATGAACCGTGTCAATTCAATTGATTCTGTGAATCGAGTCATACTACAACAAGTCTCCGAACCCCCAAAAATTCAAGGCCAAAAGAAGATGGTCGCCACATGGCCGTTTGTCAGCCACAGCAGCTTATCGGCGGCCTTATCGTAGATTTTTGGCCCGATAAGGAATCTCAAATCTACATGCCAGAGTGGCATTTAGAGGGTAGATCTATAGTGAGGCACGCTTTAATAATTATTCACGACTCAATTAATGCATCTCTGTCTTCTTGGTTGGCTTGTACTTTTCCCTTCCCTCTTTCTGTTTATTTTGCAGGTGTCAAATCCAAGTCCAGGATTTCTTTCTTTTTGTTGTATTTTCTCTGGATTTCCTTTCTCTATAGGTACAACAGCTTGTTTCCTGCCGTTCATTCTCAGCTTCTCTCATTTACATCCCACTAAACGAACCTTACAGCGCCTTTGCGCTTTCTGTCTTTTCGTCACAATGAGGCTTTCTAAGGTTTTTGCTTTGGCCTTGCTGTCATTTGCTCAGTTTGCCTTTGCTGCTGAGGACTACTATAAAGTCAGTATACCGCTATTCTTGCGGTCTTTCCTGAGATGAGAGAAGAACTCCTAGCTAACCGACCGTATGTCTCTCTCTCTTCTAGGTTTTGGGAGTGACTCGTGATGCAAGCGAGAAGGAGATCAAATCTGCCTACCGGCAACTAAGTAAAAAGTTCCACCCGGACAAGAACCCGTAAGTACAGGCTCCTCTCGTGACGGCTTCCTGCAGCTCTACTAACACCGTCGGCTCTCCTCCTTCTAGTGGTGACCCGTCTGCCCACGACAAGTTCGTCGAAGTCTCCGAAGCGTACGAAGCCCTCAGCGACGCCGAGCTCCGAAAGGTCTACGACCGCCATGGCCACGAGGGCGTGAAGCAACACAAGCAGGGCGGTGGCTTCCAGCAGCACGACCCGTTCGATCTGTTTTCGCGATTTTTCGGCGGCGGCGGCCACCAGGGCCACCAGGTTCGGCGCGGGCCGTCGATGGAGTTGAAGGTCGGCATCTCGCTGCGCGACTTCTACAACGGCGCCACCACCGAGGTGCAGTGGAACAAGCAGCACATCTGCGAGTCGTGCGGCGGCTCGGGCTCCGCCGACGGCGAGGTGCAGCAGTGCCCGCAGTGCCGCGGCCACGGCGTGCGCATCATTAAGCATCAGCTCGCGCCCGGCATGTTCCAGCAGGTCCAGGTGGCCTGCGACGCCTGCGGCCAGACCGGCAAGATCATCCGCAACAAGTGCAAGACGTGCCACGGCAACCGCGTGGTGCGCAAGGCCACCCCCGTCACCATCACCGTCGCGCGCGGCGCCGCCCGGAACTCGCAGATCGTCTATGAGAACGAAGCCGACGCCGACCCGTCATACCTGGCTGGTGATCTTGTGGTCACCCTCGTCGAGAAGGCCGCCGACCCGGCCGAAAACCCCGACCTCGTTGACGGCGTGTTCTTCCGCCGCCGCGGCGACCACCTGTTCTGGAAGGAGGTCATCTCGCTACGCGAGGCCTGGATGGGCGACTGGACGCGCAACCTGACCCACATGGACGGCCACGTCGTGCACCTGTCGCGCAAGCGCGGCGAGGTCATCCAGCCCGGCTTCGTCGAGACCGTCGCCGGCGAGGGCATGCCGATCTACCACGAGGACAGCGAGAGCATGTACCACACCACCGAGTTCGGCAACCTGTACGTCGAGTACGTCGTCGTGCTGCCCGACCAGATGCAGTCCGGCATGGAGAAGGACTTCTGGGCCATGTGGGAGAAGTGGCGCGGCAAGATCGGCGTTGACCTGGAGAAGGATAGCGGACGGCCGCCGGCGCCGCCCCCGAAGCCCAAGAACCACGATGAGTTATAGAGGCGGAGGGCGGAAGGCTTGAGAGGTATTATGAAGAAGCATGAGGAGACGTCTGGAGTACATTTTTGTTCCATTTTTGTACAGAGCCACGGTTTTTCTATTGGGTCGTTCTTCTTGGTTCTTTTCGTTTCTGTTCTTTCCATGCTTGGCTGGGTTTCTCTCATCTCTGTTTCGCAAGTCTGCTTTTCTGTTGATAGAAATTTCGTACCTTTCTTCTGGGCTACCTAGTTTTTTTCCTAGTCTTTAGAACCGATTTTCATGATGCTTGCATAGTTTTCACTCTAATGTCTCTCTCGATCTAGTTGTGAACTTTCTTGTTAAATGTTACAGTTTCAGGAAGTTAGCAAGGTGCATGTAGGAAATATTAAATTAAAGCAGTAGGATTCATCAAGTCAAATTCATATCCCTATAGATCGTAAGCTCATTAAAGTCTCTCTTGGACACGTCAGGTGAGACAGGTATAGCCCAAGAGGAGAAAAGAACCCAAAAGGTAAAAATAAAGAGCATAAACAAGCAGAAGCTAGCAGAACAAACAAAGCTCAAAGACAATCATCAAATATCAAATAAACAGCATCCATCAAAAGATAGTAACCCAAGGCCTCCAACAAGTTCAAAATCAGATCAAGTGTAACATAAAAGAAGACACGCATAAAACAGGAAAGAAAAGCCCGCAAAATTACCCTGTTCGTCAATACACACTCTCCTCACCGGCGTTTGCTGCGACTGGTGTCACCACCACCGCCTCCGTTCTTGTCGTCCTTGTTGTTCTCTTGTGTGCGTGCCGCAAACTTCCCCAAATTGTCAGTCAGTAGCTTGGTAGCCATCGACCGCCACGTCATGTTCCCGCTTAAAACTTCCTGTATACCACCGGCCAGCGCCTCGACGGTTTCGCCGTTGTTGCCCATCACCCGCCACGCCCCGCGCATGCTGAATCGGTCGTTGTTGTTCTGTGGGACGTACTCAAACGAGCCTGACCGGAACAGCAGCGCCCGGCTGGCCCGGGACGACCGACCATCTAGCGGGCGGCCGGTAGAGTCGAAGCGTGCGGGGAGCTCCTCAATGTCGTCGTTGCTGCCTGAGGATCTGCGCCGGGCGGATCGGACGGCTGAACTTGACGGCCGGTAGGCCAGCGGATCTAAGATTCCACGCGGCCTAGACAAGCCGAGATCCTCTGACGAATGGTGGTTGTGGAGCCCGTCCTTGTGTAGTCGTTCAATGACGCGGGACGAGTTTGGAGACAACGGAGTGAAAGACACCGACTTTGGGGGTTCCTGTTGCTCAGAACTCGTGATTTGGTCATCTCTCGTGTCTTTCCGCCGCGGTTTGGCGCCAGAGTCTCTTCGGTCCCTTATATCTGTACCACGTAAAACACACAAACGGGTTAGCAAACAATTTCTTGTGGTGGGGGTGTAGTCCCTCGCCCTAGTATTGGCCAGGGCTGGAGGATACTCCAGGACGCACCATGACCTGCCGACCTGGTATCCACGCCGTCCCGCTCAATTTTTCCACTCACTTGTCCTGGAACCTCGGGGAATGTTGTCTGACGAGGGGGGGTGTGATCATCGACTGGGTAGGTAGGTCCAATCGGGGGCGGAGGCACTTCATCTCCAGGTGTTGTCGGATAGGGAGCAGTGTTACTTCTCGGCACTGGCGCTGGAGTTGGGTACTGACTCTGGTCAAGGCGAGCTCCTGTCGCCAGTGCATAATCTCTCTGGCTATCAATAGGCTGTTGGGGGAAGTACGATCCTCCTGAAGCATGAGGGGGTGATGGGGGTCTGTCATCGTAGGCATCGCGGTGAACAGATGGCGGGGTGTCATCATCTTCAGGTTGGAACCCTATGGAAAAACAGTCAATACGCTTTAGCTTTCCCAGATTGGTTAGTGAGGCTGTAGGGCCATATACTCACGTCTTCGTCGTCTCTCCCTCGACAGGCGCTTCGACTCAATATAACTGTCGGCACTATCATCCGGGCGACCCCGGTCCCGGTCCCGGTCCCGATTACCTCCCCGGTCAAGGTCTCGCGAGGACCCTTCGGCACCAGCTTCCTCCTCCCTCTTCCGATGTTTCCGCAGCTCTTTGATTCCCAGCGCAGCGGCACCAGTACCGACAGCAGCAGCGGCGAAGTCGCGGAGGCGACTACGGCTACGCTTCTTCGTGTTGTTCTTACCAGTGTCGGTATCGTCATTGTCAGGATTCGATGAGTCTCCCTCGTAGGATCTCTGGTGCTGTTCCCGGCGCCGGCGCCGTCTCGCTTCGGCGGTGGCGTGGCCATCGTCAAACGACGGCTCCGACGGAAGCGGATCATGTCCGTAATAAACTAGGCCTAGCTGCTCGGAATCAGCGGACGCGTTCGACCCAGAGGGGATGAGTTTTTGGGTGTTCGACCTGCTGCGCGACCTTGACCTGTATCGGCCGTAGTCTTCATCACGGCTGCTGCTGCGCGACCGAGATCGTGAGCGTGAGCCGTCTTTGCGTTCTTGACGTCGTTGCCATAACTTAGTGGCTGCGCCTCCAGCAAGGCCGGCGGTGGCAATCTGGGCACCGGTGCGAACGCGGGAGCGAGAGCGAGACTTGGACTTGGACTTGGACTTCGAACCTGACTTATTTCGAAAATGCTTCACAAGGCCCGCGGTGGCGGCAGTGGCGGCGGCAACCTTGAGGACAGACCGGCTGCGAGAGCGCTTCTTGCTCTTGCTCCGGGACCGCGAGATTTCACTCTCGGAATAGCTAGAACGCCGGCTGCGGCTGCGGCCACGGCGGTCGTATTCCTTCTCGGACTTGTTGGCTCGGTAGTAAGAAGCGGCACCAGCAACAGCAAGAGCGGCGGCCGCCAGACCAATGCCGGTTGCGAGCTTGGAGTGGCCCTTTTCCTTTTCTCTGTCGGGCGAGCGGTCGCGGTCATCGCGGCCCTCTCCATAGGCACTCCGTGCCCGTCTAATGGCCTCGGTGCCGAGAGCGCCGAGAGCAGCTCCAGCGATGACTTTGCGGCCTCTGTGGTCAGGGAGTTCGCCACCCTTGTCGCGGCGACTGTTAATCAGGGCGGTGATGCCGGCTCCAGCCAGGGCACCCTCGGCGAGGTGGCGCTTGTGGTGATGATCAGAGTCAGAGTCAGAACTAGCATCACGGCGGATTGTGGTGCGCCGGTGGTAGCGGTGGTGGTGGTGCCCATCCTGGCCTTCGCCATCGCTGTTGTAGTGGCTGTTTCGGCGGTCTAGGCGGTCGGCGGAATACTCAGTCTCTTCGTGCTTGTAGGGACCCAGTTCGCGAGACTCGTGGCGGTAATAGACATCGTCATCGCGATCCCGGGCACGGCGATCAGATCTGGCCTTCAGGACCAAAGCGCCGGCAGTTGTTCCGGCAGCCGCGGCGGCGGCTCCATATCGATCCACGCGACGCTCACTCTAAACAGTAATATCATATCAGACTGACGTCAGCACCAGCGTCTTGTTCACAATGCTGAAGATGTAAGCCGTTCACGGTTCCAGCGGCCATAAAGATATAGGTACCTCTCTTTCCCTCTCGATAACCTTCTTTTCGACGAGCTGGGTCCGCGGGCCATCGTCAAACGAAGATCTCGACCGGTCGTTCAGATACAGTCGGTCATAACGGTCAACAAAGTCCACGTCTCCCGAGGTGCGGACGGTATATCGGGACCGGCGGTCATCATCCTCGTCGACGATTATGCGATCCCGGTCGCCGCCGTTGTTGGTGACCTTGTAACGGCGGACGGTGGTGGAAGTGCGGTAGCGGTCATCGTCAGAGCCGGGCGAAGACGCTCGCTCGTAATAACGGCGAGTCTCTCTGTACTCGGCCATGTGAGAAGGTATAAACAATTAAGTCGCAGAGTATTGAGGATGTTTTCTTGAAATGTTGTCGACTAGTGTAAGTTCGCTATATATGGAAGATGGATGAGGTGTTGTTCGATGTTCGTTACTTGTAGTAAGAGTACAAGAGGAAGCAAATGAGGGGAGAAAGAGAAAAGAGACGAAAATATACGAAGGAGGAAAAGAAAAAGAAAATATTCAATATTCGCCTGCGCCCCATGGGAGGGTCTGCGGGGGCGGACAGTCATTATATAGAATTTGCGATCACATTGCCAACCCGCCCTGAAAGCACCAGAAGTGTGCAATTTGTCTCTCTGCCTTACACTTACAGGTAAAAGCGTAAAGCCGTATGAGGCACGGGTAAACTTCAGATGGAGGGGTGGTGTGGGTATACCACGTCTGTAGTATTATTGCTCAACCATGGAGTCACAGGGCGTGTGCTATGGTGTTGTCGAGAGACGGAAACTCCGGCATGGACTGAAGCCCCATATGGCCCAACAAGAAAGAGTTGGGTGAGAGGACCGGTCTGATTCCTTGTGGTCCCACTCCCTCTCTCACAATGGAGGGGTCGCGCATTCAGTGTCCTGGAACGCTTCTCCGAGCCGCTTCTGATTCTCGTGGTCTGTTGGCCAGGTCGGTCCTGTTTGCGCTCGCTTCGATTCGTTTCTTTGGCCCATTCTTGGATTTGTCAATCTCCTTTTCGTTTCTCTTCATTTTGTAAATCCCTTCCGTTTTGGTCCCGCTATTGCTGTCGAGTTTGACTTATCCCCTCCACCCGCCTCGCTTCGCTACATGTCGTATGGATTCAAAGTACCATCATGGCCGCGATTCTGGCCGCTTTGGTGTGCATCTGGTGAGGGGCTGTGCTGGTCAAAATTTCGTTGAAACAAGATATCCAGCAGGTCAGCACTGTGATGGGCGGACTCCTGGGCTAATCAGAGCTCAGAAGGTGCCTCTGGTGTGCAGGGATTGGATGCAACAACGAAGAGCCGAGAACTGCGAAAGACAAGGAGTGTGTGTGCATGATGGCTGTAGTGCAAACCGAAAGCCCTGCATTCTAGCGAGTCTAGGATGACGGTTCTAGAAGCAAACCCCTCCATTCTATCAGATTCAGTGACCTCAAGCCCTGTATGCTTTTGGTGATCCAACCTGTGCGCCGGAACTGGGATTACCTCAACAGCTTGAGGTCAGCCTGAGAGTCCACCCCAGCAAGTGACATGATGCTTGCTATCCAGGACAGCCCCGGAAAAGCGAAGCGAGCGACAAGAACAAACGCGGAAAGCCGGAGGCTAGCTCTTCACCGTCCATATCGGCCCATCCTCCTGTAGTGTCGCTGTGGGCGCAGATGACTGAAGCTGAAGACTCATCAACGCCGTGCATGTGTGTGTCGTGGGTGTGGCGATGACGGCCGGTCCATTGGTGTGCTGGGGCTTGTTTTTGGATAGAAGGAGTTAAGATTCGGTGGGCGGCCTTACGATCGTCTTGCAAGAGGGTAATCTCCGAGCCCACATAACATTCTGCACGGCATGGCAAAATGACGACAATGTGAGGTCTGGATTTCGCACTTTCTATGAGGATCTGATGAAGATAAGCCCAGAGATCGAAGATAGTGAAGAGGGAGGGGATAGAACTAAATACGAATAACCTGTGTTCGCGGGGTTATGCCCTCGATAAGACAGAGCCATGGCGATCAAGCGGAATGGCGATTTTGCAATGAAGTCTATGAGGTTGATCCCGATGAAAGATGATGATAGCAATGGCTGGTGGTTGCGCCTTCCAAATTCACGACTTGCTTCCTTCCATTCCTATACTACAGGTGACTTGATGTGAAACACTCAGGGGAAGAGGAATCTCACGGAATCCGATAGAGGAACCGGTTCAGAACTTGTCAGGAGCTACCGAACATAACCGCATCGATGTGTCTGGTTCAATATGGCAATCACCGAAGCGCAACTGGCGATGGCCAGCATTGTTCCGCAGAAAGAGGGTATGCGCAGATTGTGGCCACCAGTGTGATTACATGATACATGGCCCGGCAGTTTCTAGCTCGTCTCTCTTCCGCTTCTTTTTTCTTCTTCTCGCCTCCCACCGTTCTTGATCCTTCGCAGCAACTATTCCGATGTTTCTTCCATTGTGCAGCTTTCTCAGCCGTCTTAGAGTCACCGGCTCTCACTGACACTGACACTCACACTCACACTCACACTCACACTCACACTCACACTCACACTCACACTCACACTCACACTCATCCCGAACCCAGAATCAGTTCAGCGACCTTCTACAGATTGCGTCACTCAGACCAAAGCATTTATCTGTGTTTTGTTATACCCCAGATATCATGTCGACATGCCCTACCTATTTTTAATCACGGTTCTGAATAATCGTTCACGCATATCATAAATCATTTGGGTACACGACAGAGTGCAGACGAGACCCTTTCCTGAGTAAGTTAATCTTCTTCTTGTGGAAACCCATTTACAGTCCTAGAATTGCGAAATCGCCCACGGAGGTCACCCCACCTCATCACAAAGCAGAAGAGAGAGAAAAGATGGGAACCGACAAGCAAACCACGACGGGGGTGCGAAGAACCATGAACGAACCCCACTACAAACATGGTTGTACTGGGTCGCACGGAGTGTACGAAGACTGTGCGCACTCTGATATAGCCAACCAAAAAAAGCAGCTGGCCGTGTCAATGTCGTCATAGGGCCCCATCACGATCTCAACTCGTAATATGCGAGTCAAGGTGGTCTGCTATTCGTCGTCCATGGTTGTCCCCATTCTTCATCCCAGATTCGCAGTTCGAAAAGATACTAAATTCTAGCTATTTTTAACAGGTTTCGATACCAGATCTGCTCGCTTCGTGTTGCTTCCTTGGTGCCATTCTTTCAGATTCCGGAAGTCTTGTGCACTCGCCGTTTGGAGTTTTCGGCATCTAGCATACTCCCTAGTTTAAGGGGTTTCCAGAGTTCGAAAATCCACGATAGCTGCATATAAATCGGGATAGCACGGAAAATTCTGATGGCCACAATGCAGGTAATGACTGATTGGTCATGGGAACAAGTGATGCCGTGTTTGCTCGTACACCAACCCATCACGAGAACAATGTTTGGGTTGGTTGATCTGTGCATACAGCCTGTGTTTCCTTTCTTTCAAGCCCTGTAACGACCGTCTTCGCATTTCTTCGGCCACGATTAACTTCTGAGACCGATTATGTTTAGCCACCCACCGTGTTCTCGATCCTCCTTTCCGTGGAGGCGACGATTGGTCCTGACCCCTCGACCGTTTTCCACGGGCAACGCAGGCAGGATAGCGTTGCAACAATTGCCAGCAACTAACAGTACTTCGATCCATTGCCAGGTAATGAAACTTCTGCATGCACGACGACGCACTTCGCCTCTCGGCTCTAATGGTAGGGGGTCCCATAGAACATTCGCTTCCTCCGTTCTTGGCTCATGGACTAATTCTCTTCAAACAGAAAAACGCGGATATCAGTACTATAGTGAGTCTCAAATTTACCCTTCCCCAGACAGTTCTGCGCCTTGGTGACAATGGACCCCGGTCAAATGCCAAACAAAGTGTTTCTAGAACCACATCATCTTCTGCTTTTAAACCCAGGACAGCTTATTCTTCGTCTCGAGGGTCTCCTCTCCCGTGGTGAGCACCATCGTACACCACCATTTCACAAGTACCCTTTTTGGCCTCATTAAGCATCCGACTACAGTCAACCACCTGCTTGCGCGTCATCATCAAATTCTTATCGCCGTTGGCAAGACTAAGCGGCAAGTCAACAAATGCGCAGTCGATAATCGGCTTCGACAGAAGCTGCAGCAGCATATGGGTCATAAAGCATTGCACGGTGCGCCTCAATTCCATAGCACATTTGCACCGCGGACTTTCCATCCCATCAGAAGCCAGCTACACCAATTTTGAGGCTTGTGCCAGCTGCCGCAGCCGCGGCCGCGGCCGGCACGTTCTCGTCGTTTGTTGCACTAGCTAGGAGTACAGGAATTGTGGCTGAGGCTGGGTGGAGGATGGCCTGGTGCGAGTCACGGACCGCTTGGATGTCGGATGCAACAGTTGGCAGCACCGTTGACGGCATCGCTGCCAACGTGAGGGGAATGAAGTAGCGATCCATGTCGGAGGCCCATTTGACTTTGGTGGCCAGTGCCCGAAGCCAAGTTTGGTCGGGCGCATGTCATCCACCATCTTGAGCCTAGCGACCGGCATTGCACGACCTTAATTTTTCCCAACGGGTCTCAGGAAGAGAAACCGAAGCAGCAAACAAGTCAGTCAGTACGAGTGTAGCAATCTCGGGATAAAAGAAGGGTCCTGGGACGTGGGAAGAAAACACAACTCTAAAACTTTCCCCGGGTCACACACAGAAGCAGGGCGAAACGGAACATTCTAGCACCCCCCAAACACATGGACTGCCCTTTCATGAAATCAGGTGAAAATACCATAGGAACTCTCCGGGCGTTGGCATCGGCGAGCGCCCTTGTATTGAGAAGCTCCCAGCCGAACGCATCAACTCCCAGGGGCGTCGGTGAGGGCGACGAGGAGGAGGACGTCTTCCCCGGCCTTGGCTGGGATGGCCGCGCAACTTAGGTGAGCAGCCCGCCAATCGTCTCTACGGTCCCCGTTGGAACGCTGTCGCCACGCACGGCTCCCCGGAAGCAATCCGGGCAGAATTTTCGGAGGTCCATGTCTAAGAAGCAGTAAAGGCCGAGATTTAGAGATTTTCAGTGAATTTTGCTGGTCGGTGAAGATCTGGGCTCGAATATGCAGCCCTTTGTTTTGTTAGCTGTAGAAGCGTTAGTAATGCGCAGACGACGTATATTCCTGGCCTAGAACCCGTCAGATCTTAGCCATAAGAGAGAAGTCGATAGGGCTGTCGAGAAAACGAAAACGACGGGCACAAGGCAGTTTTTCTGGCTGAGTTGTTTGGGGAGAGGATCGGCCCTCCTTTTTATTTTCAATCTCTTAGGTATCGCGATCTGATACCAATGTGGCAATGAATCGGTTCCCCGAACAGGCCATACAGCTTTACCGTCTCGGGGTGCATACCACATCGTGTCACGATGCTAGGGTTAGGGTTTGGATAGAAATGTTGGTGACCAGCAATATACAACTTCTCGCGTAGCTGTCTGCACTCTCGAAGAGAAGGAAGATGGAATCCGACTGTCTTATTCTAATTCAGATCTTCATAAGCTTCAAATGATTATTCTCCTGAAAGCCTTCTTCGACGCTCTTCGCGTACTAATAGACGACTGAGGGATAGGCCACGACTACTAATGTGAAGGGGCCTCCAGGCTTTCTGAGAGCGCAGTGAAACCCACGAATTTTTGATGCATAGCTTTGAAAACCAACTGCACCAAAGTTGTAGACATCTGTTTCTGTTCTGAAGGCGGGGAGAATTATTAGCGATAAGATTGTGTTGGAGGGGATCGGGTGGGTCTAAGTGAGCAATTCGTAAAGTTCCATGGAACGATAGAAGAGGCGATCGTTTTTGCCATTTGTCACCAGGATGATGTTCAACTCCAGGAAAAGTTTTCCATCTCGATATTATAACCTACCGACTCTGCGACCTTTACACAACATTCTACTTAAAGGACTCTGATACTAAACCTGTCTAGACACCGAAATTTCAAACGCAGACTTGGAGAAAATAGGTCTGCACCTAAATCATGGTATTCGTCCGGCCCTAGAACTGGAAAACAACAAGGATCACATTGGCTAACAAGGCCTCTAGGTTCACGCCGACTCTACCAACTTTGAGGAGGGCCTCACAAAAGAAGAGGTTTACGAGAGAGTTCTGTCCGAGGCTGCAGGACTCCTAGAAGGCCAGAGAAACTGGGTGAGTTCCCGCCCGGGGATCCGTGGGAGGGCCGGCATCTGTTGGTTTCAGAATCCCGGCCAAGCTTCGGGGCTCGCGAAGTTCCTTGACATCAGACCTTGGGCAAGTATTCTAACGGTTGGCCTTTGTTGCGGTTGAAATGTAGGTGTGGTATGTGCTTCTGTACACCCAATCGATGCGAGCGGTGTAGATTCTGATGATTCCCACTTGACAGCAACCTTTCGAATGCCGCGTCTCTGCTGTGGTACGCGTATAGATCACTACCGGCGCCGAGCAAGGGGGTCAACTGGTCAGGTACGCAGCTTACGAGGGTAGAGAGTTTGGACAAGCCGGAATTCGGACTATGCACCGGACACTTTCAATTGCCATCCTCATGCATTTCCCGCGAATACACCTTGGCATCGCAAAACTAACAACCCCCACCCTTTAGGTTTCTACACCATTGACCACTCGAGCCAGAGACCCCAGCTGATTCTGGGGCCGTTCCAAGGCAAGGCAGCGTGCCAGACCATCACATTCACGCGCGGCGTGTGCGGCGCCGCCGCGCGGACACAGCAAACCCAGCTCGTGCCCGATGTCGAGGTTTTCCCGGGCCACATTGCCTGCGACTCGCTAACCCGCAGCGAAATCGTCGTGCCCATCGTGGTTGAGGATGCGGCCGCCGAGACCGGAAAACGGCTGGTTGGGCTGATTGATGTTGACTGCACTGAACTGGACGGGTTCGACGAGGTGGATAAGAAGTACCTGGAGGCTCTGGCGGACTTGCTTGCGCGGAGTTGCGATTGGTAGGACGTGAGAGGAGAGGGCTCCTTAAAGGCATACATGAGCTACGGATACTGTACGAGTATCTTGCCAGTCTTTGACTCGAGAATACCACGATTAGAATCAAACACAAGGGCCAAATTCAAAACCCAAGCTCCTCCAGTTCATGGCGGTCATTGCATCGCAACGATCACGACATTATAGGGTCATACCCTAGTGCGACTCTAACTCTATCACATACTCTCTCTAGTCACGTGCAGCAAACAGCGAGACTTTTGTTCTAGGCTGACATGGCTGCTTCAAATCTCGTCCAGTGTTTTTCGTCTTCGTTTTCTAGCTTTCGCTCATTCATCGTCACAAACGAACCAATTGATTGCTCAGAGTTGCAGAAATGGCTGCTTGCGATCTCTTGTCTCGTTTGCCTGCGGGCTCTCTAAAACTCGGCTATGGCTTGGCATTCCGACCGGCCTCCATCGCCGGCCTTTCCGGCCGCCGCTGGACTGCGGGCTACGCGACAGCTTCTCCCCAGGCGGCACCTCCGCGACCGACCGAGTACCCCCGACCGACTCCCCCTGTCGTCACGCCGCAACTGGCGAGCCAGGTCAACCCTCCCGACAGCACCCTCCCGCCGCCGCTCGCACTTCCCGTCTTCGACGCGTCGACACCGCGGGCGCTCTACTACCTTGGCCTAGGCAAGGCGTACCTGACGTTCTACAAGACCGGGCTGAAGAGTGTGTTCACGAACCGCCGGCTGCTGCTGGACCGGATCCAGGAGTTGCCGGCGGCTGACCGGCCGTCGGTTCTGCGCCCACGCGGCGTGCCGGCGGGCTTCTCGCGCGCCGACTGGCAGCTGCTATGGCGGGCGCGGCACGACATGCTACGCATCCCCGTGTTTGCGCTGGTGCTGCTGGTGTGCGGTGAGCTGACGCCGCTGCTGGCCGTGTTCATCCAGGGCATCATGCCGTACACATGCCGGCTGCCGGCGCAGCTGCAGAAGACAGCGCGCACCGCCGAGGAGCGCCGGCGCGCGGCGTTTGCCGACGCGGCGCTCAAGTTCCCCGACGGCGTGGTGGCTGCGAACTCGGTGTCGGCGGCGCGTGCGCTCGTGCTGCGCAGCTTGCACTTGACTACCTCGCTGTGGGACCGCATGGGCGTGGCGCCGCCGCTGGGGTTCTGGCAGACGCGCGGGCGCACGCGCGTTCACTTCATCGAGGGCGACGATGGGCTGCTGCGCCGGGCGGGACCTGCCAGCGTGCTTGCGCTGACCCCCGTTGAGCTGCAGATGGCGTGCGCGACGCGCGGGCTGGATGTCACGCAGCGCTCGACTCCCGAGTTGCAGGCCGAGCTGGCGGAGTGGCTGCGGTTGACCGACCGTCCGGATGGTTCGGAGCGGCGTAAGTGTATCGTGGCTCTTCTGGTCACCAGGTATGTCTTTCCCTCTATCTCTTTCTTGTGAATTTGTCTTCATACGTACATACTGACCCGCGTGAACTGAGAACTAGACCTGAGAACTGGCCCCGGAACTCGTCATTCCCCACCTTTCAAACAGAGATCTAAATACTATCTTTTACCACCAAGCGAAACGCCGCTGTAGGCATTGAGGTTTCTTAGATCTCCATGTATTATCAAAAGTTCTGTATACAACATGTATATTCAAGTGTTCAATCTGGGAGACCAAAAAACTGGCATATAACAGCCATGAAGGGAACTGAATCAAGGCCCACAATCTACACCACTTCTGTTTTTATTCATCACACGGGCACACCATAGAAAGGGCAATGGGAAAACATCAACACTTATTCATCAATACAAATTAATTTCTTGCTTCTTGTCAATCATATGCCAATCACGCTGATACGCAGCAGTGGCTCGATGCAAAGCACTCAATCAACCAGCCGTCCAATACCAAGTCCGTCCCAGAGGGGCAGCAGGAACGCATCGATGCGCGGGTCATTCGCCAGGGCATCGTTGAACTTGCGTATATTGACCACGTCGTCGGAGGTCGAGTACTCCGACTCGGTGGCACGTTGGCGGGCGGCCCACGGGTTATCGTCGCTGTCGTCGGCGACGATGCCGCGGCGCAGCACGTTGTCGGCGACAATCAGACCGCCGGGCCGGAGAAGCCGGTTGGCGGCGCCGGGCTGCGACTTTTCAAGGATGGTGGCGAGGTATGCGGGGTAGCCGGACTTTTGGGCGTCGATGAAGATCAGGTCGAACGGCTCGGCGGGTTTCAGCTCGGGGAGACTGTGTAGGGGAGGGGGTCAGTAGCGGTTCTTTTGATCGTCCATTTTTTTCTCGGGAGGTGATGTGGGTGGTCTGGGACTCACACCCGAAGAGCATCTCCAACAATAACCTCCACATTGTTGGCGCCGTGCTTCTTGAATGTCTCCCGGGCAGCGTTGGCGTATTCGGGCGAGAACTCAAGCCCGACGACGTGTCCGGAAAATCCGACGGCGTTCGACCACACCAGAGAAGAGTACCCGACATAAACACCGATCTCAAGGACTATGAGCGGGATAGGGACGTGGGCATTAGTTATAAGGGAAGCACATTGGCATATGGAAGCTATTGCAGACCTCGCTTGGCACCAATTATCCTTGCCAGCACCGACTGGAACTGGCCCTGGAAGTCGGAGATCATGTACATGGCATGATCGTGAGTGCGGTCAATCTCGGCATGGTAGGCCTTGATGAGTTCCGGAAGCGGCGTCGAGTGCTGCTCCGAGTAACTGGTGACACGCTGGGCAACGATGTCGTTGGGGTACAGGACTGGTGCGCCGTCCTTCATCTTGGGCTATGTTGGCTGTATGTAAATATGGACTAACTTTTTCCCTGGATTACTTCACCAATTTAGATGTCTTAGAGCTCCAAGGCCGATATCACCAGATTCCAGGTGCTAAGAGGGGAAAAAAAAGAAGGGTGGTGCACGACTTTTCGCCCTGTTTTTATATAAGCAAGTTCCGAAAACCGGCCCCACTTTCGGCTCCGTCACACATGACATGTATGGCGTAATTATGCCCTCCGTTATCTTCAATAGCAAAGCACTGCCAAGCTACTGACGGGCGTCGGCTTGGCTTTTGACCATGGCTTTATACCGAAACATTACGGATTCCCTGATCTGGTCCGATCGGCGTCCTGAAATGGAATTCCCGAGAGGGGGATACATGTTCTTTCGATTGGGCAGCTGGGTGACGTGCTACAGGGCCCGACAATCCTGGCGGGGGAAGATACTTGGTGCGATATCAAGCTCGGTGCCGACCTTCGGCAGTAGCAGTCTTTGTGACATGTTCCTGAGATGGTGAAGCGTGGCTTATTTCCGGCGGCTGTGTGGGTACCACGCTGCATCTAGTAAGAAGCCCTATGCTCCGCGGAGCTCCGGACTCGAACTCCACGCCGAAGTATCGGAACGGCTCCGGGCACCCACGGTCCAAAATGCCCAGCCATTGCTCCTGGGACCTCTTTGTGTACTATCGATAACCCCGCACAAGCTCGCTGCAAAGCCGTTCGTCATAATTCCGCTTATAAACCCGCCTTGAAATGGGGATCCAGAAACCGTGACCCTGAAGGCGTGAACCAAGGGACAGCAGTTTTTGCCACCTTGAACCAGTCACTATTCAGCCTGGGACTTCCAACCAGCAATAGGCAACGACCACCGGCTATGATTTTGCATGCCCAGGGCGGAAGTCAGCAGGTTTATTCTGGTGCCTAGAGTGTGAACGAGGGAAATCGCGAGATGATGGCAATTCTTGACGTACTGGTACATAGTAAGTGCAGGATAGGGCTTCCTGCAAAGACTGATAAGTCGGCCGGCCACGCACAAGCGACTGACCTTTCCCTTTGCTCTCTCGCCAGACTGCCCGTAATGGTGCCGTCATACCCCTGGAAACTCCACCGAATTCAGTGGGGGAACGAGAAACTGTGGTGGGCTGGTGTGCCGAAGCCAAGCTGCAGCAGCAAGAAAAGGAAGAAAGGCACAAATGTTAAAACCTGCTGTCTAACTTTCGATAACTTTCGATCTTAGGACAACGGTACATTCCCAATTAACCAGTTGATGTGTCTTAGGGATAACTGTCTTGTCTGATAAGCTTGTGTGTGCTGACACTTACCCTGGAGTATGAGAAGGGGGTTAATTGGAAGAGCAATTGAACAACACACCCTCATCTTGGGCTGTAATCGTGGTAACGAATTGAATCGAAGAGCCGGCAAACAAGACCGTGAGCTTCGTGAGCTTCATTCCGAGCTATCGTGAAGTCCTGCGGAATAAGCTCCTGTAGGCAAACAAACCAGGCCGGCAGGCATGGGACACCGTTTTTTTCTTTTTTCATCTGACGCTTCCCCTCATTCCAGAGGAGAACACGTACTCATGCTCTCATCACACAAGTCCGAGACCGTCTCGTACAACATGAAATTGAGAATGTATTTTTTGTTTGACTGTGCAGTATTTGGGGATACACCCTTTTGGCACCCCGTATATATTACAGCAACGCCGATGTTATAGGGCTGCGTATTCAAGCCCAATTCTTCCTGTCCTCCTCATGCTTCTTTCGGGACTCGCTCATCTAGAGCGGAGACCGGATTTCGCCCAACACTCTAGGATGGCATATTGTAGTGGTAAGGTGAGTGGAGTACAGGCAAAAGCTCCCAGGGCAAGGCAGTGAACTATTAAAAAAGAACGTAAGAAAAGAGAGAATGTGAAAAATGCAAGGAGAAACGGAAGATTGACGTAGATGTCGAGTATTTTGTGGTCCAATGCTTGGATGGAATCGTAGAGAAAATAGAAAAAACAGAGAACAGGTTGAATAAGACAACAGAAACAGAATCAAAGACATACAGGGGAGATCAGCAGCAAACACGAGAGGACAACGCAGCCTGTTGATGAGCGTCCGGGGCCTTGAAATGCGAACGCGAACCCGAGTTCGACCGGAGGGTTTCTCAGCCAGACTTGGCAGATGATTGCATCGCCTGCAAACAGCGAACAAGAGAGCGGAGAGAAATGATGATAGGAGTACTAGCACCGATATGTGGAATTACTGTCGTTTACCAGAAAAAAAACCAGAGGAAGGGGAAAAAAACGAGAAACAAAATGCAGAGGGGAAAAAATGAACGAAAGGACTGAAAGTTTGATTCGGGAACCGGATAGAACAGTATCCTTCCAACTAAAAAAAAACGTAACAAACGCCTGCGTGACCTGAACATATGCGGAATTCCTTTTCTTTCCTCGGGTTTTACGGCGACTGACAAATCTACTCCTCGATTTCGGTGAACAGGCTGATTCTCATGCGATGGCTCTGTTGAAGATTGCAAGAAAAGAAGCGCAAAGTTAGCATGCACGTGCACAACAAAGAACAGAACGGATCGTCTCGGGATTTGCTTGATTAGGAGCCAAATTCGGAGGAGAGCATGAGGGGGACTTACGAAAGGTAGCTTCGGGATAATCACAAAGACCACCGCCACAAAGTTGATGACGAAGTAGGCCAGATCGTAGTGGGTGTAGTGGGTGCTGAGCAGGAAGAGCATGATGGGCACGGCGAGGAGGAACTTCTTGGCTGGGGTGTATTGGGCACCATCGTCGATCTGTTCCCACATGTTGAGGTTGTCGAAGGCTCCGCCGTTGAACTCGAACGGAACGCCACGCACGTAGTGGAACATGATGTATGAACCGACCATATACGTTATGTTCGTCAGGGTCCAGGAGAGCTCGGAGGAAACGCTGGGGATGACATTGTAGAAGATCTTGAGGAGGGCGATTACGACGAAGTGGATGGTCCAGGCACCTGAAAGGGGGGAAGAGGAAGGAGAGAGTTAGTTGGAGAGGTTTTGGGACATCACTCTTTGCATTTCCATGTGACAACCCGATGAGCTATAACGCGAATGCGGAAACCACCATCACAAACGAACGAACGAGTCGAGCTCGCTAGTCCTGACGGAGCAACTGGAGCACATGACGAGGGGAAAGGGCCGTCGTACCTTTCGCGTTCACCCAGTTTGCGTTTAGATTCGGCAGAGCAGCCTGGTCGCTGATCTGCTCTAGAGTCTCCAAAGGCTCATGGTAGACTTGCAGAATACTGCTGCTCCGCCGTCTCCGGGATGGGTCGTTGTGTCGTTCAGGCATGGCCTTGAGGTAAGCATCACCTCCGGGGGGTTTTGCACGCTCGTCGTAGGAGACGGTGCGGGGGATGATGATTGGGGAAGCCAGCTTGGCTGATTTCTTCGGGTCGCCGGCTAGTTTCGGAGTCGAGGAGAAGGAGATGGTAGTTGAGAGACCTGACTCGAAGGTTAAGATCACTACTCTAGTCGGAATACAGGACTGACAATTGGATGTGAGTACGGATGTCGAGTCTGATATGAGGGATGTTTGGCTGAGATAGATTAAAAAGCAGTGAGGTTCACAGCTGGATGCAGGCTAAGAGGGGAGAAAGTGGCTTTTAGTGAAATATAACCCTCTCTCTTAGTGATAGAAGGGAAGGGATAAAGCTCGAGATAAATGTATTGAAGAGGGGGAAGCAAAGAGAGCGAGAATGGAGCAAGCAGAAGATAGCAGCAACTGGAGGATATAAGAAAAAGACTATGTGGCAGACAGCACTGCACTATAAGCTAACCAGAAAATAGATGGCTATACACCAATTGGAGATGGAAACTAAGAGGATAGGTGAGAATAGGTGGGAATTGATTATATTGATAAAAGAAGAGGAACAATGAAGGTGTTCTCTCTCTCTGTTTCTTTTGGAAAGCTATAAAAAGGAGAGGGTGAAGAAAGCAAATGAGATGAAATTGAAAGTTAGTGTTTTAAGTGCAGGCTTAGGGACTGGATCAAAGCATTAAAGGGCCGAGGATGCTATATAGAATATAGCGGGTGCTGGCACTGCCATGACACTGGCACGGCACTGCCAACAGAAAGAAGCTGATTAAGACGGAGAGCAAGCTGAAGCGGTCTGATTTGGCTGCCAAGTGGGTGGGAAAAGACCGAGAGAGACGACTACGAGGATTGCGATTTCACAGTTGAGTATGCCACATATAGCCCGTATCTTCTACGACACCTTATGCATCGTATTGTCTTTGACTGCTTAGGTGATGGGCGGATGATGAAATCTACGACGATGCACGGCCGGAGTTCAAAAGCCGCCCGCCAGCTGCACTTTCCACCTTCGCGAAATTGCCCTCCAAACACTCGCTAACGGCGGAGTCGGAGAGGGTTTCAGGACTCGTAAAAGCCTGCGTCATGGTGCTTAGTCACATCAGGCCGCACTGTAATTCCGTTCAGGAGCACTAGCAGCGACGCGCTGGGACGAAGCGGTTGCGTGCCACGATTTCGTATGTAAAGATCTCTGCAGATGAGATATGTTTTGTTTCCACTGTAGGTATCCGTGGAAATCGATAGTTCGCTCATGAATCCCGGTCTCCGGAAGGGGTTCATGAGGAAAATAAATTCCGTTTCCATGATGACCTCGATTTCTTCATCTGATCCTGGATTAAGCTCTGAGATCACCACATCTTCGAGATCTAAATTGGGCTCCACAAGAAGGTAAAACCGAATTCATGTCGGCTTATCATCGGCTAAACAAGCCCAACACTCAGTTTTTCCAAAAAAAAAAAAAAAAACCCTAGATGGATTCTTTTATATTTTTTATATTCACTGACTCCGTTGCCATCTTACTCTTCTCCCTTAACTTCTCTCCTAACACTTACACTTTCGTCTTTAAGACGTATATATCTCTTTCCCCTTTCCTTTATTCTATGCTGTGTTTCTTTGAAATCCCGTATTCTGGCTAGTCTGGATCAAGATATCTGTGGAAAGCATACGTACCTCTATCTCTCCTGAGGTAGTGCCTACTATCTGTAAGGCTGCACACATCTTAAGATTGCCTTGCCCTCCTTTCTCGTATATCCAAGGTGGCCCAGCTGCTCAAGATATCTGAGGTTCAAGGGCTATATAGCCTCTTAGTCTTGTCCTGGACCGTTATAGCTAAACCAAAGCTATTATATCTGGGTATGGAATAGTTGATCAGACGTTGGAGCCTAACCTTCACTTGTGTTTGTCCTGTTAAGATCTCCTTGTTGAATTTCGCTGGCTTAGGTTTGATTTTCAACCCTCATATCCCTCTCTCTAATGCATACGTATGAACACCATTTATCAGTACTTCATACATGCATGAAATTGTTCTCTGGCAACTTCAATTCGTGGTTCAGATCCAATAAAAGAGTTGCAGAACCATTTGGCAGTTTCACCTGAATCCTCCTCTGTATTCCCACCACATCCCCATGAAACCACACCACCTTGTTTGCAATGAATGGTGAAAAAAGACCAGCGCCGGGGAATGAATCCTCTGGAGATATAGAAGACTCTGGTACTTTTATCTCCAAGGATCATTCATCTGCTACTTGTCTTCCAGATCCTAAGCGCATTCGGCTCTCAGAGCCCGAGGAGGTGGAAAGTTCAGGAGACGAAACTTCTCCCTTGGACAAGCATTACGGCAGCCTCCTGAAGGAGTCCAACTCACGAAGTGGTTCCGCTCTTGATCAAACCGTGATTTCTACCACTGTCCAATCAAGGATGGTTGAAACGGGCGAACACCCCGGAGATCAGGTTGAACCTGCCCTGGCTGGGGGCTCAAGTGTGGAGGAGATTGTCGGTGAAGACGATGTCCAGGGCGGCGACGAACACATGAAAGATGGCTCGGATGACGGCCAATCTGAGTCGGGAGACTCTGTTGACGACGGCGAAGATGGCGGAAATGGTGAAGTTGACGACTCTAAACTTTCGGGAGAGGATGAACTGAACGACGTGGAGCAGGATAACGAAAGCGATGACGATGGCGATGCAACGAGTTCATCTGGCAGCAGCTCACGCTCGGAATCTTCTGCCCGGGAACTTCCTCAGGCGCCCACCCCCCAAACCCCCACTCCGGCTCCCAAGTCCCAGCCCCATTCCGGCTCACAGACCCCGATTGCCCTTAGCAAGGCAGGCGAGCCGCTCGTCCTGATGCCTAACGAACCGATCATCTACACTCTGGAGACCCCCGTGAAGTTGGAGCTCAAGCTACCCGCGTTTGAAGTGGCCCGGGCTGGAGATTCGTGGCAGGTACGCCTGCGTGCGTGGATGGGCATGCTCCTTCTGCACAATCCCCAGCTACATGGACCCGCAACTGTTTCGAACATCTACGATGTGACTGCAGTGTTTCTGGAGAAGTTCTCAAATATCCGGATCAAGAAGCGGATCAATGCGAAATATTGCCTCGATAAGATGCTTGATCGTGGAACAATTCAGGAGGTGCTTGACCATGCCACGGGCAGCTCACTCGTTCCGGACCCGGCTTCTTGCAAGGCTGAGGGAAAGGCAACCGAAAAGGCGAGTATCCCCACGGAGCTGGGCGCCGGACCCTTGGGTGTGAGCAGCCGCAAAGCGTCTTCCACAGCTGCGGCTGGTGTTGCGGACACGGATGAGGGAGAGGTCGACGATGGGGAGGTTGAGGACGTCGATATGGCTGATGCCGATGAACTTGCGGAAGCCCCGACAGCTGATGAGTGGGCGGCCCTGTTGGAGTCTCCCAATGCTCCTGCTGCCGATGGCCCTTCGCAGAAGCAGAATGCGGGAGTTGAGAAGGCCTTGGCTGTTCGAGATAGCGATATTTTCTACGTGGGACCATCGCTCATCCCGATCGATCCCAAATTTCTCGCTCGTCTCAATTTGCCTTCCAAGGAGGATGTTCTGGCCCAGCAGCTGCGCTACTTTTCTTCCAGCAAAGACCCGACCTCGCGGTGTGTGCATTGCTATGGTTACAACCATACCATCGAGACCTGCCCCGCATGGGTGTGCCGTCTCTGCAACGAGGTCGGGCACACCCGCTTCAGCTGCCCGACCATTCGGCGCTGCACCAAGTGCTGTGGTATCGGACACCCCGCTGAAAGCTGCACGAACCCTGCACGTGCGCTGAATCCCAAGATCGACACGTGTGCGATTTGCCAGTCGTCCAAGCACCTCGAGAAAAAGTGCGACCAGATCTGGCGCACTTTTACGCCGCCGGCCAACCCGCGCAAGGTTTCGTCGCTGCCGGCTTACTGCGCGCGCTGTGGCGCCGAGGGCCACTACTTCTCCGACTGCTCCAAGCCGGCTCCCGTGTATCAGGGGTTCTCGCCTTCGGTGTCCTCGACCTGGACGGCGGCCAACACGCAGCGCTACGTTGACCCCACCAGCGAAAACCTGCCGATTGCGACCTACGGCCGGCTGCCTCTGCAGCCCGGCAGCGCCCCCTTCAGCGCTGGTCCCCGGCAGGTTACTCGCGGCGCTGCCGGCCACATTATCTTCTCAGAAGACGATTCGGACGCCGACCCGGCGTTCCTGGGCAACAAAGTGCAGAAGAAGAATGGACGCGGTGGGCCGGCGATGAGCTTTTCTAGCAACATTCAGTTCACCATTCCCACCGAGAAGAAATCTTCAACTGGACCGTCGAAGCAGGCTGCTTCTGCTCCTGGCACATCCAGCCTGCCCCCTCTTCCTCCTGGCCCCCCGCCGGGCCTTCCGGCTAAGCCGGTGCGTGGAGGTGGTGATACTCGTGGTGGAAGACCGGCGAGTGGTGGTCATGGCAGCGGTGGTCGTGGACATGGTAGTGGTCAGCCCTCTGGAGGAGGGGGTGGTGGTGTTGGTCGTGGAGGTCCTCCTCCCAAACCCCCTACCAACTTTCGCGGCGGACAGCGTGGAGGAGGCCGAGGAGGCGGCGGCGGCGGAGGGGGAGGAGCAACTAGAGCTGGTGGTGGTGGCGGCCGGGGTGGTGGCCGAGGCGGAGGTGGAGGCGGTGGTGGGTTCAATGCTGTCCCGCCACCGGCATCCCTGGCCACCGGCGGTGGCGGTGGTGGTGGACGCGGACGTGGTCGCAGTCGTGGTGGAGGCGGTGGACGGGGAGGTGGACGGGGAGGACGCGGCCGTGGAGGCCAGTAAGCGGACCTGGTGCATTGGGTTTCTCGCCCTTCCCACCCTAAAGTTCGTCTGAACTCAGTCCTTTCCCCCCCCATTTTCTCTTGCTCATGGCCACAGTTTCATCGTCGCATCCTCTTTTAGATGGCGTTATTTCTTTTCTTTCCTTCTCATGGGCCGTTCCTCGAGAGCTTACGGGATACGCGTAATAGACGAGAGAACACCGGAGTCTACAGGTAGTTTAGAGGAGAATCAAAAAGTCGGGATTTTTACAGTTTCTAATGTGGCGTTTACTACTCTCAAACGCCGTTTGTCGTTTGTGTTCTCCGTGCCCCCTTTTGTCTTTGTCCCAAGGTCTCGGCGTGTCCGGGGTTTGGTGTAGCGGTACTTTTACTCTCTGTGTTTCCTCAGGGCGCGCCGCAAACGGGGGGCCCTGCTCATCGTCACAGCTTTAAATAGGAGTTTTTGTTTGCCTGAACGTCGTTCGCTGTACGGCAATTTTCACGCGGGAACGCCGGGGATACCCCTTTTTTCCCAGTCTGGTACGAAGAACTGTTTGCTGCAAGAAGTGACAATAATGAATGCGGGGCTTGTGCTTTAGCGATTGCATCGTCACCGACGGCATGTACATACAGGACATTAAACCACGTCGCCTCAGCAGGCAGTGCAACTCTGGATGGGGATTCTGGAAAAAGGGAACAGAAGAAAAAGGCTCGAGGCACGCCAAGTGTTCAGTTATTGGCGAAAGAAAACCCAGCGAAAGCGAGATTCCGTCCCCTTTCTGGTTTAGGCGTGTCCGGGCTGAGTCTTCAGGGCTTAACTAACACAGGGCAAATGGTTGTTCTCCCTACGAGTCACTCCGTAAAACCGCCAGATGGTTATTTTGTTCATGCAGGCAGCCATCCGTCGTCAAGATGATATATATATATATATATATATATATTCGATATGAGCTTCCTGGTTGTATGAGATTGTTGTTCCAGTTTTCCCGGACGTCTCTCGTGATGTGCTTCCCTTCCCATATGTAGTTTCGGGATTCGACAAAGGCCAAATTTATTGGAGGTCCAGTGTTCCCTTCAACAAGAAGCAGAAATGCAATGGAACATCGAGGGCTACTGTGTTAATTGTGGGTAGGGGCTGTTGCACAGTCTTCTTTCGTTGAAAGGCTCTTGCTCGCTGTTCGAGTCATACGCGAACATAACGGAATTTTTTTCTATATCTCTTTCGATGCTTAGTGACTCCGAACGTCGAACGAGTACGTATTATCTATGCAGATGTTAAGTTCCCACCACCACAAAAGGGCGCGGACGAAGTCGGTCGATGAAGTTTCTTGGTCCGCGAAGTCGGGGTTTCTCAACCGTCTTTTGCACGTGCAAAACAGAACCAGAGAAAAGTGGCTATCGAAGGAAGGGTTGGAAATTTCCCAATATCAAAAACCCAAATTCAGAGGCACAAGTCAATGTATCCCAAAGATACAATCGTCGAACATTCCAGCAACTTACTCCGTATCACGGCTCTGCACTCTGCACAACAACGGTGATGCAATTCAGAAAACCCCAAAAAGGAACGTTCCTAAGTGGAAGGAAGGAAGGAACAAACGGGATCTCACAAGATGGCGTGTGCACGGGCCAGAAGCTGGCACGTGCGTCAAAATGGCCGCTGCCGCTTCTAGAATTATTCAAGAAGCAGCCACAGAAGAACAGCGAACATTTTTAGGGCCAAAGTGTATTCTATGGAATGGGAGCGGGGTGTTGCATGCAGGTTTTAACCAGCTTTTTTGTTTCTTCTTCTTCTTCTTCTTCTTCTTCCTTTCCCCTTTTTGAAAGGCGCGAACTTGTTGGCTGGAGATATGAGGTCTTGAGATCGGCATCCCGATAGAGAGATGGCAGACACACATCCCCATGCATTCAAGATCATGCGACTGCTTTCCCACCGTCGCGATATCGGGCGAACTGAGGGGGACTGAAATCAGGCCATCGCCAAATGACACACGCACATGGTAAACTGAGGTGTACCGATACCGTTCAATGATGTAAACTCCACGCTTGTATCACAGTAATCTTAACTGCATGTACGTACCGAGCCAGCTTGCCTTTAGCTCAAGAGATCGAGGCTCCAGCCAGATACGGTGACAGAAGCATCAATAGAAAAAAAAGAAAATTACTCAACAACACATAAAAAAGTAGCCCCGGCTCGGCAGCGCTTGGGCCAGCTCCAGCACCCAGCGTCCGTCTGGTGTTCCCCTTCATGCTTCCTTTTCGTTCTTTTCCCCTTCTTTTCCATTTCTTTCGGGGTTTCTAGATTCTCTTCTTTGTTTGTGCGGCTGCAGGTTCGTTTTTCTCTAGGCGTCCGCCCCAAGAGATTGGGACACTGGGGGAGGGATATTCCGTAAAGAAGACATGCAGTACATACGTCGTAGCGAGTGTCGTGATTCCGCGATATCGAATACTGGTCAAGTGCCACTCTTTCTGACTACCGTAGTATCATAAATAATAATGCCCAGAATGGCAAATCCTCGACGGGCTGTGCTGGACAGGCAGGCTGTCTGTTTTCCTACCGAAAAGTCGCGCACTCTTCCTCCCATTATATCATCCAGCCACTGTAATTTTCTTCCTCTTTTCTATTTTCTTCAACGGAGCACCACATCTCCCTTTCTCTCTTACTTCTCTTCTTAGATGGAAATGCCATTCTGGCCCTCCCCTCCGACCTTTATCTCGCCTTCATCTACCTGCAATTACCGAATTCAACCACTTCCGTACCAACCCCTTCTTCGTGCTTCATACTCCCGTCGACGAAAATCAGGGCTTTCCCGAATAACTACTAGTTCCATCTTTGGAACAGATACTGCCATTATCATTCCCAGCTTTAGTTTTTTAGTGACGAAACTGGCGTACCTTTAACAAGCTTTTGTACAAGCAACCTTCGTCTAACCAGCCCGGTTTCCTTTTCTTATCTTTTCCCCTCTTTCGGGGCTTCTTCATTCCTCTTCTCTTTCCATTTCTGTCTTCAACCACAGCTCTTTCCCTTCCCAAAGTGAAGTGTCCCTTGTTTGCTCGATCTTTCCTCCACATACCTCCTTCCTCCCCGATTCAACAAATTCTCAACGCCTCCATTTCCACCTGGTCAGTAGCTCCTTCTCTCACACTTTTGCGTCATCTTCACACACACATTCCACCCCTCCTCTCTCGTATCGCGTGCCGATATCATCTGTTCTTTCGCGCCTTCCCGCTCTTCCCCTGCCTCGCCTGTCTTGTTCCTTCCCCGTGTTCCGGGTCCGTCTGAACGCTCCAAGGTCTCGTGCGTCTTATTCGAATTGTGAACAGCTGGCTGGAACTCTTCCCCCAACCCTCTTCTTGTTCTTAATATCTTTTTTTTCTCTTTTCCCGATTAGATTCTTCAACCTCTCATTTGTTCATTGTGCCACTCTTGTGTTTCTCAGTCCCGGCCTGGGTGTGCTCCTGCCAATCATTTCAACATCGCCTGATTTGTCCCTCTTTCTAAGCCTCATCGCTCCAACCAGTCATCGCAGCTCATTGCACCTACCTTTTTTAACTTCTCCGGTTCGGATTGTCTTAGGTAAGGCATTGAAGAGTCAAGTTGTCCTCTTTTGAGTCTATTTCACTTGATGACTGGTCCCATCTCTGTATCCCACTTGCCATATATTTTATCTGTCCTCCAGTATAAATTTCTCTGGCTTCCAAACGCCCTTCCCAGTTCTTCCTCCTTCATCATCTCTGCATCATCGTCCTCTCTCTTCCTTTCCGTATCTCTTTTCCCATATTACCTCCGTTTCTGTGGCCAATCTACTCTCCTACAATCCCTCATTCATTCTCCCTACCTACACGTGCTGTATGCATGCTCTCTATCTCCATCACATCTCTCAACCCAAATTCTCATTCCGTGGCCATACACGACTGTCTCCCGCTATAAAGTCTCCGCCAGTTCCAGCCGCACTGAACAGGGCCTCCCCGGTTCCAGGTATTCCCTTTTTTTTTCTGGACCACAACGTCCCTGATTTGCCCAGCATGTTTCTTCCATCAAGCTTCTAGTTTAGCGACCAGCTTCTAATAAGCTCAATTGAATCTTTGTGTTCCCCTCCCCCACTTGTGCTAGCTATCTCATATCTACGAGCATCTTCTATCTCTCCCTGCTTGGATGGTTTGTATCTTTCTTCGGCATATGCGCATACGACCTTTATTCCCTTTCCTGAAACTTCAATTACCATCCCTCCAATTGATCCTACGAGATAGAAGAGTCCCGAAAAAGATACAAAAAAGCCTCCAGTGTGTCCGTATCTAAGTATCTCTAGTCTGGTTCCGCTGTGTCTAATTTTGGCCTCCTCGTCGTCTTCTCCACTTTCACTATCGAACCTTTTCTCCCTCTTCTCTCGTTTGGTTTTACGCCTCCGCCGGCGTTCTAACCTTCTCTCCCATTTCTTTTCTTCTTCCTGCCTCGACTGATTTTTTTTGTTTGGGCCATCTAAGCCATCGATATATATTTGGTATATTTGCTCCATTGCCAGCTACCCGGATCTAACACTGTGTTTTTAAATCCAGGTTTCGAAGCTTTTCTTCCGCAAACCAATCAAGCATCCATATTTGCCGACGAAGCCGAGCATCCTCTGTGCCGACCTTGATCGACCCTTCCATTCCACCCACCTTATCGGCTAACGCGTCACATTTTCCAATCCGTCACATCCATACTCTTGTCTCCAACCTCCTTGACTCAAATGTAAGTTGCCTCTATGTAACCCTAATGGGTCTTCGTAGGGCCACTATGATGAACTCGAAACCTACCCAGTGGGATATGGTACCCATTCCTCCCATATTCATGTGTTGTGTCAGGGTGCGCCCGGGCGTGGGTTTGCCGTCCATAAAGCCTGCATGGCTATCTGCAATCTAGTCTCTGTCTGGCCGTCCAATCTATTTTCCCCCTCCTCTTCTGTGACCCCCCCCCCCCCCCCCCCCCCC
>LNGL01000038.1:711558-724824 GCA_001510565.1 Knoxdaviesia proteae
CCCCCCCCCCTTCTCCCCTTCTTCCCAAGCCTTGGTTTTTTTTCCTGATGCGATCGCTTTGTATCTTCCTCATGATTGGCTAGCAACCGCCTCCAAACTTTGGTTGCATCAACTCCCAATCTCTCGGGTCCCCAGTCTTCCAGTTTTCTCTTCCGACACTCCTTGTCAATGCTTTGCAGCTCACGCCAACATCCCTCCTTCATGCCTGGATGCCATCCTCTTGAACTGGGTTTTTGTGTTCTTTTCATGATCTTCAACTCTCTCGCTTCGAGTAGTTTCGCGCCTCCTCCGTAAATTCCACGCCGTGTGTTCCTTCTTCTCCTGGCCTTCACAACCCGGTTATGGCCACAAACGGTGTGCTTGCGCTTTTGTACTACTCCATGTTCCCAGAGCCCTTGACTTCCCGATCACACCCTGCCTGTGTCAACTATATATTCCGCTCGTCATTCTTCTGCAAATCGGTAATCCCCGAAGAGATCCATCCCCTACTCCTGAGCCCACGTTGCCCTGATCCCAGGGCCAGAGTGTGTTGGCAAGTTTGCCTTACGCCCGGGCCAGAAAGCTCCCATGGCCTTTTCCTACCATCTTTTGAAGTGTGTGGCCGTTCATGTAAGGCCGTGAGATGAGTGAACGAGGCCAGAAACCCTTTCTTTATTCCACATCAAGTGTCCCTGCAACCTCTTTGTCTTGGGCCTCTCCTATCCTAGTGTACGGGAGGGGTCCCATGCCAGACTGTTCTCTATAAAGACATCAAATGTCTCTTTTTGATATGCTTTCTTTTTCTGCTTGTTTCAAGGGCATCTGCGTCTATGGTCTAGACAGCAAAATCAGGTCTTCTCAGGTCTCCTATTTCAATCGTCTTTCTTCTACCTTTCTCCTCACGTTTTCCTGCTTCTGCCAGCTATATCTCATAATCTCAATATCCCACCAAAATGAGTCTTCCAGACTCCTACCGTATGGAGCTTCAAGCTCTGGAGAGAGAAATTGTTCAAGCCCAGCCTGCTGACCTTTTTAAATTCTGTGCAGAGTTCTTCATCCAGCGCTTGAATTCGGATCCTCCCCATTCCTCCACCTCCCAACCAGCCACCCAGCCAGAAGACCTCTCACCAGAAGAGCCTTCGGATCGGCAAGCTAAGAAACGGAAACTTACCGCCTCAGTTCTCCCTCGCCATCAAAACCAGAACATCATGGCATCGAATCCCTTCGCGAGTCCCTTCGCGAACGCGAATCCCTTTGGTTCTAGCGACCCATTCCAAACATCTTCCAGAAACACCATTATTGAGGAGGAGGAAGGAGACGGTGTTGGCTCTCCTTCCGCCCCCAACTTCTCCTTTGCCAACTCGTTCCGCACTCCCTTTGGTGGAGAATCCGCCAGTGACCCATCCCGGGCCGCTCCGACACCCGATTCCTACCCCGCCCAGTACAACTTCAACCGCCGAACCTCAGTCTCCGCCGAGTCCTTGAAGCCCAGCGCCGACACATACGACAACTGGTCTCCGCCTGTCCATGTGAAGACTCCCGAACAACTCGAGCGACTCAACAAGGCTATTGGAGAGAACTTCCTCTTCAACCATCTTGACGATGAACAAAAGACCCAAGTTCTCGGCGCTTTGGTAGAAAAGCCCGTACCGGCCAAAGGCATCAAGGTGACTTTTTTTCTCCGAATTTGGATGTCATGATTTTTTTGTTGCTTAATATCTGACTCGTTTTGGGTGGGTTATAGGTTATTTCCCAAGGTGATGCTGGTGACTTTTTCTACATTGTTGAGAACGGCACATTCGATATCTATGTCAACCCGGCTGGAGCCATCCAATCCGGAGCTGACGGTATGGGTGCCAAGGTCAGCACCATCAATGCCGGGGGATCCTTCGGAGAGTTGGCCCTCATGTACAACGCCCCCCGTGCCGCCACTGTCATCTCTGCTGAGCCCGCGTGCAATCTTTGGGCCCTCGACCGAGTCACTTTCCGTCGGATATTGATGGAGTCGACTTTTGCTCGCCGCAGAATGTACGAGAGCTTCCTTGAGGAAGTGCCCCTGCTTGCATCTTTGACTCCCTACGAGCGCTCCAAGATTGCGGATGCACTGGAAACACAGAAGTTTGCCGCTGGAGAGGCCATCATCAAGGAGGGTGAAGCCGGACACCGCTTCTATCTTCTCGAGAGCGGAGAAGCCGATGCCTTCAAGTCGACCGAGGCCGGATCAGTTAAGCACTACACCAAGGGCGACTTCTTCGGAGAATTGGCACTGCTTAACGATGCTCCTCGTGCCGCCTCTGTTGTAGCCGCCACCGAGGTCAAGGTCGCCAGCTTGGGCAAGTCGGCTTTCCAGCGCCTGCTCGGTCCTGTGGAGGGCATAATGCGACGCACCGAGTACATTGGCATCGAGTCTGGTGTTGAGGAGATGGATCCTCTGCAGACTCATTGAGGGAAGAGGCGCAGGGTGGGTGAGCGGACGGAGCAGCATTCATCCCTGACTACCTCTTCAAGTGCAAAGAAGCTGCGTGTATGCATGCCTGTACGCGGGGCCCGGCGCTTCTCTTAAAAGACCAACAGAACCCTCTCTCCCTCTACCACCCCAGAAGAGATGGGCTTGTTTCCTACTCTCTTTTTCGTCATGCCTTTCTTTTGCCCTTTCACTTTCTATCCTCGTTCATCGACCAAGCTTCATAAGTACAGATGTCCTTATCTGCATATGCGTCGATTGAATCCAGAGGGAAATTTTTAAAAGGGCAAGTCATTCATTTTCTCAATTCCTGCTGTCCATAAGAGCAACTAGTTTTTACTCTCTTCACGTCCCATTGCCATTCACATGCATCACCACAGATAGATGCCTTTCACTTTCTCTTCACTCTGTTGATCCTCCGGTCCCTCTTGAAGTCATTCCCACTCGGTTTAATGTTGTTTCCAAGTAGCTGTGGGAAGCTTCTCTATGATGATATATATTACAGCTTGGCAGACGTCTGTCAGGATGTTGTAATTTGAATTTGGTCTCTGGTTTTCAGTTTTTATCTGGTTTGCTTTTTCATCGGCCTGACGATGCTTTTATCTATCTTTATATACCAGTTGCTCAGACACCACTCGTTTTATAGTCACTTTGAAATTTGGCGTTTATATCAACCGTTATGAAGACTTGCTGTCGCTGTGAGGTTATACGGAGTGGATGTCTGTCACAAGTCCAGATATATGCCATCTCAATGTTCTATTTGTGGATGAGACAGGCGAATACTCGCCTGGGTCTAAACGAGGTAGTAATGTATGTAATAAAGTCAATTGGTTCCGAACGCCGAATCTGCAATGGCGACACAGTATAGGTATCTCGCATTTTAAATATATGAAAACCAGCCAACTCCAGTTGTCCCCCAGTGGCCAAAAAACCCTTGGCCTTGAAATAAACAGCGAAGTTCCGGCATCCTCCGGCCCTCCGCCGATGATCATGACAGTAAGTTGGAAATCACGAATCCCGCAAAGCCTCGCGCACTTCCCGGCGCAGCGTCTCAATGGCCACCTCAGTCTCGACGACCCTGCGCACGCCGGCGCGCCACGTCTCCTCCAACACCCGCATCTCGCCGGCGATGTCCGCCTGGGCCTGCTGGCGGGCGACGGTGATCAAGTCGACGTCGCGGCGCGCGGCCGCCAGGTCGGCGTCCAGCGCGGCCACGAGCTGCTCCTCCAGCTGCCAGTTGGCGACCAGCCAGGCGTTCTTGCCGTGGCGGTCGAGTAGGGCGAGGTTCGCGGCGCGCGCGGAGAGGTACGTGTGGGCGGCGTAGGCGCGGGTCAGCTGCGTCATCGTGGGTGTTGTGGTTGTGGCGTCGGGGGCGATCTCGTAGCGCGACAGGTCGACCGCGGCGAGCGGGGGGCGTGGGGACTGCGCGACGCGGTCGAGCTCGGCGAGCATCGCGGGGGTGAAGGTCGCGGGGGCCGCGGTGTCTAGGGACTTCGGGGGCGGCGGCGGGCCGGAGGCCGCGGCTTCGGCTGCGATCAGGGCCTCGGCGGCGGCGCGCTCCTCGGGCGTCGGCTCCGCGTCGATGTCTGCGCAGCGGCTGTTAGATTTGGGGGCGTGCACTCCGGAGAATGGGGGGTGGGAACAGCGGTAAAGAGGAACGACTTACATGGTAGAGACTCGAAGTAGGCTGGTTCCGCCATCGTTCTGGTTGGGTCCCGCGTGGACGGGAGGGAAGCGGAGGTTGGATGGGCCGGTGTTCGCGGCAGGAACTGTCCCGATGTCAAGGCCAAGAGGATTGCACCAGTTGAGCAAGCAACGATAAGACCCGGCGATAGTAGAATCAGTGAAATGTGAGGATGACAAGGACAGTAATTCGGGAGCTGTCGTGGCTATTCTGGTGTCGTTGTCGACAGTTGTCCAGCTTCGAAATTTCGACAAGATCCAAAAGCGGTGAGTACCGGCAGAATTCTGCTATCTGCTGATAAGGGTTAAACCCTGTATCTGCCGCTCAATTTCCAGATTGCGGCAGAGCGAAGGCAATTTACACTGGTAAATGCGAAAAGAAAAAAACATGCACGGAACACCAATGGAAAGAGCAAGGAAAAAGGGGGGATCAGAACAATATTTTTCCGCGCGGTTGAGACGTCAGATGTCTGTCATGTTCCCAGTATGTTCAGTACACTGTAGATTGGGATCCGGCATTACACGGTCCATCCAGTTCAGGGGCAAACACAACAACAAACTGGAAAGAGTGAGAAAAGGCGGGGGAGCAGGAGAAGAGTCCAAAGAGGCCGGGAATATAGAATGTCGGGTTGGGAATGGGGGAAAGGGCTCCGGGAATGGGTCAACAGCTTGAATATTCACGCGGTAGCTACTATCTCCTTCATGCTCGTATAGATATAAATGAAGGTGGTGGTGACGGTGTACTGTAGTGGGAAGCAATTCGCATGAGGCTCAAAAAACACTCCCAGGTGAACGTTCTCTCGCCATTGTCTCCCTTTCCATTGAGCCTATTGTCTATTTCAATCTCGGTCTCCAAGGGTTACTAGGCCTAGAGCTTGTCCACGATAAGTCACGCCAGGAACAGTTCGTCCCTCGTCTGTTGACAAGCAACAACCCGCCCGATATTGATCGGATATCCCCCCTGGCTCTCTCTCCCTCAAAGAGTGGTTTGGAAGGGTAAACTGCGACTCTACAACCATATCCAAGTGCAGTGCACACAGAACAACCAACCCCCTGGTCAGCACACATGCAGTTCCAATTTCGGGACAGGGCGTACTCGGAAGAAAGTCACGGCAGAGTTTGACAATGATGACGATCGCAAGATTTTGTGGTGAGAGGGTTACGGAGCGTGCGGTGGGCTATAAAACTGGCTGCTATTAATATTCTTGCGCGCGAATATTGGAACAGAGCAGCATTAACGTGTCCCCCGCCACCCATCCACTCACTCCCCCTAGTAAGATGCAGAGTTGCACCGCAGTCGCAGATAACACACGTCCACTCTCTCTGTGTTGTTTGTGACCCTCCCGGCACACAATAACCCAAGTTGATTGCCGCCAGGGGGGATGCCAGTCGGCAATTTCCAACTGATTGTGCTTCCTTTCTTCCCTGATAAGCCCAAAACCTTAACTGAGGTGCTCTTATGAGGTTTTGACCCTTCTTTCTTGGGAGGAAAATCTTCTTGTTCTAGCAGAAGAAGGGAGGGGGGGGGTTTGCTTAGGGAACATGAACGGCGTTGGACCCGCCAGCGTGAAGTTCATTACTCTGAGACGATCCCGGGAGATCCTGGAAGAATTGCACTCAGCGCAGCACACATGGTCTGGCGAAAGGTCAGCGGTGGCTGGTTCGTTGACGAACGAAAGATACGGCTCTCGAGGCTTTTCGTGGGTGGTGTGTTTTTCTTCTATCGATCTGCTGTAGGATGGACGTGCATATTAATTTTACGTGGCAGGCAAATGGCAAAGCGCCTCCCAATATTTGGGCGGAAAATGCAACGCTGTGAAATAACTCCCACGCCGGGAGAGACGATAGATAGAGAGTCCCAACATTGGCGTGCGTGTGCCGTGTGTCACACCGTTCGTTACACTCCCTCCCTCCCCTCCTCGTCCAAATTGAGTGTAGCTCTCCCCCATTCTGTGACGAGATAGAGAAGGCCAAAGCTCTTTCCATATGTTGCGAGTGCATACATACAGTATACAGCTTCAGCGCGCCGGGAGGCTCTGCCGAGCCAGCCTCGCTCGTTCAGCGCAAACCCATTCTGGTTCTTTAACTCTCTCTCAATGGCGCACAGCAGCATGTAAACGCTTATTTTTTGGGTGTGTTGTCCAACCCAGTGGCACATAGGGACGGAAACAAGGAAACACACGAGAGTGCACGAGAGACATCCGCATGTGTACCTCTCAAGTGAACTCGGGAAGATCCCGGGAGACAGAACTCAAAAGTAAGATTGAGGGATTGCGGCTCAATCACCATCATCATAGGCAACGAACTGCGGCGCCCAAAGATATCCCACAATCGCCAAGATTTGCAAGCAAACGCCCAGACATTGGCATGAGTTAAAATGGGTGAGACTTTGAGAATCGAAAACAGAGGGCTGATCCTGTAATGCATGGGGGAGGGGGGGACGAAAGCTATAGCTTTTTGGAGTTGCTTGGGGGAAATCTTGCGATCTTCACCGAGTTGCAAAGGGATAAGAGGAACGGGTGGGAAAGAAAAGAAGAGAAAGTGTTGATGAAATACGAGGTTGTGCCGCCGTCTTGTCTGTGAATCCAGTCCGTGATACATGGACAGTATGTATAAGGACGAATAGTCCATCAGGCCAGACAAAGCACATACTGTACATATCTGGACATGGCATCATTGGATGCATGTCTATAAAACTCCTCCTGTGGGGGGAGAGAAGGCAAAGAACCGGATAGGCCTGGATATCAGCCAGCCTTCACACCTTCGGGGGTCCGAATCTTGAAGATCGTCGGAGGCAGGTCTCGGGGGATTTCGCGATGAAGGTTCAGCAGAAGGACATGCACACGTCGTGTATCGTACGGGAGGGCATGTTTCTTCTCAGACCTTTTTTCTTTTTCCCCTTCCACTTCTCCCACAGCCGAAGAACTCTCTAAATGTACTGTATTGTTGGATCTATCTCGACTGCCTCTGGCCTCCGGGGTCCAAACTGACTCGGAAGTCCTGTGTCGACTTACGCAAGCCCTTGTCTACGGCCTCGTTAGGTCACACAGATCCTAATATACATCTAACAGCCAGAGACCGCCGCCGTAGCCTTTTTCCCCTTGGTTTTCCCTCTTTCCCACCAGCTGGAAGACACGCGTGGTGCAGTTCTAGCGTGTGTCGGGTGTGTCGGGTTAAAACATCATACTGTGTGCGTCTCTGGATTACGCGTGTCTATATATTGTGTACAGATGTAAGCCAAGGCTGCATTTACGAGAGGTAGAAAACTGTTGAGAGTGGGCGTTCACAGCAGCGTGGGTTCTCGCTGATTCACTCGTTATCGTGGGATCATGCGTGTCCGGTGTCGATGGCAGGCAGAGACATTGGGTTAGGAAAAGAGGAGAGAGAGAGCCTGGTTTCACAGCGCCGCCCTCGCCGCCTTTTGTGATAAGTGTTGGTTCTTCGATCCTCGCTGGCTCTAGCTTGGGTATTCCGCCGCCCACGAGCGAGCGTCTATCGAGTGAGTGGATGGTGGGATATCCGGATGCATTTGTTGGCTCTCGTTGTTGACCTTTCGTTGTGAGGCTTCTCGTCTTTTCTGCCTGAAACAAAACAAAAGAACGAAAGAGAGTATCGAGAATGGGTGGATGCATTTTCTCTTGTCTTGTCTTACCTTCCTTGCTTCTTCTGCTTCTCCCTCGTCCCCGATGCGGCGTCGGTTCTGGGAGGTGTGACGACGGAGGTATTTTGTTCTTTCTTCTGAACAAAGGTGTTTTGTGTGTGTACTGAATGTCCCACTGTTGAAGAAGGTGAGAGAGAATTCCTGCGCGCGGAGTGGAGGGGGGGGAAACGGGCTTCTGGAAACCCCAAGACATACGCCGGGTATGGCAAAACGCCGCCCCGTGGCTGGGATATGGCGTCTTGTTGGAGTTGTTCCTTTTGTAGTGGTCTTCAGTTCAACAACATGAGGCTTTCTTTATATGAACGAGTGCATGAATGTACAGTATGTACCTACCGATGTAAGGTGGTTTGGTAGCCCCGGCCTTGCAGACGAAGATGGTGGGGTGGCTTGGTGTAATCTTTGGGCAGTTCTCGTGCCATGCATATTCTCGGAGATTGCAGAGACCTTCCTCTCTCCCTCTCCAGCTGCCTTTTGAGGGTGAAATTCTTGTAATACGTGGGGTGATTGTGTCCTTTCTGATCGCCTGGTTTGGGTGTACCGTTCTTGACAGTGGCGTAAGCCCTCCTCACCCACCACATTAGAGAGCCAGTGACAAGATACACCGACAAGCAAAAGGAGGTCCCGCGTATATACACTACTGTATAAGAAGCACCCCTAGAACTGCCGAGTCACTTCAGCAAAGATGAAAGCCCAATGGGCTGAGCCCGAGGTTCGGGTTTCTGTTTAGTGTGGGATTTGGCGATCAAAGAACGAGCAAGCGGAAGCCCACCGAAACGAAGATCTAAGTCGGGGAGTTCAAGAATGTGTGCTACGCTTGGCTTTTCACATGTTGGGACCGGTTCCGCCTAGTGGACGGTTCTTTGGGGGAGGGGGGAAGGGCTATTAAACTCGGTTCTCGCGATCTCCGCGTCTCCACAGTGGCCGGGTATTGGGCAGGCAAAAAAAGGACATGAAGAAAGAACGAAGAATGCAACAGGAAGAGGCAGCTTAATGCCAGATGGAGTTCGTACTACGTTGGGAGGGAACTTGAACTGTGTGGATTATACGAAGAAGCTGACACGAGCTGGGGGGGGAGCGGATGGACCAAACCCTACGGCTGCATTCCAAGCTGAGGCGGGGACAGACGAGCGGTGCTTTTCTGCCTGACTATGTACGTGCTTCCCGTTAACCAGGTTTTGCTCTTGTCTTCGTCGGGGAGGAGGCGAGAAATGTCCTACAGATTCATTCCCTTTGCGGGATTCCTTCCGGGGCGGACGGAAGAGAATACGAGCTCGACGTATGTGGACTGAGCTTACTCCTGGCGCACTATACCACATAGCCGTTGCAATCACGCACAGAACGCTTGTGTCCATCCCGTTGGCCCAATATGTATAGTACCTCAACCAACCCGCCCGTTATCCACTGCGGTCGGTCCTATTCGCACTTCCTAACGGAGAGCTGCACTGCCACACTTGCACACTTGCACACCAACAACAACTACCTTGCCAGAAACCCGGAGGCCCAGGTACCAAGCGCACCCGAAAGCTATGAGGAAGCGACTTGCTTTCAGCCATCCGCAGTCAATCGGCTTTAGGTACTGCATTGAAGAGTGGAAATGAGCTTTGCTTCAACAATAAGCCCATTGGTTTCCATTTGCCTTTGGCTTTTGTTCTGTCTAGTGGGCGGAGATTTCAAAATGTGGAAGCGTGTGGCAATTCCCCCCTTTGGTCTTGTATCGTATATCGTATAACGACCGAGCAAACGAATCAGGATGAAAAGGCAAAGAAGTCTTTATTTCTATTTTCCAAAATCAAGAATGCAATCGAGCACACATCCCGAGTGAATAGGCCCGGCCCAGCGTTGCACCCATTATGTACTCGTCGTTGAAATCTGAGCTCAGGGATCTCGTATGAGCCCGAAGCCGCCGCGCGCCCGGGGGCATGAGGGCTAATTTTGAACTTTCTTGCCTATATAGCTCAATGTTGTCATGTCGTCGTCATTGCGATGGTAGTGCAATTTCCTTCATAAGTTTCAGACTTCCTGTCACTCTTCTTCTTCTTCTCCTCCTCCTCCTTCGATCTCATGGAGGCTTTATAGTTCGTACTTATGCTTGCTTAAAAGCTCGGCTTTCCTGCTCGACGCGGTTCCATGAGTGGTGTGATGACAGCACAGCAGCGTGGCTTTGTCCTGTCCACGACAGTCCGGTCGGGTCCACGGTACCTGAACGATTTCTGGGCTGTTGGGTAGGCGTGAGTTCGATATCTTTTTTTTTCTCCGATTCAATTCAATTTCTTGGTCTCGAGGTCTTGTCCGGCGGTTTTGGATGAAATTGCTGATAGACGAAGGAGATTTTACCAGGTTCAACGAGTCCGGAGGAGCAGAGTCCCTGACTTCCGAAAAGACGTGACTCTTCCCCACTGGGAAATAACTTTTTTTTTCTTTTTTTCTTGCCTTTTCCCGCTTAAAGCAATTTTCGCCTCCGATGAAAATCAATATAGTGGTACCTTACACTAGATGCAAGCCTTTCCTGTTTCGGGGTTAGAACCAGGTACACGTATTCGCGGTATCGTAGCATGGTTTCGTGCGTGGAGTTACATGCTATCTCCCCTTTTGCCTCCTGGAGATCTGGGAAGAGGGCACCTCCAAGTCCCATACACGGACGGAGGATGCCTAATGTCCCTCAGACCAGACGGAGACCGGATATACCACCGCGTGCCGAGTCAGGCAGGCAGTCTCCATTTGCTCAAGAGGAACAGAAAAATGTGCACGGGTGTTGAAGCTAATGCGAGGGGTGGGTGGACTCCCCATGTTTTATTCTCTCTCTTTTTCTTTTTTTCTTTTTTTCCTCTTTTTCTTTTTTTTTTTTTCCTCGCGTTGGCTGGCTCTATTTGGCACCATATTATCGTCCGTCCGCCGATATGGTCAATGCAACGCACCGCTGTATCGACCTTCCCACTTTCAGTGTGGTGTCACTTATGACAGGCTTAGAGGCGATCCGTTCTCCGTTTCGGTGTTAGGCCGCACTTGGGTATTTCTCGGGCTTTGGGCCGAGTGTCCAGACTTCGGCTACAGACTCACAACATCATGAGATGGCATCGAGATCAGGAGGATTCCGATTTTCTCTGGTGTCGTGTTGAGAGGAGTATTAGTGTTCACGAGCTGGGTTCGGGGGTTTTATGTCCATTTTATTCCCTTCTTCCCTATCTGTTCTTTTTCCTCTTGAGGGCTGCGGCTGTCTGTCTTCCCGGGTACATCCACACACCTTCTTTCATCTTAACAGTCTGCACCCGCCATTTGCCCCTTCAACCACAGACTATCCAACTTGGGGTAATTTATATGTACAGTACACAGCTTCAATCAATGTGGAACGAAAATCTGCAGAGGCTCGGCCGACTCCACAGAAGTAATTCCTGACAGATTGCTTGCTGCGTGGTAAGATAGACAGAGGGGAAAGGGCGGTCACCCTCGCGGGTTCCAGCAGTGACGGCGGGCGCCAGGCGTGAAACCCCGGATGAACGAGCAGCAAACGAAGAACAAGAGTGGCAATCTGGTATGCTGGATGGACTATTGCACCTCTCGCGTGGCCTCTGGCATTACGACCGGGCGGCGGTGTATCCTATGGGACTGTAATGCTCCTTGTCTGACTTGGACGCAGTTACTTGTGGGTCGTACTGTAGGTCATCAATCTCATCGTCATCATCATGTGGGATTGCTCTCCGACATACAGTACTACAAGCACTCGTGAGTCGTAAGTAAATGTTGCGCGTTATCAGTCCACAAGCAGATAAAAACACAAAGCCCTACCATAATATCAGTGCAAGAAAGCACCAGTCCGTACAAGGATGGTGAACCACCCATCCAAAGTCCGGAAAGTCTAGACCCAGGTCCGTCGAGACTAGCCCAGATATCGCTCGCTCGTTCGCTCACACAACGCACGCATGATCAACCTGGAGAAGAAACGCGCGCAGAAGCTGTCTCTCTGCCTTGGTCTTTCTCCTCTCCTTACGGAGTGGAGTATTGACACTCTCCTTCGATTCCTCAGGCACCGGATCTCCCATGCCCTGGCAGCTCACAAATAGCTTCACCGTCATTCCATAGTTGGCCAGGGAGGCGAAAATCGTAATGAAAATCAAAGTTCGAGGGAACGAGGGCCAGCAAGCCACTCCCAGATCGGAGGGGGACTCGAAAGCTAGCACTGTAGCTTGTTTTTTTTCCTTTTCTTCTTTTTTTATTATTCCCGGCCACTGAGAGGAATCACGACTGTCAAATTTTCGTTCTTTTTTCTTTTCGTCCCGTCCTTGTCCGACCACTCGGCTACCCGCCCCCCCAGCCAGGCTGGCTGGGCCCTCTTCCTCATATATACAATGAGCGTTTGTGTGCGTGTGTGTTCCTGCGTGGCATGTTTCTTCTGTTCTCGGTCTCGGAACTCGAAAGCTTCCAAGTTCTTGCCACCAGACCCGCCCGTCTCTCTCCTGTACCATTACCGGATCTAACCAACACTTGTTTGTGTGTGTGTCTGCATGGGACATGTGGCCAAGCTTCGTGTAATGCCTGGCTTCTCTTCCGGGCCGTCGTGGTTATGACCTCTGGGCACAACATGACGGCTACGAAAGTGCGAGGAAGGTTGGCTCTACTCGTGGATTCTAAGCAAGGGTGGAGAATGAAAGGGGAGGAATAAGAAAGGGTTAGGGGGGGCAGGAGGTCAGACACCGGTTGGCCTGGATATATGTCTTGGGGGAGAAAACAGGAATTCCAGCCTGGCAGTCAGACTCGTCTCGTCCTCCCTCTCTCCACCAAACCCGGCAAAGTCAGGCCAGGAAAAGAAAGGAAGAAATTTTGACAACAATAGAGTCCCCACACACCTGCATTGCCACATCTGCTCGTCGCAACTGAAGCTCTCTCGTCTGTCTCCAAAGAAGATGAAAAGAGGAAAAATTTGCGGTTGAGAACAGCCCACGTCACCAGAGCATCTCGTTCGTTTAACCACCTCCGAAACCAGACTTGGGGACGCCAGCAATTATCCATTGTTCGGCTTTGTTGCCTTTCCGTGTTTCTCCAACCGCACCCGACTATGTAAAATCCCGAGGCTGAACAACCGTCTTCTTCTGAGCAACCTGACGTGGAACCTGGGACTTGGCCTAAAGCGAACCTTACTTCCTTGACTTGACCCTCGGGTACCGGAAAGGGAGACACACACACACACACACACACACACACACACACCAGAAACAAAACGAAACAATCAAGAAAGAAAGAAAAAAGAAAGGAAAAAAGGTTGTCGGGATGGTCGGAGAGAAGAAATCCGGAGAACAAGGGAGACTGCATCTGACGCCTCTCCAGAAATCGTTGCAGTTTCTCCGGATTAAGTCGTTTCTCGCAGCCCTTCACGGCACACGCATATCTCTCCAATAAGATCAGAAGATTAATTCAGGATTTTGCTGTGCCCAGAAACAACTTGTTTATGGACGTATAACCCCCCCCCCCCCCCCCCCCCCCCCCC
>LNGL01000038.1:724878-756062 GCA_001510565.1 Knoxdaviesia proteae
CCCCCCCCCCCCCCCCAGGTAATTTCATCCCCAGTATCATTCCCTGTCTGCATATCTTCCGACTCTTGGTAGTCCACTCTCGCTTTCATACTGTACAGTACAGTACTGTACAGGACTGTATGAATGTTGGCTGCTGCTCCAACGCTGCCCGATGCCACTTCCAACCCGTTCACCTGTTCATGTTCACCTACTCCCTTCTTGAGGGTATAAGCATGCTCGTGGTGTGTGTGTCTCTCTGTGTCCGGAGCAAGACTCCCATGAGGGAGGTTGACTCTCCAAGACCGAGCGAAGACGTGGATTGTAAAACGAGGCCCACAAGACAGACAGAGAAACGAAGGCACACCACAACACATCATATGTCGTCTGGACGGCTGGATTCCTCCTTCTCTGATATTGCAGGGCACACTCTCGACTGGTATGCTCCGTCGTCCGCAGAAATAGACGTATACGAGGTTCCTGCCCCGTCCCTTCCTTCACCAGCTCAACCCTGATCTTGCTCTGTCAGCATCATCGCGGCTGGCTGTCTCCCTCCTTCCACATGTAAAGCGACCTCCTTCCCGAGATTTACTTTCCTCCGCTGCTGGGCCTGCACGGTGGTGTGTTCTGTAGCATTCTGCCTGCTTTCTCGCTTTGCTTCCATTGTTCCTTCCCGGCCAAGATCGCTATCGTTATCTCCAACCCTCACATGCATTCTTCCTGTGACTGTCCCGATGCTGTAGGCTATATTGCATCCTTCTCCTATCCCGACTGATTCGTATGCAACGGCCATTACTACGCGTACTGTATCTTCGGGTTCCTCCTTCCTCCAATATCCATCTCTCTCTCTCTCTAACTTTCTTCTCCCTTCCATCTTCGCCTTTTCTTCCTCCTTTTATATTCTTTCTCTTATCCTCTTCCATCGTCGACTCTTCTCCCCCGGGTCTTCTCTCCCTCCAATTCCCGCGTCTAATTTCTCCATCTCCGACTCCGATTCCTTCTCCTTTGACCGATCTCACTCGGTTTTCGCCTTTTCGGTTTTTTTTTTCTTTCTTCTTTCTTTCTTCCTTCTTCTCAATCTCTGTCGCGGTGGCAATTTTTTTCTTTTAAGCCTCTTGTTCCGCCCTGTTCCGGTTCCTAAACTTCGCACCCCTCCCACATTTCAGCTGTGCGGGTAATCAACAACGCTCGACGAATATCGTGGTCACACTCCTTTTTTTGGCTCGCTTTTTCACACCTCTGACTTTCGCGCACCCCCGTTTCGTCGTCTTCTCGATTAGGTCAAGCACCACCACCACCGAATTCTTTTTCTTGTTCCTGATCTACGATCTCACCCGTTCTCTCCAATCAGCCGAGTATCAATCCTCATACACCCACTCAAAGTCCCTGGATCAATCGCATCGTCTATCGCATCTTCTTTTCTTGTCTCTTCAATCCTCTGGTGTCCTTCTATTAGATTTTATTCCCTCTTTTTCGCCCGAGTCTCTCTGTTTTGAAAATAAGGGAATCCCTAATTCCAGTCCACTCCCTTGTACCTCTCGTTGTTTCTCTCTATCGCCCTCTCCATATTTGTGCACCTACGCAGTCTAGTCTTAGCTCTGGCCTGTTACTTCGGTTTAGTCCGGTCCCTTTTCCGTGGTCCACCTCGAAAATACTTCCTTTTTTCCTCGTGTTCCTCTGGTTTGGCGTTGACACTATTATAGCCTCCAGGTGCCATATCTTGAAACCACTTTCCACCACACTGACTTTCCAACTTTTCGGTCGGCCCTCCCCTCCGGCCTTCTGGACAACTTGGGCTGTCCCTGACTCGACGACCCTTCGTTACTGCTTCAATCCGCCGACTCTCTCCGCTTTGCAAAGTCCTGGTATGTAATACATTTTGACTTTTGGCCGCAGCATTCCGTGCCATCATCTCCAGTGGATAACGTGATTTTCCTGTTCTGCCACTTGCTGCTCTCATTACGAGTACACTACAACCTCTGAAGTAAAAGTCTGGGCGGGTCTTTCTGAAGTCTGAGCCGTGGTAGTGCTGATGGCTAGAGCCACCACATAATGAGACCCTTTATTTCCAATCTTGATGATCTATACACCCTCATCTCCATTGGCTGTTTTCAGTATCTCTTGTCTTCCCCCACGTCTCTCTATCTCCGAGTATAGACACCCACATTATAGTACGAGTGTGTCCTTCATTGCCACCAGCCAAACTCAACGCAGATCGGGGTCTTAGAATTCTTTCTCTGATGCCTCTCGTCTCAAGCCAGCCACCACTAGCAATATCTACATCCCTTGTTTCCACTCTTGTCTATCTCTCGTCTCTTGTCTGCTGTTCTTTGTGTTCCTCTATAACTTTTGATTTCTTGTCTTCCCTCTTGTTCCCTTTTCCTTTTTTTCTTTTTTCCTCTTCCTTCATTGCCTTTTTCTTTCTCTCCTTTCCTCTCCTCATTTTTCCATAACCTTCCTCCACCTTCTGCCTTCTTTGTACCTCCTACTCATCTTTGTGTGTGTATTTCTTTTCTTTTTTTCCTGTTCTCTGTTCTCTTGTCTTCACCCCCTTGCCTGCCTTTTCACATACCCTCTTCTGAACTCTAATCCATGCCCAGCTGTTCACCCTCAACTTTCATCCCGAACTAATCCTTTTCAGCTGCCACCTTTCCACCTAACATCTCTACTGCCAAACCCTTTCCTCCTCCACACAGACACTCCTCTGCATACCCCCCTTGTCACTGACCTGAGCTTCTATCGCTAAGCCGCCGTCTATACTCACACCTTCTAGTGCCTTACAGGCTTCTGGATTATGCACTGGGCAGGCCAGTCAGGGCAGCTGGAGTCCTTTCTGTTACACCCTTCCTTCTTAATCTTCTTTTGTTCCTACTGCGTCTCTCATACTCTGGGTTTAGTGCGATCCTCTTCTTCGTTGTAGCTGGCCCAGTTTTTGCTTTCTGTTTTTTTTTTTTTTTTGGCTACACACCTCAGCCTACACAGCCAGTGGGTGCTAACCTGATATACGATACAGTACTTGCAGACTGCGGGTCTTAATCGTTTGTACCCGTCGCTGACCACAAGCCTGCAACAACGACGACAATCCCACGAGTAACCACCTCATTTCAGGTTTCGCCCATACCGCCAGTGTCTCGACGACTCCCCTTCCCGCGCCAGCACCCACCGCCTGCGGGTTTTGTCTTGACGCGCGCACGTCCTGTTGTTACTGTACCTCCCACTCATCCTCGACTCATTCAGTAGCCCGGGCCACCACTCACACACGGTCACTGTCTTTTTGATTTTTTCCAGCGACTGCCAAGATCCGCCGTGATTTACCGTCTGAGGCCCCGTCTTACTGCCCGTTCCCGCCTCCTATCTTCGTTCCTCCTCACATCCCCCTTCAACCATTGTCCTACGGACAAGACAACAGTTTCTAGTTCTTGATCGCCACCAACACACCTCAAGATCTCCAACTCTGACGCTGTGTTGTTTTCTCTGTCTCGTTCATCTTTAACCGTCACGGTAGTCTCTTCTTTTTCCGCAGCCTCGTCACGTCGCCTTCAATTGACCACTTGAGGCACTCATCACTCAGTACCGAACACTCACCTCTAGCTGTCGGGGCCATCTCTGGGGTATTTTTTTTCTCTCTCCACTCAGTCGTACTAAGCGGCTTCGCTGTGGTCCTGATCAAATCTCCTTGTGCTCCGCGCGCTGCGTCAGCCCGATCCTGACCTTGATTGCCCAGGCGCTGTTCCTTGGCTAGACTGAGCCGCCTTGTCCTTCGTTGCGTAAACTAAATTCGAACCCCCCGTGCAGGGTTCACACACATACCCCCCATGACACCAAGACTTAAAGTCCTCACAGGTTAGTTGTTTTTGCAAAAGCTGCCCCCCCCCCCCCCTTCTGATAAATTGTGTCTGTCCACTCAGCTCTCGCCAGCTGGACTTCGGGCAAGACGATTCGCGCCCGCCGTTTGCTCTTCTCGTCTGCTTCGCTGTACAGTACAGATACGAGTGTGCGTGCTCCAGCTACGCTCCTCATCAAGTCAAGCTCACTCCCAATCCCTGTCGTCTCACTGGCCGCCTTCTGATTGATACCCGTCAACCCACCTCATCTCCCCTATCTTCTTCCACCATTCGGCTGGACAAGCGTCCGGTCTAAACCACGCTTTTCTCGATCACTTGTTTTTTTCTTTCTATCACTTCTTCGTGATATTTTTTCCCTGTCCATTTCTTCCCTCCTTTCACCCCATCCCCTCTGATTCCATTCCCCAATCCGTCATCACTCGTCACCTCTCTCCTCCCGTCGGCTGTGTGTCATACACACTAGTTCCTTGATCGTCTCTTCTTCTGGCCCGCCCTCAATTGGCTTTCTCAAGTGATATCCATCTGGCCAGAAACTTTCTTGATTTCCTTTTTTTCTTTCAATTCTCTCCTATCCTCGCGGCGGTTTATATGGCCTTTTGGCCATTCTCATCCTCATAATGTCTGACCTTTCGGATTCCGGCGATCTAATGCATGTTTGTGTAGTTGGAGGAAATCCCGTCTCGGCATTCTTGTCCTGGAGATTGCAGGCCACCAACGCTTGCGATGTCACCCTCGTGTGGAAGTCCGGCTTCGAACATGTCTCTCAGTATGGAATATCTTTTAAGTAAGTTACTCTCCCGTCTCTCTCTTTCTATGCCTTCTCAACTTGATCTGGAAAATCGACGTCATTTCCCTGAGATTTCGCTGGGGCGGGCTTTTCTATTTTCCACTCCCTTGACAAATTCTTTCCGCTAACGTTCAGAATTCAGGTCGGCAACTTTTGGTAACGAGCGCTTCAAGCCGAAGAATGGTAAGAAACAGCTATATTGCCGTCCTCCGGCCTTCTCTTTAATATATCTCACTTGAGTGGGAAACTAACCCCCTCTTTTGTTCACGTCACTAGTTGTGCGAAACCCCGAGGAAGCCGCAGCGACAAAGACCGGCGCTTTCGACTATGTGATTCTTTGCGTCAAGGCCCTCCCCGATGTTTATGATCTCGCCTCCGTCATCGATCCTGTTGTGACTCCTCAACACACCTGCATTCTTGTCAACACCACTCATACCCTTGGCCTCGAGGCTGCCATCGAAGAACGCTTCCCCACAAATGTTGTTCTGTCACTTGTATCCGGTGCGGAGTTGTCTCAGCTCGGCCAAAGCGAATTCGAGCACCGTGGCTCAACAGATATCTGGGTTGGACCGGCGAGTTCTAATTCGAATATCCCCCCCTCGATCCAGGAGGATATGGCCCAGGCACTAGCCATGACTCTCACTACCGGTCAGGTCGACTGCAAAGTCTCTCAGAACATCAGACAGCACCAGTTCGAGAGAGTAATTGGGTAAGTTGCATGGGGATGTCGGTGTGGCAGCTTTTCACATTTGTTGCTAACATCTCATGTTTTCCTTTTTCACAGCCCCGCCGCTTTCCACCCGGCGAGCGTCATTTTCGAAACTCCGAACCACTCGATGCTTCTCGAAAAAGTTGGTGTTAAGGAGATGATTCACGGAGTCATTGACGAGATGACTCTCCTCGCCGAAGCGCTTGGATGCAAGCTCCCATCGACGTTCAAGCAAAAGGTTATCGACGATATGACCAGCACCACCACGGAGAGTATGATGTGGCAAGACTACGTTGCGAAGCGGCCCATGGAGGTTGAGACCTGCCTGGCCTCGCCCATCAAAATGGCTCATGATGCTGGTGTGGCTCTTCCGCGTATCGAAACTCTGTACGCCATCCTCTACAACGTAAACATCGTCAATCGCCAGCCTCCGAAGAGCCTCGGGCCCCCCAACAGTATGGGACCTTCCACCTCGCCCACCTCTATGGCTCGCTTGTCATCACAAGTCTCCTCTCGTGGCATGATGGTAGGTGGCGGTGGGCCCAACGGTCCTGGCCCGAATGGCATGGGCCCTCGTCCTGGCATTGGCCGACCCAGAAATTCGTCGAACACCGTCGGTCCGGGCCCGGGCCCCGGCCCTGGACCTGGTCCCATGCGGCGGCCGCCCATGAATGGCGGAGGCCCTCCGAATGGCTACCGTCCCACTCCCTCCCGAGCCCTGTCCCGGCGCGGATCTGTCGAAGGCGGCGAGCTTGATGAGTTTTCCCACATGGTGGTGTACGATGATATTCCCGATAGCGGCAGTCAGGCCGGCTTCGACCAACTTGAGCTTCGCGAACGTGAGCTGCAAATACGGCAACGGGAGCTTGCTCTGCGAGAGCAGGAGATGCGCATGCGTAACCGGGGTCCCCCTCAGCGCCGCGGACCCCATCCCATGCGCAACAGCTCCGCCATGTTCGATGAGGAGGATGACGAGGACGAGTATGTCGATCCCACGTCGCTGTCTGTGCAACCCCTTGTTGATCCGGAAAACTTCGACATGATGAGCGTTACGTCAAGAAAGAATCGCAAGGCCCCTGGCCCCTCCGCTGCCCAGATGAGACGCAATCCGGAATACGATGCCGGTCCGCCTTCCCGCTCCAGCCGGTTCCGCCCAAGCTTTCCCGGAAACCGGCGGGGATCGAGCCAAATCATGTCTTCAATCGCCAGTGTCGGCGACAATATCCTCGATGACTCCCTCCTGGGCTATTCCTCAAACCGCTACGGAACTGTGGACCGGGGAGCCATGCACGCGTCGTCTCGCGCCAATTCTCTTACAGCAACTCGTCTTGATGAACTGCAGAGCCCGGCTGGCGGGCCGATGGGACCTCCGAATGGATACGGACGGCGAACTAGCCAGTCGCCTGGTAACGCCTACGGACCCGGTCCGAGAGCCGTGGGTGGTTACGGCCCGGCCCCTATGAACGGCCGTCCGTCGCCGCCGAACGGAATGCAGCAACCGGTTCCTCGATACCCTCCCGGCCAGGGAAACATGGTTGCCCCTCAGCAGGTTGAGCAACACGTCGGGGTGAGCGCCCTCAACCCTCCACTATCCAAAAATGTTCGCAGTCTGACTGGTAGTGCCTCGGCCAGCGCGGCCAGTGGTGATTCGGGACCGTCCGCGAATAGTAGTCAAAGCAGTCTCGGGCCCCATGCGGCAGCGTACCAAATGCGTTAAGCAATACAGCAGGTTTACCCTCCCTCGATCGATCGATTTTTTCAGCGGGATTTAGGTCGGCAATGCCTTTGACGCCTTAGCTTCTGCGCACTTCCGACGACGACGCCTCGACCTTGACCCTTTCTACACTTTCGCGCACCACCTGATTTTTGGTATTTTTTTAATCCGAAATCAGGACACCAAACCAACTCCACTAACAATTCCCAGCCAAACTCACCACCTTTTCTCCTCCAAGCAATATGGTTTATTCCTCACCTAAACCATGAACTCTCGCAGAACGGATCATACACCTATCAAGATCCGGACTACACAGAGCCAACCACACTCAACTGGTCCCCTTCTTCTCCCGACTATGCGGCGGCAAAAGCCAATGGCCCGCTCTGCCACCCGGTTTCCTTTGTCACGACACTTTCTACTGCCCAAACCACACACTTATTGTGGCCTTGTCTGGCATCAACCTCTACTGTCTGATAGGATGCTCTCATACAGTGTTCCTGAAGCCTTCTCCGTTGGCACTTTCAGGCTTGGCCCTATTCGTCTCTTTTTTTTTCGATGAAGCGTTTTTACGACCCTACGTCTTCCCCTTCTTTTTCGTCGAACTCGTTCCTCGGTGTCCTTGCCTATGAAGCCACCGGGGAGGGAATAATACTCTCTCTTTTCATCAACTGCTCTCATACACGGTGGTGGTTTTTTACCGCCTCATGGTTCCATTCTGTGTCTGTCTTGTTTTTTTCATCATTCGCCTGTATAGCATGCTACATTGCATCTCCTTTTCAATCGCCCTATTATCTGTTCATGGCTTCATTCTGATTCATGGGTCTGTATCTGACTTTTTGTGCAGTCAAGCGTGTGTGGGTCCTGGGTCTCTTATTAACGGGATTCCTAATACTTGTGTTTTACCATTTTTCCGTTGTTCTTATCGTTTGGGGGCCAGGTTTTCCATGGTTAATGGGTTGCGGTGAAACTTTCTTTTCTCTTTTCATTTTCTTTTCTGCTATAAAAACACGGATGTACAGGGTTGTGCGGGCTATATGGAACCTTTTGGGAAATTTCGAGACTTTTTTTCTTCTTCGTACCATATTTTTTTTTCTTCTGTTGCCTTTCTTGCTGCTTGCTACACGGTTGTGAAGGTCTCGATAGGGTTGATAGGGTGAGAGTCCGCTTTTCTTTTTGCCTCGTGGGTTGGTTGGGAGATGGGGCTTTGACGACACTCATATCTTTTGTCGGAAGCTTCAGAGCATATAACATGCCGCTTTTCTTTTCGATTGTTGTTTCGTAGAGGCCTTCTCTCGTGGGTTGTTCTTGTTCTGCTTCTATCCCGGCATACTCTCTAAATATAATGTTTTACTCTCTCCTACGTGTTTCTTATAATCTGGGGTTTGGCGGGCGTGAAAGCCGTGTGTAAGACTGCGCAGGCTGGGAGGAATAAATGAATGAATCTTCCTGGAGCTGCCCTAAGATATCTATTGAGAGTTCACGTGTTGTGGTTGTAACATATTCAGGAGTCTTCGAGGAAATGTTGAACATAGGTCGGTGGCATAAGCCCGGTACTGTTCCCCTGGTTTTAGGGTTCCTTGAAGAGACGCGTCGCGTCGTGTGGGTTAGGGTTGGACAGAAAGTGTAACCGTGGGGCCAAAAAGAGTGCTGCCATGGATGGCCAACAGTTGTACCACACACGAGATTTCCTAGGATGATTTGGGAAGCAACTTGGACAGACTGATCGTCAAAATGCCGTTATCATATGTTGGGATACCGGGGTCTAGCTATGTAGTTCACGATGGAATTATCTTTTTTTTATTCTTAAAAAAGAAAAAAAGAAAGAAGAAAAAAAGAAAGAAGAAAAAAAGAAAAAAAGAGACTGGGGGATCGGTAGGTAGCATTTGAAGTTTTGGGATGAGCTACGTGGGTGCATTTCTTCCGCGGCAATTTCGAAGGGTGCAGAAACGCGCTTCCCACGCCGACCAACCACAATCTCCCACCAACAACAAACTTCTAAAAACGACACCACAACACCTCATCAGCACCACTCAAGAGCTCCTCGGATAAAGTCTACCACTCTCCCCCACAGGTGGCTACTTTCACGAAGGAGGAAAACCCGCAACATACTGCGATATAAAGGTCACAAAGAAAGAGAACCTCCCTTCCCCCCCCTCCTAAAACGACAATGGCGACGCGCAGTGGGAGCGCCAACACGCAGTCGCAGAGTCTGGCGGGGTCGCGGGCGTCGATGGCGGTTTCGGGGAGTGCGGTCAAGGCACGGCAGCTGGTGAGCCCAACTTTCCTCCTCGCGCTCTCCTTCGGGATTGGTTTTTTCCCTTTCTCTTCTTTCGTATCCCCCCCTGTGCAGGGGTGTCATCTAACGGCGTTATGTGCCAACAAGGCCAACCTGCATTCCCAGCTAGCGCAGCTGTCGGCCAACCTGAACGACACGGAGAATCTGCTGCGCATGACGAGTGTGCAGGCGGAGGCGATGCGGGGGTTGGGCAGCTGGCATGGCGGGCTGTAAGTTCTCTCTCTCTCTGTGTCTCTGTTTGTGATTCTACGGCTTCCTGGATTCTGATGATGGCGGGGGTGTTTGCATGTAGGTTCATGGCGAGTAGCAAGGTGCTCGGCGAAGAGTCTGTTCGGGGCCAGGGCCAACAGCCTGGAAGTTCCAAGTGACGATATCTTGTGAGGCACGGTGTGGTGCGGGCTTGATTGGGGGTCTTTCGATGCCAGCGTTTGGTGCTGGGACGTTTGGTCTTTTGAACGGAGTTTAGGGACTCGGGATTTCTTTCATTCATCAATTCATGGCAAGTCTTTTTATTATCATGCAGTCGTAGTATGTTCGTCATTGGTTCGGTGGCCGTCGCGTCTGGGTGCTCTGGCCGCGTATATATCTGGCGCCGTCTATGTGAATGCTTTCCGCACATGCTCTGGACCCCGTGGGTGTCTGTGGGAGGGGGAACACACGCCCGCAAACAAGCGCGTGCGTCACACAGCAGCCACGGCCCCTCCACCGCCCTGCGGCCCCCTCAGGGCCTTGCGTGCTTGCCGCTCGGCGCCCACGGGATACCGCTTGCACCCGCCACACACACGGCACCGCACCACCAGCACGTCGGCCCACGGCTTGCGGCCGCCGCGGCTGGCGTTCTCGACGGCGCTGGCCGCCGTGTCGCCCTCGACCAGCAGCGTGTCGCAGAACTTGCATACCGTGCGCTTGAGCGCCGCGCTCAGCCGGACCTGCGCTTTGTGCGAGACCGCCCGCAGGTCGCCCAGCATGCGGCGCGCCATTCTGTGGCCGTGTCGGTGCCCCCGCTCTCCTGCCCCCCCTGCTGCTGCTGCTGCTGCTGCTGTTGATAATGGTGGTGGTGGTGGTGCACTCTGGGCTGGGCCGGCGTTTGCTGGTGCGCTGTGGCCGCCGTTTGTCTGGGCTAGGTATGCGGCGGCTTGGTACATGTAGGATATGCGCAGGTAGATCTGCCGGTTTGGCACGCCGGGCGTCTTTTGCTTGGCCATGGTTGCTGGGGGAAATAAGAAAGAAACACACGACGGTACAGTTGAAACGGAGCTTGACTTTTCAGGTTTGGATCTCTGGATGGGTGGATGTGGATGGGGAGTTCCGTCTTCAAGATAGCTTCAAAGAAGTCGAGTTTTGCGGCCAGGCTAAGGTCACGTGTCAGTGCTGTGACTCTGGAGTGGGTCAAAGGGCAACCCTAATAGCATAACCCTAACCAAACAATTCTTAGGGTTGAAAACCAACGACGTGCTCTCTTCAACTTAACCTCAACCACACTGATTTGATAGACGGGCTCTCCGGAACTTCAGATCTTTTTCCTCTCACATTGCTGATGTCCACCTACGTGGTTATATGTGTAGTGGTGAGACTGCCTGCGACCCGCCCGGCAATTTGATACGTGAAGATATATCAGACACCCACCACATCAACAACACCCACAACAACAACACCCCCAACAAGAACAACAACAAAACAACATCAAAACAACACCGCTAACGAACATTCACAACACTACGCGTCCTTCTGTTGATGTGTATATCATATATAAAGGCACTTACCGCACACGTTTCTCAGGGGAGCAGGACGACCACTCCCCGGAAAGCTCGTTTGGCCTGGTGGTATAACGATGCAGAGCGGGTGCGCTGCGACGAAAGTTAGCAGTCCCTGTTCGAACTCCCACTGGGCCAGACCATCTTTTTTTGCCTTTTTTCTTCTTCTTCTTCTCCCTCTTTTTTATTATTATTATTGTGTTATTGTTTTGTTTTTATTTCCCCTTCTTCTATTCTCAACAGTGAGTATTCACGTGCACCGTCTCACTTTGCCGTGAATTTGGCTATTATCACTCGGAATGTTTAACGCGTATGAGCATTTAGAGATAAAGATAGTCCTTCAGTTTGTTATCTTTGATATATCATCTATCTGTCTGCTAGAGAGCCAGTCACTCGCAACTTTCACCTGGAGGGAAAAACACCAGTGGCGGATCGTCGGTGTGGAAAACTCCTCCCATCCAACATGCTGCTCCATCCAGCTTCTCCTTCACATTGCCACCGGAACTCACCGCACCATCTGGTGCAGTGGTACCGGGTCTAGTAGCCAGCGACAAGGCCGTGTTATCGGACTATACACCATGTTGAGGCCCATGGGCGTGTTGGGCCCGTTCGGGTAGCCGACCTCGGAGTCCACCTGTATCTGACACTCGGTGCCGTTGGGGAACGGACCCACGCGCCGCGTGATGGCCGGCGTCTCGGAGATGGTCTTGTTGAAGAGCGAGGCGGACTTGATCCGCAAGAACTCGGGGTACTCGGGGCTGGCCGGGGCGCCCTTAAACCCCGGGTCGATGGCAAACGTCGTGGTGGCGAAGAAGCTGTCAAGGTACGCCTGGCTGGTGGTCTCGACTTCCTTGATCGGGACAAGCTGCCGCGGGAGGTTGGCGTTGATGTTGCTCCGCTCAGCGGCTGCCAGCCCGGGCAAGCAGGCTGCCACCGAGACGGCGAGATTAGAATTTCACCGAGAGTGAGAAACAAACGATATGAAAGAGAAAATCATGATTGAGACAGGAGAAGGTGGGCTGTGGGCTCTCCAAGGTCCACTTCCAATGACATCTCAGGCTCAAAACGACAAGGTTCATGGACAAAGTGCGCCCTACGTGAATCCTGCAATTTGGCAGAGCTGAGGCCGGCTGTGGGACTGATGATATGTGCTGAATTGAAGTTAGGTTCAATGAGCGTTTCGTGCAGCTCAACCGATATGTCGGACACTAACAAGATACTCCGGACTCCACGTGCTTTTGTGTTTCCGCAAATAGGTATCGGAACGCAGCCACTCATTTGAAACATCAAACCCCGGTCAGGTCCGGGTTGGTAGGTACGGAACCGGATTTCATGACTAGGAGTGGCCTTGTTGTCGCCCAAGTTTGAGGGCGAAGTTTGAGGGCGAAGTAAGATGCAGAAGAAAAAGAAAGAAGCTAACATGCTCACGGATTGAAACACCTAACAGTAGTTCAGAGTAAGAAATATTGTCCTCTTCTGCCGAAACTGCCGAAACGACCCAGGGAGAGAGGGGGGGGGTTGTATCAACACTCTTCATCTTCATCGTCCTCTTGGAAAACCTCCCGGTCTTCAACCAGCCCGTTCAATATCAGCCGCCGCGAATACGCCTGGCTGGGCGTATCCCCGCGCTTGTTCTGGCCACGCGAAAGCAGCCGCGAGATTGCCGACATCACATCCTCCTGCTTCTGTCCATCCGCAGCCGTGTACGTCAAGCTAGTGTGCCTCGCCAGACACGGAAAAGTGGCGTCGGTCGCGCCAAGCGTGATGACCATGGCCGAACCGGCCTCCATGTCCTCGTCGTCGTCCACTTTCCGGCGCTTGGCTCGCTGGCGCTCCAGCCGAGAATCCCGCGTCTTGGGCCGCACAATATCGAAGTGTAGGGAGGTCTGTTGTGGCTTGCCACTGGCCGGCCGCTTGATTCGGAGACACATTATGATTCCGAGAAAGGGCCGGCGCGAGAAGTCACTCTCAAGCTCTTGCCATGCGGTCTTCATGTCATCGAGAATATCCGCCAGTAGTCGGCTGCCAACGGAGCCGTATTCCCGGTTTTTGACCTGAATAAGAACAAAGCTCATCATTCCATCAGCCAGCTTGACCGGGATTAGCAGGTCAACCCCGGCGTAGAGCTGCGGGAGGAAGAAAGCCAATGCTCGATCATAGGCCATAGAGAGTCTCTTTTCGGTCGGGCGCTGAATCATTCGCGAAAAATGGTTGAAGAAAAGCGTCCCGTCCAACAGTGCCGGCGCCGTCCCACGCTCCTCGAGCTCCCGAACAGCCTCTCCACCCAACAAGGATTCCAGAAACACACGTACCGGGGCTGGACGAGGACATTCCGCATCTGGGTCCCACGCGACGAGGTCCATGGCATGTAGCAGGATCACCGCGGAAACCATTTCGCCCGTATCTCCGACATTGACAACAGGGCCAGCGGACAGCAAAGCCTCCAAGAGTGGTGCCCATGAGTTTTGCAAAATCCAGCGGGTTGCGGCATGGGCAAGAAGGGGCTCGCTGGGCTGCACAGAATCGATGATTTTGCGGCTATCCGATATTGAAATAATGTACCGCATGTACCCTTCCACCAGTTTGTCGGCCATTTCAGGCTGAGAAATATGGAAGGATAACCGGGCGGAAAGAATGGCCAAGTTCCGGGGTAACGAGTCTTCCGGGTCGGCTTGGACCAGCTTTCCAAAGCACATACGGGCAACCTCAGACACAGGTCGTTGGCTTCGAACCTGGGCGTACCAGAGGGGCCGACCAAATTTTGCCAGGTGCTCCAAACCATCTTCGATAGCTGTATCTTCCCGTGCGAATATATCAAAAGTATCAACCTCGTATATTGGAGGTAGGAGGCGTGTTGGGGAAGTGGCAGCGCGCTGACTGGGATCGCGTGATGATTGGGGGAGAAAGTTGCTGATGGCCGAACTGGTATCCAGAACAAGGCCGAAGACCGGACTCTTGAATATAGTTGGCTGCTCTCTAGCAGCGCGCAATGCCCGGCGGAATCCTCGAAAGCAAACTCCGTCGTGGGCCAGGAGATGCCTGGCTTCGTCAATGCAGAATAGGAACGGAACGGGCTTGTTCCTGTGAGCCTTAGGCAGACTCAGCGGTGCATGAGGGGGATTATTGTCGTTTGAGGACTCCAGCGCAGCCTTCCATGTCCGCACATCGGATGACAGTTGACTGTCCATTTCCTTGGCCAGACTCTCAAACGTTGGTCCGGACAACGGATCAGCGCTCTTTAGTTTCAAGAGAATATCGTCTCTTGATAGACTGTGGAAGCCAGAAGCCAAATTGGGGTCTCCCTCCAGCTTCTCGCATATATTGACAATATGCGACCACAACCCCTCTCTCAAATGTGTGTATCTTGGCTTGGCCAAGAGACAAAAGAGACCCGACGCGGTTATACCGGTGGCTTTACAAGCCATCACAGCTGAATATTGCCAGTAGATTGCCACTCTCCACCTCACTGCCATGCCATTAACCCCCTTATCCGGCTGGAAAAATCCACCAGTCCGGGTTCCCGGGGGAAATGCAGAAGTGGTCGGCGGCGCCAGCGAGAGGTAGAAGAAGAAGTGGCCTTGTTTTGCCGCTATCTGGCTGATAGCGTAAGACTTTCCGGAACCGGAAGGGGAGACGAGGGAGGAATATGGAGAGAGAAACTTTTCATGATCGTATTTGGCGGATAGATCAATCAGCGTGGACAGTAAGTAGGAGCTGGATGGCTGTCTTGTCGTGATGGAAGATGACTGATTGAAAAACGCCGACTCTAGAAGCTTCTCGTCTGCAGCAACTTCTCTTTCTCCATGAGATGTTATGAGTAATGATAGCCGAGAAATTATCAGATCCATATCAGTGGTGCTATCCAGGTGATGGGAAATCGGGAGAATGTTGATCCAGATATGAATCGCATCATTGGCGTCCATGGAAGATGAAATTGCCGAGCGAATATGGGCCGGGACCGGTGCCTCCCTGCGCTTAACCTTTTTGGCTAACTTGGAAGCATAGCGGAAAGCTGCAGACATGATGGCATTCGAATCAAAATCGCCATCGTCGTCATCCTCAGAGGTGTCTGTAGAAGCCGCGATGATGGCTGATGTTTCTGGATCCCACTGAGTAAGGGAAATAAACTCCTCCATTGAGCGGCAATGCCGCCATTGCTGCGTGACAGACCGTGGGATGGTTGTGGGCTGCATGATGCAAAGTGAGTTGGCTGGTAAAGTGAAGGATTTTGAGAGTTCAAGTTGGTGATGGCTTCAGGGGGAAGATGTAAGAGGAAGAGTTTTCCGCTCTGATGCTTGCCTGTGTGTTACCAAATATATTACGCAGCACCTGCCCATTGTTCTGTTGGCCTCCACAGTCTCTCTCAGGTTAGGGAAGGTGCCATTAGTCTCTATTCCGCTCTTCCGTCACATTAAATAGGCAACCCTAATTCTGATAGAAATCATGAGGTCAAATGATGTTTGGCGTCTATTCTCGTATATAAGCTGGGGGTTTCTCTACTCAAGGAAAGGCTATGTCGAGCTCTCAAGTGAATATCTAGTATATTGATATTTATATCGTTAGAACGTTGAACTTGCTCGTCTGAATGTAAAATATCGGTATTCTAAGTGTTGACATCCTCGATTTGCCCATTCATGAATCTCAGTGTTTTATCTCAGACTTCCCCCTCACCCTACTATTTTCATATGATATCTGGCTTGTTATCTCACCAGTTGCTCCATTCTATCTGACCCTATTGCTAATACCAAAATACAACAACAATGACCTCAGTCATGACGGCTGCGCTTCTGTTGGCTATGACATTGACCAAAAGCAATTTCTCTTCTCCTCTTTGTAGGAACCCTTCGTATCCGGATCATGCTTTTGACCATCAAACTTTCAGCCAACTCCGCCAGGAATACTACCAAAGAAATTGGCTTTAATCATCCTGAGTTGTATGATTCTCATCCCCTTGACTGTTAGTTAACTGCGGCAAGTCTTGGGCTTCGCCTCGTTTCCGCAGTGTGTCCAGGACTTCTCCACTACTTAGACTCCAAAGCATGCCCTGTTCCAAAGCCACCCAGACCGGCTCCTTCGCCCCGCGGTATTGGCCTCCGCATGGTCAACTCTGGGCCGAATAATCAAATCGGTGATGACTCCAAGAACCCTCAGCCTATTGTTGATATTATCGCCATCCACGGGCTTGACACCAAGTGGAGACCTAGACCAACAAGACCGAGTCTGGCGGCGTCAATTGGCTTTCTGACAAGCATATGCTTCCGGCCACCGTTGGAAACGCCCGGATCCTTACCTGTGCCTCGCCTAGTGACCTCTTCCAACCCTCAGATCTAGTTCAGGAAACCATGGACGAGTTTGGCCTGAACCTGCTATAAGGGATCAAGAACCGCCCTCGGGTATCTGATTATGTCGGTGCCGGCGGCCTGCCTCCTGTCCTATATATTGCGTCATGTATAGGCGGCATTCAACTGATGAAGGCCCTCCAGTTCGTACGAGATGGCGTCCTGAGAAGTAATGCGGGTGCTATCATCTTTCTTGCAACCCCATTCAACAGGATCACGTTTAAGGATGTTGCTTCTTGGGCTGAGCCTGGATCGAGTGCTCTGGCCACAATCAGTGGCGGGAGATTTAGTGCATTTCTCGGTTGGCGAAGGAACCCCCTATCGATCTCGACGACCTCCAACGGGAGTTTGTTTCACTCTAGTGACGATATAACCTCGAAGTCTTTACATTCTTTGGAATGGGCGTCACAAATCTTCTTGACAAGGTGTCTCGTTATCTCGGGATATTCTTTAAAGCAAAGGGAGTGAGTTCCACCCTTCCTGACTCGCGCAGCCTGTCATACTATGTAGTATTCCTTTCTATCTCTCATTATGCTCATAAACAGTCGGAACACGGCGACCTCCAGCCCCCCTCCTCTCTTCACCAGGACGTAGTCCTAAACTCCAAATAAGTGCATCACGCCTTTTAGAGCCATGGGCATGCAATACTGGATTCCATGATATATCCTCGGCCCTATCTTGGGAGCTCTGATGTACCAGCCGATAATGTCAAGGGATGAATTACACACGATTCATGAATATTTCCAGGAAGTCATGGCAAATGACGAACAACGCTCTCTTGAAATCCGCTCTACCACGCCAGATATTTTCATTAAGTACTTAATCCAATATGACATTAATGGAAATATAGGCGTATTGTGGGTCGTGGAGTTTAGTATTCGGCTTCCGTATGATCCCATGCCGGAAAAAGTACATCGATCCATGATCGAAAGTTTAGATAGCAACAACTGTAAGATAGAATATCCAATAATACAAGACCTCTTGGGCATCAGTCTTCTCCCCGATGCACTAATCAAAGTCAATACAGAATATTTTGCCAGTAACTCCTCTTCCCCACGATCGGTAGCATGTACTATGCTTCAGAAAGCGGCCATTCTTCTGGAGTCAACTATTGAAATGCTTATTCCACAATTTGATAGCTCCCACTCTTCCGTCCGGGAACAGGTGGCTTTGTCCTTAATCATCAATGGGCACTCCCAGAGTTTGCTGTTTATAGAGCCATGGAATTGCTTGATGCTTCCAACTCAACTCTTGAAATACGAGTATCAGCGCTACGCGCACTTTCGAAATTGAAGGCTCTCCCAGAGTCAATCCTTCAAGCAATTGTCTATGAGCTCAGCAATGAAGACTCAGATATACGGGAGGCCGCGGCTAAAACACTCCGCAACCAGAAACTATTACCCGGACTCGTATTTGAGATAATTCTTTTCGCTCCTGTCGAGTAAGGCCTTGGTGCTACGAGGGGCTGCACTCGGTGCACTTCGGGGACAGGATGCTATCCCCTCCGCAGCTCTTGAGTTGGTAATTGAAGAACTTACTTCCGAAGACCAGAGGGTGCGGCTTAAAGCCAGTGTAACGCTCATCTCACTGAGGGAATTCCTAAAAACAGTGGCTTCAGCTATCGCCCAATGGGTCCGAGGTGAAAGCCCCGATACACAGTCGGAGCTGATCAGAAGTCTGGGCCGCCCCCAAAAGGCCCTCTCAGAAGCTGCCAGCCAAGAACTTATTACACTACTTTCCATTGAAGATCGAGGAATACGACAGGAAGCAATACAGCCGTTGTAGCATCAAACTCCTCTTCCGGTACTCCTCGAAGTCGTCATTGAAGAGCTGAACTCTAAAGATCAAAAATCAAGAATGGTAGCAATTGGAGCACTTAGATCACGCGAAATTCCCGAGGCAGCTCTTCTACCAATCATCAAGCTGGTCCTTGACCCAGACTACTGTAGCGAAACCCCTGGAGTCGTGAGCTTGATGCAGAGTCAGAGAACCATTCCTGAGGCAGCTCTGCGAGTCTTTATCAGATATCCTCGCAACGACACCCCAAAATATATAGGTATCCCCAAGTCACCTATCTCTATGCTTCTTCGTCAGCACACACTTGGAGTGGAGGCTCTTCAAGCCATACTCAAATCTCTTCCTAGGGTCCAGTGTTTCCGGTCTCATTTGACGATTGAATCGATTATCAAGCAAGCATCCATCCATCCCTACAGGTGGCATAATGTTGTATATGAGCATAATTTGTTTTGCACTTAGGTGCTTCGTTGCACGGAAGAAGAGTGTACCCTAGCTTCGTCTCTTCTCCGTCGACATCACATATTCTTTGAAGGCCGATCCATACCGTGGGAAGACTGGCAGGACCTTGACTGGACGGCAGTATGTCAGGAGCAGGAGATGTGGCATAAGAAAGATTGGTCCTTTTTCAAAGACCATTAGTTTATGTGAGGAAAAGGATATTATTGCTACGGACACACAGCGAAAAGTAGTAACATGCATTGCTTGTGGATAGAGATTTGAATACTAAATCCATAATCATGTTAGTGGTGAGTGTATATACTGACTATCATATATGCTTCCTACGTAATTTGTTCCTTTTTATAGATCTCGTTTATTTGGGGCTGTATGATTATCACACTTGTAATAGAAAGATTTCTAGTTAGAAAAAAACCCCCTTTTGAGATTTTGTCCTTGACGTTGTTAAACTGGTTCCGGTGCTCCACTTTTGTGGCTCCTGGGGCTGTTAGGTGCCGAATCTCCGGCCCGGATCTTTCTAAGTCAACCCCAGATAAGAAAACTTTGGATGCCATCCCGCTTGGCCACGAATACGTCTCTGCGGTCCATCGGTTGGCCTTACCTTGATGTCGTTTGTTGCTAGCCAACCTTCTTTTCCTTCTTCCTTCAAACTAGGTGTGTCGGGATTTCCGGTGAAATGCGGCCCCGAGCTTCAGTCAGGACTATCTTAGCATTTCGGTAGACTTGGGCTTAACGGAAAGTTAGAATAACTCCCTCCCCAAGTAAACCCTCTGTCTCAAGGCACCTCACGAGAAGCTTTGAAGCTAAGGAGCAGAGTTCCAGACATGGTAGTATTGCTGCTCCCGAGAACCTTCTGAGTTCCTGCTCGTTTCAGGCGAATGTACAAAAAGAAAAGAAAGAGCATCATTCAATTCTGCCATCTGTTGATGCCCGACCGGATACAACGGCACGCCGCTCGGGCTGTATATTAGACTGCGATACCTGCCCATCCAAGATGCTGTGTGTTCGCAGAAAAAACCCTAAGATATTAGGGTCTGCACAGGACCCGCCAACGTGATCACTCACGTGGAACTGGAGAGAATGTTTCAACATCCCGGAAGAGCTGGTTAATCCATGGCAAAACACTGGGCCAACAGTTGTTTCTCCAGCTCCTTTTCTCCTTTGCCACCTCCCTTGCCTGCCTTCGTTTCCTTATTTTCAATCAGCCTCATTTATCCCCTAGCTTTTTTTTTCTTCCTTGACAACCAGAAAAGTCTTTACCCCAGATCTCTCTTTGTCCATCTTGAATCATCGTCCTGGAGTGTTTATCATCTCTTGGTCATTGACTCTTGTTTTCTTCCTTCTTCTTTTTTCTTTCATCTTCTTCTTTCTCATCCCTCCTCTTCTTCCTTTCTTGTTTATTGCACTCTACATCTTGAATCCCTCTTTAACACTTCGCTGGTGATTTTCTCATCACCTCGTCTTTGAGATACTCCAGCTTCTTCTTTTTGACTCCTTCTCTTTTGCTTTTCCTTCCTCCCCCTCAATTTTTTCCCCCTCTTTTCATCTCTAATTTTTCTCGACCACACCAACTCAACTCAACACCCCATCAACTCAATTCACCATGTCGAACGAAGACGATCTCATCGACTACTCTGACGAGGAGATCGAAACCAAGGATACCGGTGCGGATTCCAATGGAAAGAAGGCCGAACTCGCCGGCGCCGGCAATGTCGACAAGAAGGGTTCTTATGTCGGCATCCATTCGACTGGTTTCCGCGACTTTCTCCTGAAGCCCGAACTCGTCCGCGCTATTGGCGACTGCGGATTCGAACATCCTTCCGAGGGTCAGTCATGATATACTTCTAATGCTTTTTCAAGTCACAACCCCCCCAACTCCTAGCCCTCAAAGCGTCCGTCCATCTCGCAAGCGAAAGATACAATTTCAAAATGAAGGGATCTCAACCGAAGCGGGAACACAATCGTGGTCTTTTCTTTTCGACGCGCGAACGCGCTTCGATCTCGGCACAGCTGGGTCTGGGCGTACCCGCGCCATCGTTACACTTGCTACAGTTTATTCCGGGAGGAAGAGTGTATGCAATGAAACGTCCTCAAAGCATCATTTGCCCATGGAATGGCCATTTAATCTGGAATCCCGGCCCTCGGTCGTAACGCCCTGTTAAATGTGTTGCTCCTGGCCATCATAACCTTCGAGCTCGGCAACACAACATTGCTTGCTCTTTGGTTTGTTTGTTTGGTTTTATTCTTGGAATAATATCGGCGGATATGAGGGGGAAAGGAGCTTCAGAGGATTGGTATTTCGGCGATTGCACAGGTTGAAAACCTTACCCTATAGACGGATATGGACAACCCTGTCGCGTCGTGGTACCATTTACGATGTCCTCTCACGCGACGGTTGTAATTTATCCTCGAGATTGGGGTGATACCCTTTCACAACGATTCGCGGGTCTCGACGGCTGTCTATTCCTGTCCTTGGAATACAGGATGGAAGATGATGAGCCTAGTGGACTTTTCCGCAACTATCGACGCGACGAGAGTTATGGACCGCTCTGTTGCCTTCCCGACCCCCTTCATATCCATTTCGTTAATGTTGATTCGCGGTACCTTCGAGTATGTCGGGTGATTGAATGTATCTACAGTGCCATTTACAGCATGGCTAAACGAACACTCCAACCGACGACGACACTTGGCGACGATGGACGGGCACTTTCATCCCCCTTTTTCTCCCTTATTTTCACCCTTTCTTTTTCTGTTTTTGAGATGCCCCTTTCACTCGTTTTATTTTCTTCTCGTTGCTGGCCCCCTTCCATCACTTCTTGTTGCCGTCGTCTCTTCATTTATGGATCAATCATCTAACTGTGACGATACACCCTACAGTCCAGCAAACTTGCATTCCTCAGGCCCTTCTCGGTGGTGATATCATTTGCCAGGCCAAGTCCGGTCTGGGAAAGACTGCGGTCTTTGTTCTCACTACTCTCCAGCAGCTGGAGCCCGTGAACGGTGAGGTTTCGGTCCTTGTCATGTGCCACACCCGTGAACTGGCCTTCCAGATTCGCAACGAGTACAACCGCTTCTCCAAGTACATGCCGGAGATCAAGACTTCCGTGTTCTACGGTGGAACTCCCATGCAGAAGGATGTGGAAATCATCAAGAACAAGGACACCTGCCCTCACATTATTGTTGGTACTCCGGGTCGTCTCAACGCCCTTGTTCGCGAGAAGGTTCTTCGCCTTGGTAGCGTCCGTATCTTCGTTCTCGACGAGTGCGACAAGATGCTTGACCAGATTGGTAAGTCGTTCTTAAATATCTGTGTTCTTTTTATCTCACAAACCTTCAAAAGTCACTAATCACCATTATCTTTCCTCGCATCTGCTCAGACATGCGCCGTGACGTTCAGGATATTTTCCGCGCTACTCCTCAGCAAAAGCAGGTTATGATGTTCTCGGCTACCCTCTCAGATGAGGTCAAGCCTATCTGCCGCAAGTTCATGCAGAACCCGACCGAGCACTATGTCGATGAGGATACCAAGCTCACCCTCCACGGTCTTCAGCAATACTACATTGCCCTGAAGGAGAGCGAGAAGAACCGCAAGCTCAACGACCTGCTTGACAGCCTCCAGTTCAACCAGGTCATCATCTTCGTCAAGAGCACTGTTCGGGCTACTGAGCTGGACAAACTTCTTCGCGAGTGCGGTTTCCCCTCGATCGCGGTCCACTCCGGTGTCAGCCAGGAGGAGCGGTAAGTTGATATCTTTTCTTATTGCAATTTCGAATTGGAAAACGATTCTAATGGTAAATGTTTTATCGTCACCTACAGTATCCGGCGCTACAAGGAGTTCAAGGAGTTCAACAAGCGCATCTGCGTCGCCACCGATGTTTTCGGTCGTGGTATTGATATTGAGCGTATTAACCTGGCCATTAACTACGATCTCCCTGCTGATGCCGACTCGTACCTCCACCGCGTTGGTCGTGCCGGCCGTTTCGGTACTAAGGGTCTGGCTATCTCGTTTGTGTCGTCTGACGCCGACAAGGAGGTCCTCAAGTCGATCGAGAAGCGCTTCGAGGTTGCTCTTCCGTACGTATCCCCGACAATATTCCGTCGCGTCCCTGGTTTCTCGCCTCAGCATCTAACGTTCTATCTTTTTTCTTTGCTTTTCTAGTGAGTTCCCCAAGGAGGGCATCGATGCCAGCACCTACATGGCTTCTTAAACGGGTCATATCACAGCGATCCCACAGGCGGTTCATTTTCTGGGATGCGTTCGTCTTTTACAGGTCGTGTTCCCTTAGTTAGGTGTGTGTGGTTTCAGATTGATAGTAGTTACGGAAACCACACCTGGAGTTACTGGGATTTGGAACAAAACAAGTAGTAAATTTCGCGTCGGAGCAAATCTCTACGAGATGCGCTTTGATTGAGAGATTTAGCTTTTCTTTTTATCACGTCTGTTACTGCTTCGGTTTTCGTTCGTGCTTCCGTAGGGTTGGAAAAGGAGGATGATCTCTCGAGCGCTTCTGTCCTCCAGCTTTATTTGTTTTCGGTAGTCCTCATTCCTCGGCTTGCTCCTTTTTTATTTCGTCCTTGCTGGTCACCTATCTTCAGATAACTACAATAGCCAAGGAAGCCAAAGATGACCGGATTGTTATCAAGCACATACATGTACTCATCCGCGGTGCATCCTCTAGAACTGCGTAAGGCCATAATCTTCCGGGATATCTACACTATGTCTCGACCTGGGACTTAAAAGGTTGCTGTGTTCGTGAGACTTCCACGTTGGGTGTTTTTACACGCCCCTCCGCATCTTTGTCACGATGGCTCACATGCGATGTGTCCTTTGTGCAAGTGAGGCAACGATGAGTGAACGGTGAATCATCGAGTCCACATATGAGCGGCTTGATACGGAATGAGCTGAGCAAAGACAACCAGTACTACAGAAGTTAAAGGTGGTCAATCTGGACGGCGAAAGAAAGTGTGAAGAGGGGGGAGGTACTCGTATAGGTCGGTGCCTTGCCTGGAAGGTCTCGCCACAGTGGTCACGCCACGCACGGCGGCGCGAAGCTATACAGGACGGACAGGCAAAAAGTTACTGAGAGACTTGAAGGCCCTGGAATACGGAAAGACACTTTGTTTCCTTCATTCTCACATTCTTTTTGTTTCTGGACAGGTCTTGCACGAAGGTCAGTGCCTGTAAAAAAAATACCATACCGAGATATGCCTCCGGTCGCGCGGCCGCTTTGACTCAGACGAGCAAAACTGCTGAAGCGGGAGAGGGGCAACGCAACGGTCCCAAAGGTCCAGGTTTTGCATCCGTCCAATATCTCGGGTCGACTTTTCTGTCTTTGGCGGGAGGGAGGGTCGGACTAGGCGCCAGTTGGCGAAAATTCACGCTTGGCCTGCGCTCTTGGTTGCCTGGGATTAGAGTGGCGATTCGTGAGGTTGAGGAGGAGGGGGGGGCTGGAAAAGCTTTGGAGATCTTGTACGCGTCTGATAAAGATTACTTTCATCCATGTGGCCTATTTGACTTCGATTTTCGAACCAGATGATAAAATAATTTGAAGTTCATATAATGTTCTAGTACTGGTGGTGGCGGAGGAAGAGCAGGAGGGGAGGGGAGGGGAGAGGCCAACCTACTGTTTTGGGGTATATTAGCACGCCGCGAAGTATCTTTTCTCCTCACGATGCTCGAATGACTCACTGCTCGTGATGGGTTTCCGCTGATCAATTTACCACTTTACCTTTCTTTTTTTCTTTGTCCTTATCTCAAGTCACGCCCACTCTCTCCCCCTCGTCCCCCCGTCTTACTATGTAGCCGAGCCCTAAGCCCAGACTGGCATCTCTCTTTGTTGAGTCGCCAGAGAACCCACCCAAGATCGGACAGATTATCACAGCGAGTGCTCGCCGGTATCACTATTTTATGTTCCGATGTGGAAGGATTGCGTGTGCAGGGATCCTCAGGAATTTGCGGGACATGTTCACAAGCAACTTGGCTCGGTGTATGGCCCGCACGTCTCGCATCTGAACGAGCTGGAGGTGTCCACAGGCTACGTAGAGGCGGTCTGTCAAGTATTACCAAGTGAGTTGTCCTCGTTGGACGACGGGGTGAGGTTCTAAGGCCCGGAGGAAGCCTCTCCACCTCCTGCCGATAGCCAACCGGCGTGTATCTCAGCCGTCCTCCGAGACGGATTGGTCAGAGATTATATAGAGGCTCCAATAGGTCATCAATCCTGAAAGTCGTCTCGCTCTAGGGTCGATATCCTAATTCATGATTGATTCTCTTAGATTTGGCAAGTTCCCAATGAAGCCCTCACTCCCCGGTGACTTTCCTCGTCCCCTCATCTGGCCCATTCAACCTAGAAGTCTGGTGACGCTCTTTGACGAGGCCAGAAGACAGTCACAGAAAGCCCTGGCTAGGCAACAAACGCGAATTCATCTGCTGGACGAACGCATAAGGCTGCCCTTGCCACCCTGGCCCTCACGGACGCTGCGTTGGTGTTTGGCCACCACCCGGTAGAGAGAGCATCTTCATGCCGATTTAGTAGCGTTCTGCTCATAGTAGAGGAGGAACAGTTGCGGCTTGCTTCAAGCCAGTTGAGAGCATAGCCCTTCGATGTGTGATAGCAGATATCGTAGGCGTGGCCTGGACGGTATCCTGGCTCTCGGCATCAGGACAGATGCAGTATACGGAAATGAGAGCCCAGGTCTAAAAGGAGAACTCGTTCGTCATAGAAGGGCCCTTATGGCGCCTCTGTCGGCCCAGTGGACATATCGCCAACGCAGTCGGCTCTCCCTAGACAAGATTACCTCCAGGTCTGATTCCTCAGAGTAGGGCCCAAGATTTAGACAGAGTCAGCGCCTGCGTGAGGAGGGCGGCATATAGTCAAAATGGATGGCCACCGTCGAAGCTCACAAGTACATAGCTTGCCAAAGGCAAAAGACGTCCCAGAAGCTCCGCCGCCTGTGCAGATGGCTAGGAAGCCGTCAGTATAGAATTGAAATGGATCTTCGCCTTCAGCTCTGACATCCATCTCAGATGTTATACCAGGCATGACTTCCAGCCCATGTGAGGACGACACGAGTATGTTGCATTTCGTCGTCCCTGTACCCCGGGAAGGAAGCGAGGGATTCGTCCCTGTACGAAAGAGAGTCCTGAACATTCGCGTCCTTTGGGAGAAAGCATCCAGCTTAACAGGCCAGCAAACGAGTCTCAAAAAAAAAAAACCCCCGCAAGTTGAGGTGGCTTTGTGGGTGGTAGGAGGCCGTTCAACGTGTGTCTAAGCAAAACGAGAGAGGAGCCCGGCACTGAGTCAGGATGACGTTTGATTGCGCCGGGACACTCGTCACCGACACAGAGCGCAGTAGAATACCGAAAGTCCGTCTCCAGTTAATTTTTGGGGATTATGAGGCCCCCAGGGGGCGGGGCAGCGAGCATGGAAAAAACAAAGAGAAGGCGAAGCCAAGGCACGCACACGTCTTTGTGTCTCTGGCGGCCACCTGAAAGTCCCAGAAAAGACCACATTCCACGAAGTGTCGCTCTTGGCTCTCTCTCTCTCGATTACGGTAGAGTACTTATTCCAAGGAGGGAGTTCTGGGTTTCCACATCTGTGGCGTGGCAACCTTGTGGATGCGGCTTAGACCTGGTTTTGTTCGGGGAGGGCGGTTACGTCCAGCTGGAAGTACGAGGGTTATGGTCGCTGGCCGGGTGTGGCAGTACTTCCAAGGCCGGCGCTGCTGAGAAGAGAGGAACAAGGCTGTATCTATTTTCAGATCCGTAAAGCTTTTAGTCTCAAGATGAGAAAGAAAAGACAAATTTTAAGGTTCCTATGATAGGTGTCAGAAGGTCGTGGAAGCCTGCGAATGTGGCTGAATCGGGGTGAAGGAAATTTTCATCAGCGAAGAAAATTCTACCATAGGCGTCTCCGAGGCCAGACAGACCCCATGATATCAGTATTACAGCTGTGGAGCCTGGGATTGCCGGCTCGGGCACCCACGGGTTAAGAGCTTAGGGTTGGAGGTCTCAACCGGAATGAGAGGTGATTAGACGAAACGGTCAAGCGGGGAGATGGATGATGGAAAGAGGGATACAGAACAGAGCGAAAATTAGGAGTCACATATATCGGGTGACGTGAGGGTGAGGAAATTGGGCACTATCGTCATGTGTCCGAATGTGGCGTAGACGATGAGGCCCAAAGTGAGTGAACTTGGTAAGGCTAGGTTGAGGTCCGATATCGTTCCACGATAATCTGATGTTGAGTCATACCTGGTGGTGGGAAGGCAACTGACCCCAACCCTAACCCTATGCCACATTCCTCCGGGATCGCGACAGGAGATACAACACCCGTTAGGCAGGGAGATTTTCCTTCTCGAGTCGATCGATATTTATCTATGGAAAGCTGATTCCAGGCATTTGACGAACATTACACAGGTTTAGTCTGTCGGTATGATCAAGTTCCAAGCTGGAGATTCGAGGATGTTTTAGACATGCAGCAGGTCATTCCTCCCCTTCTCATGCAGGCAGAAATAGTGGACAGGTATTCTGGGCTTCCTATATGGGCTGTAGAGAACCACAGGCACCAACAAACCAACTGTACAGGGACCTTTAGGTGGTCAGGCGCAGCATTTTAGCATCTGGGCATGTAAGACTTCAGATGAAATAGCCACTTTCCCCCCCTCTGCCCCTCTGAATCTCGTGTGCTACGTGTAGTATCTCCACGCTAGTTGCCTTGCAATACGTGGGAGGACACGTTGGAGTCGTATCTGGATAGGTGGAATACACTTCTTTCGGTCTCGGAATCCTTCTTTTGTGAGCGAATATCTGGAAAGACCCCTACGTAGCCTGAGGGATTTGAATGTTTCGGTAAGGACAGTCTTCCCTTGGTTCACTGCATCTGCATGAAGGTGTCAACGTGAGAATCGACATGATGATGAAGCTTGAAGATGGGAGGAATGGAAGCCGGAGGAAAATCAGACCCCATCTTCGGAATCTCTGCGAGGGAGCGAGCATGTTTTCTTGGTTGGAACCTGGAAGCTAAGATCGAAGATTCTAAAGCGCTTTGCAGGTGGTCGTGTGGCCCTGGAACAGCTACAACGAGCATGTGGGTTTTGCATGTCGAAGGGGCACTGCAGTACACCGAAATCGAAGGAAATTTCTAGCACCTTGAAGCCCTGAAAGCGTGAACAACGGCCGGATGGGTGAGAGATAGCGATGTAACAGGAAGGGGCGGGAGGAATGCAGATTCTGGAAGTCTCTGTGGTCCTCCTCCATATCGCGTATTGTATTACAGACGGAAGCCGGAGCGAGCGAAGAGGTCGAAGAGGGGGGGACAGGTGAACTATCGAGATTTTCCCTCCTCTTGTCCCCGTTGACTCACACTCCGGTCGCTCCAGAATTTTCTTTCCCATTTTCTTCCCTGCTTGTCGCAGACCACCCTAACCAAGAAGCGGACCCGATGATTAGGGTTGCAGGGGCTGTGATTGGTAACTTTGAAAATCCCCACACCACCATCTTCTTGGCTATTCTCTCTCTCCCATATGAGGCTGTCACCAAGCTGCGAAAAGGTTTCTGCCTGAGGCGCTGCGCGGCGTCCAGGTTGTGTGGCCCGGCTTTTCGACCTAACCCGTATTTAGAAGCGGTCCCACGGTTGCTGTGGAACGCACAATGCACGAACGAAGAGAACAAGAAAGAAGACGACAGAGACGATGGAGAACTTGGTGTGTGTGGTGCGAGATAACACGCTTATCACAGTGTTGCAGGAAGTTGGGTTTTTGGCTTCTCTACGACGCTGGTGCATGTTGTCCACCCTCCCCAATTTTCCCCCCTCCATTTCTCGGTGGAGTCGACGGACGTGGTCGAACCGGCGAACTTTCTTGGGACGTTCGACTGGGACTGCCGTATTCTCTCGGTGATGTGTCCCATGCAGGAATACAGGCAACGAGAGAGGGCGGAAGAGGTCAAGAGGAGGGAGGGGATGTTGGACACTTGCATCTTGGTGTGAGGCACTTTTTGCTTTTCTTTGTGTTGTTCCCACACAGTCCCCTCCCCCCTCTTCTCTCTCCCTGGTCCATCATCTCACACACTCTCTCGCGGGTCGTTGCTGGCTCATTATGGCATGTCGCACTGCTCCCTCTCACTCCCGCAGCGATGACTTCACGGGGTTTCTCTTCCCCGAAAGCCCTCCCCGAGACCGACCGTGACTCGTTCAGCGAACACCCGAAACTGGAGGACGAGCCCTCAAAGCCTCCTTGTTTGGGAGGGCCAGACCCGGGCCACACACCAAGCCCGTAATGTAAGTGCTACTATCCGTTATCTCGTGGGACTAAAAAATCTCTCCCGTCTTATTCAGGCTACTGCATATGGACACCCACCACCACACATATCCGCTCACTTCTTCCACCTGTTTCGTGCCGCTAGGCCCCCTCCCATTGCAATGGGTTCTCTGAGAGCTAGGCCAACAAGGTTGAAAAAAGGTCAAAAGAAGAAAAAAAAAAGGGTTCTTCTTCGGAATAACGAGATATATGCATGTGTACTATCATACTGGTAAAAGTTTCTACCAAACGCTAAAATCCAACAAGGATATTGAGAAGTATCTTTTTAGTGTGTCTTTTAGCGCTACATCTATGGGGGTCCAGGAACCGAGCATACACCCCCCCTGCTTTGTATCCTGCCTTGACTCTTTAATTCTTGAAGGCATTCAGGGAAGCCAGCACCAGAGCCCAGCGCGGAAGTCAGTACCAGAGCCCAGCGCGGAAGTCAGTACTAGAGCCCAGCTACCGTACTCCACGCCCGCCAAAACTCGGACACCCCCCTCTCTCTCTCTTTCCCTCTCTGTGTCTCTCTCTCTCTTTCTCTTTGTGTGTGTGTGCGTCTCTCTCTCTCTCTTTCTCTCTGTGTGTGTGTGCGTCTCTCTCTCTCTTTTTCTCTCTGTGTGCGTGTCTCCCTCTCTCTCTCNGACCTATAAAAGGACGACGTCCGCCGCGCTTTCATAGGAATCATCTTAAGATAGAAAAAATTTAAGCTTCCCTTTTATATATTTCTCTATACGTGCCTTATAATTATAACCCATTTGTTAGTCCTTTGGACTATGTACTAGGAAATCACATCTCTAATAAAGATACTAACGTACGAGGTAGCCGTAATAGAAGTAGTTAAAGTCTATAAGCTAGAAGGATATATACGCGTTAACACGCTATACGCCCTATTAGCGAGACGAGTATAATACCCTAACCTAATATTAGCTATAAATAAGGCTATTCGATAGTATACGGAATACTAACTACTATAAAAGCCTCCCTAGGTAACCGAGTCGCTACGACCGATACTAACCGTATAACTATTAGCACGCTAAGGGATAGACTTTACTAGACGTTTTATCGTTAATAGAAAGCGAATATAGTTATTAATAGCCGTAGAATACGCTACGGGCTACGCTATAATAGCTATAGACCCTTATAATAGTACCTTAGCTACTACTAAGATACTACTTACGCGTATTTACGCCGTATTCGGACCCCTAGTAGAGATTATTACTAATAATAGTACTCCTTTTAACTCCGATAAGTTTAAAACCCTTCTCGCTAGCTAAGAGCTACCTATCTAGTAGTACTAGATAACGATATACTATCTACGGACGAATAGGCGAGTTAAGTATTTTAACGGCTAAATTAAGTATATTACCTATCGCTTAGCCGGTATTAATACCGAAGAACGGGAAGATATCGATTAGTTAATAATTATTCCTAAGGCTATACGTATTTACCTAAATCGCCCTTAAATAAGCGGCTTTTCCCCGTATTACCTACTTTTCGGTACCGAGCCTTACTATAGTAAGTCCTATATCGCTACGATATACGAACGAGAACCGATAATAGACGAAGATATCGTTTCTTAGTAAGACTTAGCTCGTAAAAGATAGTTATTTAAGACCGTTCGCCTATTATCTAACTCCGTAAAAGTATACTAAATATATATTAGAGCTATACTATAAAATAATAAAGCTACGTACCGTATCTTTAGAAAAAACGATTAGATTTTACGATATCGACCGTAAAAGTATAAATACGAGCTATTCTACGACGGCCCGTAGCTTATTATCGATATTTACTAAGGTAATACCTATACTCTAGAGTTACTGGGCGGCTATCGGCTCGATAAACGGTATAATAGGTTTAACTTATTCCTAGCCTACGTAGAAGACGGCTAGCCTATTCGTAGCCTTTAGTATACTAGTCGCCGCCTTCTCGAGCTAGATCGCAAGCGCCTATCGTCTATCGGTAGGTAACTACCGCTATATATATACTATTCTTTTTTTTCTTTATTTTTATTTCCCTTTTTATTACTAATTATTTTCCCTTTATATTAATTACCTCCTATTCGTTATATATTATTCTAAATTAACCCTTAATTATATCCTAGTTCTACTTATATTCTATTTCTTTATACTATTTTCGTTCTTTTTATTCTTACTACGCCTTACTATTACGCCTCGCTACGATTCCTTTTTTAGAAAAATTTTTTTTTTTT